>CM042536.1:3322500-3865000 GCA_023630585.1 Cranoglanis bouderius
CATTTAACACTGGTACATATACAGTGACCCGGCATGATCTCAAACACACACACACACACACACACACACACACACACACACACAATATCTGGAAAAATGTGTCTGAATATATATAGACATCAAACCTTTTAACCTTTTTAAATTGATGGAAGACCGATGTCCTCTCAAACAGATTCACGCAGATACTCTGGAGGAAAAAAATAAATAAAAAAATTAATTAATAAATAAATAAATAAATAAATATATATATATATATATATATATATATATATATATATATATATATATATATATATATTTTTTTTGCAGCAAGGCTTTACATATAGTCATTCTAGGAAAATTTCATATTTATTCCAGCCTTTACTTTTGTTGTGTTTGAGGCATATTTAATATAATTTATAACTCTAAAATATCTGAACATGAGCAGTCCTGTTAAACCATTTATTATTGTGTTAAGTACAAATAAAACACTCAGTGTTGTGTTGTTGTAGAAAAATAATCAATGACATGGCGCTCCAATGAAGCGGAGAAGCACGTCCCAAAATGTTTTATTTCTCTTATACCACCCTGCTGAAAAATACTATAGAAATCATTACAGAAATTCTACTGGTTATAATTGGAATTGTACTGGTTTTAATTGAAACTATAATTGTCTTTGTGGGTCTCTACTGGTAATGTGTTGGGTTCTATTGGTTGCATGTTTATGTCTTTTAAACCAGAACAAACCATTAAATCCTAATAGAATATGGCCCAAAACACACTACATTTGTTAATGGTTTTAATGGTTTTTGTAGTGAAAACCATTAGAATTTCTGTAATGGTTTCTATTGTTGTTTTTTTTCAGCAATCCGTCAACGATTATAATTTTTATTTATTAAAGAGCAAGACGTCAAACGTTTTATGCATTTGTTTACGTGTGAGACGAGTTATAGCAGCTGTAAGGTAAGGGAGAACAGGAACTAACTTGTCTCTCGGACATTTCACAACATTAATTCTAAAAAGGAGATAATATGAAATAAGAGAAGAGGAAAAAGAAGAAGACAGAAGATGTAGTGAAATAAAGATGAAGAAAAAAAATCGAAGAAGAAAGAAGCGAACAAGGAATTAAAAGAGAAACGGATGAAAAGGGAAAAAGAAAAGTTGAAAAACTACGTAAATAAACAGAAATAGGAATAGACCGTGTGTTTATACGAAAATAATCCATAACATACAGTATAACGGCACAGTGTGGTGCTTTATTCCTCTTATACCTCAGCAACTTAACAACCATTACAATGTTTCATTTATTAAAGAAAGGCACATTTTAACAGTTTATAGTTACATCGTTATGCTTTTATTTACATGTGATACAAGTTAGTTCTTGTTCTCACTTACATCTTCTACATGATACGATTCAATTTCGATTCATAAGGCAACGATTTGATATTTGACGATACAAATGAATCTGACATGATACGATACCGATTTTGTTTCGATACGTGACCAACTTTGTTCAGAATCTGGAGTAGGCCTACGTTAAATTGTAAATGGTGATGGTGATGTAAAGAAGGATTATTTTAAAAGTATCAGAGTTACGGGGAAACTTAAATCGCCTTTCACACATCAGTTTAAAAATATGATATTTTTTTGACAGTTTATTTATAGATATGATATTTATTATGAAAGTTGTTTTTCCTTTTCTGATAATAATAGATTTATGATTGTTGCCTCAAATTATTTCAGTTTTTCCCTTTTAAATCGATGCATCGATCCAAATCACCTAATCGTTCCACCCATACTTCCCTCATCTCTCCTTTTTCTCTCTCTTTAAATTAATAGACAAAAAAACAAATTGTGTTGTTGACATACAGCACTATGTCTGTAGCACCCTAATTATTTTAAATACAAATTTTGTCTTAAATGCTTATTTTATGACTTTGGCATTATTGAGTCAAAAAAACAACAACTGAAATATTGCTTTTCCAACAAAAAATGTAATTAACCCAGGAAAATGTTTGTATGACAGTAAAGAAAGCAACATATTACATAATACACCACTTTTCCGACAAAAATCATAATGAAGTCTGTCTGGTTTTATCTGCGAAAACAGAAACAGGTTTGACAGTCAGAGTCTCCAGGATTCTCCAAGATGCACAGAAAACCTTCCAGCTAATTTCCTTACAAAACTGCCCAAAGTGTATCTGAGACTACTGATACATTTTTAAACAGCAATGGGTTGTTACGCTTATTATTGACTTTGTTTAGTTTATTACTGTTTACTGCTTTTAATAGTGGAATTTTTTATGCACAAATGTTTAATTTCATTATTTTTGAAGGCATCTTTGCTTTACAGCATTTCTTTGCCTGTTCCTAAGACTTTTGCACAGTACTGTAAGCAATATTTTGTACACCGTGAACACTCGTTTGCTTATTTTCTTTCCTAATACTGTAATGTTTCTGTAAATCAACTGTTAAAACAATTATACATTTACAGGTTTATTTTAATCCAGCCCCTTGTTTGGTGTAATGTATTTGAGACATAACCGCTGATCTCAAAGCTGCTCTGAGAGTTTATCATGTTTAACATGCTGCTTTATTTAGCTTGATGTATGAGCTGATGCTTATGTATATAATATATTGAGTATATATCGCATGTACTGTATATATGTGTTATATTTTTATAGCACAAAATGGCCAGCACACAGTTTTACACACAGAGTCTCGATGCTGGGTGAATCGTCTAAAACAAATGCAAATGAGCCCAGTGTGTCATTTTTCAGCTTTATTTTTCATTCCAGTAAAAACATTCGTCATATTTATTCCAGACCTTACTTTGTTGCATTTAAGGCATACTTAATCATTCTTAGGAAGCTCTTCTTATGAAATCCTGCTAAAAAGGATGCAGTACTATGTAAGGAGTATCATTTATTTAAAAAGTTTAAAGTTTACTGTCAGACTGTACGTACGCATGAATAACAATTGATCTGATGTCTCATTGGGCTTTGTCCCAAATGGACCCCTTGTTTTGTATGTAATGGACAAACTGGTGATTTGATTTGAGACCCAAGCACTTTTCCTACCTCTCCATTAACAGTTTGACCTCTTCTATATACTGTAAGTTAACATCCGATGTATTTATACAGTGCCTTAATATTAAACTAACTCCCAGGCACAGTTACAACCTTGACACCTCAACCCTTTTAACTTCTTAAATTCATGGGAATACTTCGAATCCCATCGTGGTCCCAAACAGAATCCCAAACAGCTCACCTTTGCACACCGAGTCTCAGAGCTGGCTGCCGTCTCAAAAATAAATGCCAATGCTCCCAGTGTGGAGTTTTTCAGCAGCAGCAGCAGCAGCAGCAGAGGTTGGCTTGTTTTCCTCCTTTAATATGCTATGAATGTGAAATGTGACCTTGTTCAGGCCCACGTCGCTCTCCCCAGGTGCAGCCGGGGCTCAGGGACATTAGCGGCTCTGCTTAATTCATTATTTCTCCCGACACGCTGAGGACAAACCTGGCACGGGGCAGAGTCGCAGCAAACGGGGGCCAAGCGAGAGCTATTTAAAGCCTTACTCAGTAAAAAAGAAAAGACGAGCTGGAAATATGGGCTGAATTTAATTCAAGAAATGTGCTCTGTTATTTATTTATTTCTTTATTTATTGATATCAGCACAGCGGTCCTCAAACTGGCGGTCACGCCCACCCAAGGGCCCACCTTAGAAGATCTCAGAAATTGGATTCATACTCATTTTAAATGTTGTCATGTTTATTAAATCTAATAAATACTGTATGTTTTACTGTATTACATTAAATGCTGAGCAGTATCTATACGGTATATTATACAGTAAGGTCATTTAATCCAGTATAAGCTGTTAGTACTGTAAATATTTTACCAAACAATCTGCTGCATCCTACTGTAAACCAGACATTTTAAGTATTATACTGGTTTATATAGAATAATTCGGTGTAGTGTAATTTATAGAAATACTCTATTGTGCACAGATAACAATCTAGGAACTAAATGCAGTGTATTTCAGTAATAATCAGAGATGTAGTTATGGAAAGATTCCAGAGACACATTTTTTCTTCACCAGCTGTGTATATAAGCTTTCATTTAGAGAAATGATTGCATAGCAGTGAATATTGTTAAATATCATGATTAATGTAAGGTGCCACACCTTGATATATACATGAGATCATTTCAATGTCATCCTGTTTCTGTTTACTGTAAAAACATAACGTCTTTCTAAATTCTCCCCATTAATTAGTGTCAGAAATTGTGACATTTCTTACCTTACCTAATAGAGTAATGATTTTTTGCTTTAATTCCTACCCTTTCCTGTAATAAAAATCTTCCCATTTTAGTACAGAGGCTACTTAATAGTTATCCATGGGAATGGTTGTTCAGGGTCACAACCCGTTTTGGGTGCGAAGTCTTTTAAAAGTCGTTGCGAATGTAAGTGTTGGTGTCTGCGTGGGTTACGTTCAAGCTGTTTTAATAAAAACAAGGTTTCAATTAGTAACAACAACATTTCTCTGTCAGTCAGTCAAGCACGATTTATGGTATTTAAAAAAAAAAAACAGATGAGAATTACCAGAACATATAGCGAAGTCACTCAATTAATATATATTACAGCTATAATAACTAAAATAACTGATATGTTCTTACCTTAACTTCCTAGTGATGCACTCTGTACCCCAGAAATCTCGACTTCAGTGTTCTGAATCCTTCTTTTTAACTGGATCGAAAATAGACTAATGCCGGGGACACTCTGGATGATTTTTTAATCTTAACCGATTTTAAAACCTTTGGAGACCACAGACATAAGGACAGTCTCAACCGTTTTTTAACATTATAACCCTGCACGATTCGGCCAGACCGAGAGACCACACACCTGTCGTAGTAATGATTTCACAGACACGAGATCTCACAAAAACTCACGTTTTATCAAACGTGACTTCAGAAGAAGAGCAAATTTCCCTTGTTGGCCCTTGTAGTTCTTGCACCAGACATTATAAAGGCACTCGTACTGTTGCCATAGTTGTACAAGTCGATCTTCTTTTTCGATACTCCACTTTCGTGGCATGTTTGTGGCTGCCATGTTTCCGCTATAAAAGCACGCAACACCCGGTTGGTGACGCCTGCTCGCTCTCATTGGCTATTGCGGGTATCCCGCCTCCGGCAGCCCGATCAAGATCAAGGTGAGGCTCTGACTCGATTCAGAGCAGTAAAATAATCGTAGTGACACCACACAATTGAGGATTTTTTGGACAAAAAGTCAGTAGCGACGACAAGCCTTAAATCTGGCCACGCCCCAACCCAACCCCCCACCCCGATTGTTGGGGAGGGTGCAAACTGGGCTTAAAATCTTCAAGTGTGTGGCCAGCCTAAGGAATACTCTTGAAATATTCAAGTTAACCGATTTTGTTCAAATTATTGACTATTTTCCAACTTCTGTTAATGTTATTTATTGACTTGTCAAATGTTTTCCTGCTTTTTAAAATCAAATTTTTATTGATAAATTCTTTGTTAGTGCCGTGTCCTTGTTACACACACACAGTAAATGTGAGGCTTCATAACGCATGTTTGAGCGGAGATGTTATCTTTCGATCCATTATATCTGATGGTAATGTCAGTGTAAGGGTGGGAGTGTTCTTCAAAAGTCCTTTTTCTGGAATTTTACCCCCATGTCACAGTTTGGCTGCAGTTCTCATGGAGTGACCCGTATGCTTTGGTGGACTTACTGTATATAAAGCTGACTTTTAATTAAGTGCCTTGCCCACTGTAGTGCCACTGTGGTGTGGAAATATATTAATAAAAATATCAAAATAATATCAGGTCCATAATTTTCATCACCATTTCTAAATGACAGAGTATAAAATACTTATATTTGTTGTTTCATCCATTGAATTTCTGCTGATTTTGCCTCATGGGTTGCATTGTTGTCCTTGGTATATCCACATTTTTAATTTTCATTTCTTTATTAAACCAGGTTAAAAACTATTTTCCAAGAGTAACCTGGCCAAGAGGGCAGCAACATAAAACATAAAAGTATTTTATGTTATTTTTCATTTTTAAGTACCGAACAAAGTGAATTTATTGCTATGTACTCTATTTTCTATTTTATTTATTTATTTATTTCACTTGATACAGTTGCAATCTTTGGCATCCAAATGTATTTTCAACAGTTGCGTTTTTCTATTTTATTTTTGTAAGTCATTTATTTGATTTTATTTTTATTTTTTAATTTATAAACTCATCTTTACAAACTCAGCTTTGGCCAAATCTAAAAAAAAATCGGTATACCTAAACATAGAAGATGTCAATCACAATTCACTAAATATATCATTCACTAAATGATAGAGGAGGCCTAAATGCAAAATATAATCCAAAATACAAAATTAAATCTCATGCATTCTCATGTAGTCTCAGGTTATCTGCTAAGTGGTTATCCATAAATGTGGCCTTAGACAAAAAGAAAAGTTTGAGAAGGGATACTACAGAGTCAACTAGCTATAGAAAAATATGTACAGAACAAAGTTTATCTGAACTCTGACCTCTATGAACTGTTCCTTGTTATTTCCGAATCGATTCATTATTCCAGGCTGTTAGTTCTTATGGCTGAATGTGAAATCCCTGGATAAAGTTTTCATAAACCTCCTGAAGTGGGACTTAATGTTGAGCTATAATTGAGCCTAAAGGGTTTTGCGTGCAGTTTGTGCGCCATATGGCAGCCTCCTCCCTGTCGCCGCTGTTCACCTGGACTCGGAGGAAGCGTGTATACAAAAGAAACTCATGTTCTGCCTTGTCACCTCGTATTGTCCTAAAGCCCAAATTGATGGAGTGTTCTTGTCAGACATGACGGAGCAGATGTGTAAAAATCAATCACCTTCAACAAAACGTCGTGTAATTCGGACGAGCCCTGGAAACAAAAACAAGACACTCAGATACACCTTGGCAAACCGTGTAGTACTTAAAATTCTGTCCTAAAACTGAAGGGGAAACTTATTGAAAAAATAAAAAAGACAGCAGATTTTTAGCGTGTCTGTCACTCAAACACAAGAATAGCAGTAATTCAGAATGGATCAATTAAGCTTTTATGTCTAATATATGCTTTCATTTTTCATTTTGGTGAAATCTATTGACCAGGTAAAAAAATAAAAATAAAATAAAAGATGTACAAAAAAATCCTGATTAAAAAAACAGGATTAAAGCACTGGCTTGCAGAGGACAATTGCTTTCACACTGGCTGTGGTATCTAACTGAAAAAACACATTTAAATTATTATGCACATTCACGTAGTCAGCCATCAGCCAATCACGTGACAGCATTGCAACACATAAAGTCATGCAGATACAGGTGAAGAACTTCAGTTAACGTTCACATCAAACATCATACGATCAGTGAGTTCAGTGACTTTGACTTTGGGTGTTGGTGTTAATATTTCAGGAAATGTCCTGGGATTTTAAACAGAATGGTGTGAAAAATCATCCAGTGAGCGTCAATTCTGAGAGAAGACTGAGGAGAATGGCTAAATCAGTTAGAGCGGCTACAGTAACTCAAAGAACCACTCTTTTCAACCGTGTCGAGCTGAAAAGCATCTCAACACGTTGAACCTTGAGGCAGATGAGCTGCAACAGCAAAACACCACTTCGGGTTCCACTCCTGTCAGCCAAGAACAGGAATCTGAGGCTACAAAAGGCACAGGAACACCAAAACAGGATAGATGGAGATCGGAAAAAGATCAGGAGATGTTTTTCCAAACTTCCTCATGTTCCTGTTACAACAAGACATTTAATGCATTTAATGTAGCTTAGAAAGATGCTCAAGTAGTCTATTGCAATATCTTAAGAGAAAGATCAAATATAAAAATAATATCAGTTCAAAAGTTTACATCCCCATTTCTAAATTTAAAATTTCCTGTTGATTTTGTCTTTTGGTTTGCACTGTTGTCTTGTTACATCTAAATTTTCCAAACTATTTTATTGTCTTCATTGTATTTTTATATTAAGTGTTTGTTTATTTGTTTATTTAGTCTATTTATGTGTAGATTAATTAAATTATTAAAAAAATATTTGAACAATGGAATTTTTTAGACGGTCCTTTTAACAAAAAGTCATGTAACATTATGTCATTTTTAACCTTTACAAACTCTGAGTGTTAAGTTTCTTAACAAGTAATAGGTCTTTGTAATTCAAGTCTCTTCGATATAAATGCATCATTAAGACTAAGAGAAAAAAACAGATAAATATTGAGAGAAAACTTGCAGGACCCTGATACCATATTTCAGCTCTAGCCATTGCAGTCTGCACTCTTTACGTTTGAGCATATGCACGCCGCAGGCTGCTGAACAGCTGAATTGCTCTGAGATGAATACGCTAAAGGTTTTCCCTGGCATCCTCCACCCTGCAGTGCTATCGCCGTTATTAGCATCACCGCATCCCGCTCGCGATTCTGCAGGCGCAGCACATTTCCAACCGACTGTACTCACGCACGCTGATGGTCGAGGTTGATTTAGCAGCCCTAAGACTAAATTATTCCCCCCTCCAGCTGCGTGAATTCCCACCTGCCTCCTCTTCTTTCCGACAAATTAGTTCCCCAACCATGACAAGCTCATTCACAGGCGCGCCGGCAGAGCAGGCCGTCGCTAGCGCATTAGCCAGGTACAAAATGCTAATGCCACATTTCAGTAAATAAGAGTGAATATTTGTAAACGTTAAAGTGTTTAAAAAGTGACAGGCTGGCTTAATGAATTTGTCACACGCTGCAAATTCGCTACAGTGCGGGGCGCTGGGAAGTTTTCAGGGACACTGGTGTCACACTGGTATGCTAATTAAATTCCAGCAAACTTTACATAGACTTTCAGATAATCATACTGAAGTGTCATAATCTATCTATCTATCTATCTATCTATCTATCTATCTATCTATCTATCTATCTATCTATCTATCTGTCTGTTTAGTTGTTTTTTTCTGTTTGTTTGTCTATCTATGTATCAGTGTATCTGTATCTGTGTATCTATCTATTTGCGTAATTTATAATAATATTTTGTAATATTCTATAAAACAATGTATAAAATGTTTGAAAACAATATTTATAATAATTTATAAGTGGAGTAATAAGATATCTAATATAATAATAATTGAAAAAATATCACAATATAACTAACAATACTTATTATTTATGAATGATTTGTAATTTATTTATTACAGTAATAATTACTGAACAATATACAAATGTGGTTAACAAATATGTATAAACAACAAATACATACTGTTTATTTTATTATATTGTATGTATTTATTTAAATAGTATTTATATCTATTTATAGATGATATTTTGATAATATATTACATGAAATGTATTTATACATTCAGATATAAACGATATCTAAATAATAATATATAAATATTTATATAAATAGTATATACACTAATGTGTCTAGAATTCAAATACATATACATAATTCATATTCAAATACTTCCAAACTCCATAATATTATGTACATCAGCCGTGTTTGGTGGTGCTGGTTATGGATAACACACTTCATGATCACTGCAGGATAATTAATGTACATGGATGTGTTGAGTACAGTGGAGTTGAGGAGTAGTATGCAGTACACTGCTGTAACACACAGATCGATATGTAATTACTCCCTGCTTGTGGCTCCATTATTGACGAGTTTATACGAATTCATGCGGCACCATGTCTTAAGAGTTTGCCCAGGTTAAGCTCACAATTCAGGCTTTCTTCACATATTCTGATTTTAATTTTTGAGTGCCTTCCATATACTGTAGCTTTGCGCCATAGTTTTTTCAGCTGTTTGCAATGAACAAATCAAACAAAAACAATTGAAATAGTTAAACACAACAAATGCTTCACGTGGTTTCCCCAAATTCAACTGAAAATGTAACTTATAATGACTTCTCCAGTTTCAAAATTATTCACCCCTTCATGGCAAGCATCTTTACTTAGGAAGTAAAGATGCTTTCCATGTACTTAGTTGTACTTAGTAGAGCACCATTGTGCTGTTATGACCTGCTGAAAATGAGATGCATAGCCAGACACCAGCTTCTGGCAGTGTTCCTGAGGAATCTTAGCCCATTCCTCATGAGCAATGGCCTCCAGTTCAGTAATATTCTTGGGTTTGCGTGCTGCAACCGCCTTCTTCAAATCCCACCAGAGATTTTCTATGGAGTTCAAGTCAGGTGACTGTGATGACCCTGTAGAATCTTCCAGGACATCTTCTGCAACCAAGCCTTGGTGGAATTTGAGGTATGCTTGGGATCATTGTCCTGTTGGAAGGTCCAATGTCGCCCAAGCTTCAGCTTCCTCACAGATGGCATGATGTTTTCCTGCTACTTCAGTGAATCCATCTTGCCTTCTACACGCTGCAGGTTTCCAGTGCCAGAGGATGCAAAGCAGCCCCAGAGCATCACTGAGCCACTACCATGCTTCACTTTGGACAGAGTGTTCATTCTTCATTCTTCTTTCTCCAGACATACCGCTGATCCATCATGCCGAAAAGTTCCAGTTTTGTTTCATGGCACCACAGAACAGAATCCCAAAACTTCTGTGGCTTATTTATATGATTTTGAGCAACTTTTCTTATGCTTTTGTGTCAGTAGTCGTGTACGTCTTGGAGTTCTGGCATGGAAACCTTCTGTGTTTAGTACGCACCATACTGTGCTCACTGAAACCTCAGTGCCTGTTCCCACCAAGTCTTGCTGCAGGTCTTTGCAGTCACTCGAGGGTTTTTCACAACCTGCCTTCTCAGAAATCTGGTTGCAGCCGTTGATAGCTTCCTTTTTCTGCCCCGTCCAGGTATTTCATGTATTTTCTGCCCCTAGCCAGTGCAACTAATGAAGCCCTTGATTAGTTGCATCAACGTGCTTGAGACAACACCTGTTTTGCATATTTGTGCTGCTGTGAGGGATTCTATTCAGGGGGTTGAATAATTTTGAGACTGGAGAAGTCATTATAAGTTGCATTTTCAGTTGAATTTGGGGAAACCGCTTGATGCATTCGTTGTGTTGAACTCTTTCAATTGCTTTTGTTTGATTTGTTCATTGTGAACAGCTGAAAGTCTGTCAATTTTGACAATAAACCTGATTTGCAATGGGAGTTGAATGATTTTGATTGCAACTGTATATACTCCACTTCCCAGCAGCCTCGCAAGTCACTCGCGAGTGACCTGTTATCACTCACACCTGTTTTGTCTTCACCCTAACTAGTAGCCCTATTTAAGTCTTGTTTCCGCTGTGTTTCCTTGCTTTGTGTTTGTCGTGTGTATCCTATTGTTGCCTATCGTATGTATCTGTTTCTCGCCTCTCTTGTTTAAGGTTCTTGTTTCCAATTTGTTTGTTTTGTGTATTTTCTTTAATAAATCCCCTTACGGAAAGCAATGCTAAAAAAAAAAAAAATCTGTTTACTTTTAGATTAAAGTCCTTGTGAAGCTGTGAGCCATTACTGTAGAAACACAGCTGTTACAGAATTATACGGTTCAATGTTAGGTTCCTCTGCGCTACACAGTTCAGTGTTTCCTGAGAGTTTCTTTGTGTAACACATGTGACACAGATCACCAGATCACTGACACACTCTTAATAAGGTTTTGATTAATAATAATAATAATAATAATAATAATAATAATAATGTCACTGTGCATTCGTTAAGGTGTAGATATACTAATTAGTGTGTCTAAAGGCTAATTAAAAGGTGTAACAGTGTAAAGGTACATACAGATACATACTGTAACTAAAGGTACTAAAGGTACTAAAGACGTATCCTAATCAGAACGACTAATAATTTTTCCTGTATGTTGACATTTATATTTATAATCATAATTAGCTGAAGCTATAAGCACAGGAAGAAATAAAGCAGAATGTACTTCATAGTATATCTGCTGTTTAATCTACTGGCTAATGCAATTAATCCACTCCTGATCTACCATCTACTAATTAATCACTGCAATTTATCTACAGCACACAGCGTTAATAATCCTTTAAAGCAGTGGACAGAACAGTGTACAGCCTGGAGTACCCCTGGAGGATGATGGAACCATCAGTTAGTGCAGGACATATGGAATAGGTTGGATTAAAACAGAGACGAGCATCTCACACCCTAGACTATTTATTTATCTCTCTCTCTCTCTCTCTCTCTCTCTCTATATATATATATATATATATATATATATATATATATATATATATATATATATATATATATATATATATATATATATATATATATATATATATTAAACACAATTATTAAGTATATTCAGATTTAGAACTTACTAGTGGTAAGATTTACCTTTAAAAAACATTTCGTTCAAAATACAGTTTTAAGATCAAAGAATTGTTACGACACTGGGGTTAAGAGGGAGACAGGATGCACTCGCAGGGGAAAGTGGTCAGTTTATTAGGTACAAACAAAAGGGCACATTCAAAAGTGATGGGACAACACCACAATAAATACAGAGACAAGCACGTCACTTTTCCAAAAGGGGTTAGCTACAGATGGGAACACTTACAGGGCAAAAACCCAGAAAATCATGAAACAGTAATCCAAAGGCTTTCAGGGCAAAAATCCAGGAAATCATGAAACAATAATCCAAAGGCTTACAGGGCAAAATTCCAGAAAATCATGAAACAGTAATCCAAAGGCTTACAGGGAAAAAATCCAGAAATTCATGAAACAGTAATCCAAAGGCTTACAGGGAAAAAATCCAGAAAATCATGAAACAGTAATCCAAAGGCTTACAGGGAAAAAATCCAGGAAGTAGCGAGACATACATTCAGGAACCCGGGAACGCCGGGTAAACAAAAACTTAAGAACTAGCGCAAGGACCAGGGAACACCTGGTAAACAAAAACCTAGGAAAAACTACGAAGCTTTAGCTTCCTCGCTACCTATCATTATCATCAGGAACATATAGTTACGTTTAGCTATCACGAGTCACTTTCAGTTATTCTAAAACAATACTCCGCACCCAAGTGGACAAAAATAGGGGTTTTAGTAACAAAGATAATCAAAAGCAAACGAGAAGAAACGCATGACACCTGGAAACAATAATCAGACAATAACGAGAGAACCAATGACAGAACATGGGAGGAAACAATGTGGCACAAACCCAACGGACCAATAAGGAAGCGGGGGAAGAGACATGATGTAAACAAAAACAGAGGAGCACATGGCAACGTAAACAAAACCAGAGTCTTTGTGAATGGAATGTCCAGCGGAGAGTTTTTTAATAGCGCTAGAAAGCGCACAGACATGCTGCTCCGTAGCGGGGCAGCGAGATATGCTGCTCCTTCCCGGAGCAGTGATTGGAGAGAGCTAACAAGAATCTTCCATGTTTGTTTTTCTCGCTTGCCTCCACCCTGCAACTTGATTGGTCAGGAAGTAAAAAAGTGTCAATCTGAAATTTGTAACTATTTTCACTACTATGAAGTCTCTCTTTCTTTCCTATTCATTCCGGTGATATAGTATGTCCTTTTTTACATAAATAAATGCATAATAATAAATATACATTAGTGCTATACAACTATATTATAAATGCAAAATGGGCCTCTCAAATAAGAGAATTTATATAAGGTCATGCTTTAAAATGCTTTATTCCATTCCATGCTCCTACATGAAACAATAAATGCACCTCCAAAAAGTTACAATGATATAATGAATGTGCTGTTAGTAAAGACAAACCCATAACCTGTGAGATAAGGATAAACATGTATAAATACAACAGTGCTGAAGAGTTGAACCGGACAAAAAAACCTTAACGTCACCTTACGAAATGTCGCCTTACACGTTTTGACTGATATAACTCCCCTTGGATTTCTTTATAAAAGATTTACGCAGTGCAAATGCATGTCTATAGGCATTCAGAGTGATATTATTCCAAAAGAAGTTCAGATTTGACTAAATGGTTTTAGATGTGCATCTCTGTGCTTATTTTCTATAAGGTGTAGAAATGAGGATTATTGTGGTGCTTATTGCTTATTGTTTTCTGTGTAACTGTTGTCCCTGCTGCTTTCAGATAATCCTGCAACTCTTTTCAAGTGACTGCTGGCTTCTCTCTTATCTTCCTTATCATTAGTTTGAGAGTGCATTATGAAATCTTGTGTGGTGTAACTCTCCAAGGATAATTAGTTGTAGTACCACGGACCTTTCTCCTACATATTATCGAACCAATTGTCCTGACAGGGATGTTGAAGGTCTTTGCTATGGTTCTGTAGTGTTTTTGATACAAGTGTTGTTTAATAATGTTCCTGAGAAGTTTAGGAAGCTCCTTCACCTTCACTTGTTGTGTGAAATCATCCAGACCAAACCAAGCCAAACCAAACCAGAGACAAACACAACTTGCATTTTTATTTATAGTTATGAATACATACAGTGGATATATACTCTGGAAGTATATTAAATAACAAAAAACAAATGTGTCTGAATACTTATTTTCCACTCATTGTATACGACAGTAATGGAGTGGAGTGGATAATATGCTATAATTTGGTGTTTACAAATCTTAGTATGCCATGCTATGATAAAATACTATATATAGTGGTGAATTTTATGGATTCCAAAACTGATAAAAACCCTGCAAACCTCTCACTGTAGGTTAAATTAAGGACAAGATATTAGAAGATACAAATATTACAAACTATATTTATTCATATTACCATTTATGACAATGTTTAAAACTCAAACTAATACTGTAATTAACATAATGTATCAACTCTTCAAAATTATTATCTTGCAAGTTTATCTTTACTAGCAGCATATTTATAAAGCGTTAAAACATTTTATATGAAATATCCATTCCATTTCTATTCATTTATTCATTTATTCACATCTTCCTCAGCTCTTAAATCTGAATTTAACCTTCAGTTATGTTCATATTATGTAAGAAATTAAAAAAAAGGTTTGCACTGGGCCACATCACAGCAAGATTTGTCATGCTTTATTCCCCTTTTAGCAGGGCAAAGAACATGTACTGTTTATCCGTTTATCAGTCCGTACAGGATTCCGCTAAGTTTTTTTTTTGTGATTGTTGCGGCTAAAATGCTTGATTTTGCTGCGGCTTTTTTCAAAATTTGTGATGCAACTTGCAGAGTTTTTTTGTGCTTTTTTGCGGAAAACTCCTTTTTTTTGCGCAGTCTTTCACAGTGATGTTTGTTGGTAAATGAGATCTTTTAGCTGTACTCATGTTCGACGAACATGAATCGAAGAGGGCTTTGGCTGAATGCGTGTTGTGTTGACGTCACATGATGCATGTTGGCCCAAATTTGCAGAAAATCTGCGGTAATTTAGAAAAGTTGCAAGCTCCGCCGAATATTGAGGAGTTTGTTTGATTTTGTGTTCATTTCTGTGATCGCAAAATCACTAAATCCTGGAGGGACTGATTCATAGTTACATCTAATGATGCCTCTCTTTTTTCTCTCTCTTGAAGATAATAAGACAAAAAAAATCAGCTTGTCATGTTATAGAGAAACTACAAAGTGTAAACTCCTCTCTCCTGAAGATGTGAGAAAACTCTTTCTCTCTCTCTCTCTCTCTCTCTCTTTCAGTTAATAAGACAAAAACCCCAACAGTGTCTGCTGTACAATTGAACGAGTTGTTACTACATAAACTTGATTATGCTGTTATGATAAATTAATCAACTCCTTCCGACCAATCAGAATCCAGCTCAATTTAACAGCACTGTGGTAAAAGTGTCTATAATAAACACAACATATTAACAAATTCTCCATCTGAATGATTGATTTTATACAGTCTTCGATTAAGAGCTAGCAATTTGTAAAACTTTGCTAATCTAATTTCACAAATTTTTTTATATCAAGCACACATCATTTCAATTTGACCTACTGAGATCCACTTTCGATTTTAAACACCGTGGTACCTGAATTAATTCCACACTTCAGCACGGAAATCTGAATTGCCATTGACCCACAGGTCTGATATGAAATTGGAATTGACCTCCAACAATTCCGCTGAATCATTCTTTCAGTGCGGTACATGGCGAAGTCAGCAAGGGGGAAAGTGAACGACAGAAAGTCTTTATCAGCCTCCAGTTTTGGGGAAAAGAGTCGATGGGTGCTTCCTCTGTGGAACTGCAGCTTTGTGGTTGATCTAAGAAAAAAAAAAACAGCCTCCTTTGTACGCTTCTTTTTTCTCTCATATTGATTTTTATAACACAATGATCAAAGTAGGGATTATAGTAAGTTCTCATGGAGACGCATTTTAGAGATTCTCATACCTCAGAGAATGGACTTTTTTGTCTACTATGTATGCATTTCCTCTATAAAATTCAGGACAGAAGATCAATGTTCTTCACACACAACATCACTATTCAGCGCTAAGAAAAAGAAAGAGTTGAAAAGCCTTCAGACTTCTCAGTCTCTTGGCCTCGGTGAGGAAAAACGGGTCTCTTTTCTTCTCACTGTGTTTGTCATGGATGTAGTGCTATGCTTCTTCACGATTGTCCTCTTTTATTTGGCTTTACAACACTTAACTCATTCCAATATACTTATTTCAAATGCATAGATAAATAGACTTGGGCACACACGGGCCTGCTGTTCTGCACTTTTTAACAGAATAAAAGTCTATTCTTCAGCTGCTAATGTCACTGTGTGTTTGTTAAGGGGAAAACACAATGGGCTGAAACTTTATCACACAGGTGCATGTCACTTCATTATTATCCCTGTATACTCTTTGTGTAATTACTTAATCTCCCAGAAGAAATGAGAGCTTGTAGTAGCTCAGTGCTTACCGAGTCTTAAGCCTCTGCACACAATGCTTGGCCTTATGGGAGATCTGAGGAGACTAAAAACTTGTCATTTACATCAAAGTGGAAAGTGTGAGACAATGAGGCATATGTCCTTAGAAGCTCTGTTTCAGGATAAAATAAGGAATAAAACACTCTATGTTGTCTCAGAAAATGTAAAGTTACCTCAGCCAGTTTACCTCTGACTTACCTCCTTCCTTAAATGGTAAATAAACATCTCCTCAAAGACACAGGTGTGTAAACTGTGAATGTTCTGTATTTGGGCATATCATCGAATAAAAATTGTAGTCGGTAGCATCGGTCAAGGAAGAGCTAGTCGACAATAAACGATATGGGACAATCTATAATCAAATTCAAAAACAGGCACGAGTCTAAAAAACAAACATGGATACAGTAAGAATAACGGTCGGAATGTAACGAAACAAAAGTGCACAATAAGATTTTGCAAGGAGACAAAGAAACATCAGGGTGTACATAGACAATCTAACACAGAAAAGGTGCACACAGTTAGATAACAAACCGATATCAGGATCAAGCAGAGACAGGACTAAATAGGATTGGGTACAAGATAGGGTACAATGCAAAACAAACAGAAGCACATTTATGAAAAAGAGCAAGTGCAAACAGTGATCGCACACTGAGAGGGCTAATCTGGGACAAACAAATTCACCATATAAACAATTACACACATTTTGTAAGCTGTTTATGTGCACCTTCGCATTTTATAAGTCGCTGTGAATGAGAATCACTACAGAAACGATAACGTATTAGAACGAGCGCATTAATATAAACCTGCGCTACTGTCAGAGCAGAACAGCTTCTGACCAATCAGAATCCAGAATTCAACAGCACGGTGGTATAAATATGGCACATCAGACAGAAATGTCATGGAAAAGCATAGCTGAAGAGTTTGGTTGTCAAATATCTACAGAAAGTGTGTTTCAGATTTTGGGAGAATTAAACAAAAGATAAACTTGCATTTGACTCCTGAGATGATTTTATAACTGTATTCAGAACACCAGTTAGCAGGCAGGTGCTAATCCATTAAAAGCTTTAGAAAAGCTTGCAAAATGAAACTGATTGCAGGAATGGAGTCTAAATTAAACAAAATGCAGTCAGTTTATCAATCACCATCTGTTTATTACATTTTTTTGTTAAGAATTTTTAATAATCTGAGGCTTGGATAAGCCTCTCTCTCTCTCTCTCACACACACACACACACACACACACACACACACACACACACACACACACACACACACACACACACACACACACACACAGTAACAAAGACACACTAGTCACAAAGCAGTCTTAACTTGTAACTGTAAAAGTAAATAGTTGAATAATTTATCCCTATTTATACCACAGTGTGGTTGAATTCTCAAATCTGACTGGTCAGAAGGTTATTTTTGTATAACTGCTCGGCTCCGACTGTCACATGATTGACAGGTTTATATTAATGTACTCGTTCTAATACATTATTGTTTCTATAGTAACCACTTATACACAGGGACTTGTACAGTGGACACTCCACATGCCCGGAGCCTAATAATAAATGGAGTTCAACAAATGTGTTGTTGTTTAACAAAGGAAAGCATATAATCATTAAAAGAATTCACTTCTGGGTGATAACGGCACTCCGCTTCGTGTCGGGACATATCGCAACACCTCGGGGTGGACTATTTTCCTATAGTGATCAGGATCAGGAGTGTGTTGCAAAGCAAACTGTGTTTTAAATCATTTATTCAAGTAAGGTGTAAGCAAGTAAGGAACTTACACTCAAGGGCCTAATGAATGATTTATTTGCTAAATAAAAAGCAGCTTTATTGTCATTTTGCATGTACACATTTGTACAGTACGATGAATTGCTTTTCTGTCCCAAGGTCCGAGCACAGGGTCAGCACACTTTGAGGAGTCGAGGTTATAGAGGCTTGGCTGAAGGGCTGTACACCTCCAGAACTCACAAACTTCTGATAAATAACCCACAACCCCAACCAACACAGAGGCTTATACGACTGGAAAAGTGATATACAGTGGGTATAGAAAAGAATCACCCCCCTTTAAAATAATCACATTTTGTTGCTTTTCAGCCTGAAATGAAGACTGACACAGTTTTTGTTTTATCCAGCTGTATTTACTCAGTGCAACTTATAACATCCAAGTGAAAGATATAACGCCAACATGTCAGAAAAAATTAAAAATTTAAAAAACAGAATCACTGAGTTGGAAAAAGGATCACCCCCTTGCTTTAATTTGCCTTAATTTTTTAATTACAGACTTTAGTCTGTTGGGATATGTCTCTACTAACTTTGCACATCTAGACTTTGCAATATTTGCCCACTCTTCTTTGCAGAACTGCTCAAGTTCAGTTAAATTTGATGGTGACCTTTTGTGGACTGCAGTCTTCAAGTCATTCCACGGATTTTCAGTGGGGTTTAAGTCTGGGCTCTGACTAGGCCATGCAAGGACATTCAACTTTTTCTCCTTCAACCACTGTGTGGTCAGTTTTGCTGTGTGCTTTGGGTCACTGTCATGTTGGAAGGTAAACCTTCTTCCCATTGACAACTTTCTGGCAGAAGGCAGCAGATTTTCCTCAAGAATTTGACAGTATTTTGCCCCATCCATTTTCCTTCTATCCTGACAAGTGTTCCAGACCCTGCTGCAGAGAAACACCCCCATAACAGGATATTACCACCTGCATGGTGTTATTTGGATGGTGAGCCATATTGGATTTCCGCCAGACATATCGTTTGGTGTTGAGGCCAAATAATTCAATTTTAGTCTCATCTGACCATAACACCTTTTTCCATGTAGCCTCAGAATCTTCAAAGTGTGTTTTGGCAAAGTGGATGGCTTTTTTCTTGCAACCCTCCCATACAAGCCACATTTATGGAGAATTTGTAATATTGTTGTCACATGCACACAATGACCACTCTTTGTCATAAATTCCTGCAACTGCTTCAGAGTTGCTGTAGGCCTCTTGGTAGCCTCTCTGACCAGTTTCCTCCTGGCTCTTTCATCCAGTTTGGAGCGATGTCCTAATCCAGGGAGGGTCTGTGTTGTACCAAATACCTTCCACTTCTTAATAATAGATATAATAATATCCATCTCCTGACTTGTGCCTGTCCACAGCTTTATCCCGGAGATCTTTTGACAGTGCCTTGCCACATCATAGTTGATTGTTTGCTTCAGTTGCCTTACAAAATGCTCCAGGAAAGCTCTTTCCATGCTGAGCTAATCAAAATGACCACAGCTGATCACAGTTGAAAGTCAAATGGCTTTGTGTGCCATTGAGAAGGTGATTAGCTACACCAGATTGAGTTTACAATTCATTTTTAGGAGGGGGGTGATCCTTTTTCCAACTCAGTGATTCTGTTTTTTTATTAAAAAAAAAAAAAAATCTGACATGTTGGTGTTATATCTTTCACTTGGATGTTATAAGTTGCACTGAGTAAATACAGCTGGATAAAACAAAAACGGTGTCCATCTTCATTTCAGGTTGAGAAGCAACAAAATGTGATTCTTTTCTATACCCACTGTAGCTCCCTTAAATCAACTTATTTCACTGTATAGCCATATGAAAATAATTTATATTATATAAATATGGTTATAAAGGTATTAAAATTTCCATAAATAAATGGTATATTTAGTTTATAAAGGTATATGTATAACTGCAGAAATGACAAACTCTAAAGATGGTTATAAAGCTCTATCTGTACATATAAACTATGAATAAATATAAAACTATGTATTTGTGATAATTTATTTAGAACATTTTTAATGTATTAAATATAAAAAACTGTAACAATTATTGAAGGTAAAAATAGCTTTTTAGTACTGTAAAAATAATTTTGTTTAACTCTGGTAATTAAACTACAGGCATGATGCAATATAGTATTTTTAGAGTATTAACAAATGACATGATTCTAGAAATATTCCTTAGGTAGGTTTTCAATACTTACAGATATGTGTTCTAAAAAAGAATATTAATAAAAAGTACTGAAAATGTTTAGTGTAACAGGGTATATTTAATAATAATAATAATAATAATAATAATAATAATAATAATAATAATAATAATAATAATAATAGAGAAAATTATAAGAATCAAGCAGAGACATGAATGATGATGATCATAATAAAAACAAGAATATAATTTAATAAAAATGGAAGAAATCATTAAAAATGGCATCTAAATTTTGGGTATAAACTCTAGAAAATCTTTTCTATATAAAACATTCTGTAATGAATAAAAATATATAATAACATGAATATGATCATTTATGATGAGCAACAAATTACTCCTGAACTTTACTCCTCCTTAAAGTTAGTGACTGTTTGCTAATAAATGTTAATGTACAGCATACTGTAGTATAACAATTGAAATAATATAATGTTAATAATAATATATATTAAACCCTGCAGCTGTTAGTGTGTCTCAGGAACAGTGGAGGTGTGTGCATCGGTCGACCTATGCTTCTGGTTATTATAAAACATGAATCAGAAAGGGGATGTCAGAGTGGCCCTGTTTCTCTCTGAGAGAGCGAGGTGGGGCAGAAATAGAAGAGAGAGGTTGAGAGAGAGAGAGAGAGAGAGAGAGAGAGAGAGAGAGGGAGAGAGAGAGAGACGACAGAGATGGCAGGTCTCTGGGCCACGACTGTGTTACATGACAGAAAAGATCACTGACACGAAAGAACAAAGCCCAAGTTGAATGTACACAGTGTAGCAGCTCAGGGAAGCAGAACTCTCTCTCTCTCTCTCTCTCTCTCTCTCTCTCTCTCTCTCTCTCTCTCTCTCGTGTCCTTGTGATCTCCTATAATAGACTATTTTTCCCAGTACAGACCTACATGCCACGAGGAACGGATGAAAGCTGAACCTGACGAGATCATATCTGAACAAAAAAAAAAGAAAAAAGTCCTGTCTGAATTTCTGCTGATTTCAACAATCATCAAAAACATTACACACACCTCATTAACTGTCACATCCGGGAGCCAGACTGCAGCGCTTGCACGGACCTGAAAAAATCCCGAGCGCTCGCAATTATTTCAGCTCGAGGTGATTTGTGATGAGAGGAAGTGTGTCGCGTTTAAAATGGCTCTGAACCGAAGAGGAGATGTGTGAGAGAGAGAGGTTTTTATTAAAGACTTGGCGAGACTTTAAGTTTTGCCGGACCTGACATGCACTGGGCTGCATTTATCATGGAACTCTCACTGCAAGACTTTTAGCGCTTGGAAAAGTGCCTGGGTGCCTGGAGGCCTGCTAGCATGAAGAGCATGAAGAGCATGAAGAGTGGACTTTTGTGTACATTTCTGTACATTTCTGTATCATGTCAGAAAGACACTTCCTGCTGCATAACTTTGTGCATCCTGAAAGCAAAAAACATGTTCTGTCCATAATTTCACAGTGGTCACAAGGCTGGAAATGGTGATACGTAAGACTGTATTACATTTTGAGATTAGCCTGTCCCCTTTTTGGTTTTTGTTTGGCTTATCTTTGTATATATTTCATAAATATTTCATGAATAGTGTTCAGGTCACTGGGTGTAGGCTTCCATTTTTGTTTGGTCTGTGTTTTGGGTTAGTCAGGAAAGAGGGAAAGCAGTTGCATTTTGTTTTTGTTTTTTCTTTATTTGGACATTAGCTTCTCTTTATACAGTTTGTCGGGGTGTTTATTTACTATTTTGGCCTAATCTGGCACATTTCTCTTAAAATTCATCTCCAAATCCATGAAATTCTTGCCAGAGTCCTTTATTCCGCAACACTAGAGAAGTCATGATTTGATTTTATGGGTGAGTCCACAATTACAGATTGGATTAAGCCCTTGTAAATCTTAAAAACGACACTTTAAAACCATTTACCCATTCAAAAACCCATCTCAGCCAATAATCTTATTTCTGACACGGTTTCTTTGCTGACAGATTGCACTTAAATTTGCTCTTAAATGGGCAACTGGTCAGAAAGTAATAGGTTTTTTTTTTAAATTAATATTTTACTTTCAGTCTATAATTTGCGTATCAAGGTTGTGCTTTCAAAGTAACCTCGTCAGTAGACATCACAATATCGCTGAGAATAAAGAAAACGAATGAGAGAAAGTACTTTTCTTTTCAAGAAATTTGAATGATGCAACTTCCTTTGGAACATGTGACTTGTGGAATTAAAGAGAATTGGCAACGTGTGCTCAAAACACAAAACGCATTAACACTGTATTGTACTGTATACAATGTATATTATAATTACGATAATTATGATATGATCATTCTGTTCAAATGCTATGAGAGTTCCTGCTCAATATCTAATCTGTCTCTGTCATGTTTAATCCAGTATTTGCTTCTTTAGTCACAAGGCTAATAACTTTTTTTTTTTTTTAAACCACAGATCGCTCAAAAGAGGTCATTAGTATTTCAGTGGAAAATGTAAAATGTAAGTAGCTATAATTGAGGACTTTATGAAGATTAATATTTGTTGAGCGGCTGATATAAATGGTGTGGCTCTGCATTACCTGGTCTGATTGATGAGCTCCTACTGATATTAAATGATATCGTTAAACTCCTTAATCTCATACGCAAACAAACAATTTGGGATATTAGCATGGATAGTATGTATTTACCAAACTACATTTATAGTTAATCTATATTATCTTCAGCACCACTTACAGCTTCTTGCTACAGTTTTTTGTATCTGTATTGCGAATCAAAATGATTTTCCTTTGGGGGAACTCCTCCTTTGATATTGTTGATCCTGGAACTGAGACTGTGCAGCATGGAAGCTCGTGTCCATCAGCAGAACCAGTCTTATAGCACAATGAGCAGCCTTCCTTGGAAGGAGGAGGCCACGGGAGGAGTTTCCAGGATGATAATGACTCAGGAGTTGAACCACCATCTTTAACTCCATCCTACAGCACAGTAGTATCCATGAGTCCAAGATGGCCGCCTGCATAATGTTCCGGCGTCCATGTTTATAGAACTAGTATATCACACTGTCTCATAAACCACAAAGACAGAGCAATTAGTCAATTAGCAATTACCAATATGATAATAAACTGTAATCATATGTTTATATCTACAGTTAAACATAACCTGTAGAATCTGAACCGCATTAAAGATACTATTGTGCTTATTGTGATTTTAACAAAGGCTGAAACTAATATATCAAATGGATATATAATATGTGAAATCAATATTTTTTGTTTGCTTGTTTATTTATCTGATTAATTAACCAATTAACCCTGTTTATAGATAGATAGACTTGGAGATCATCATTAGCTAGGTGTAACTTTATCTAGATTTAGCAAAGGCAGTCAACGTATCTCTATCTTACTGACCAAGCTGGTTAAGATCATTGGTTACAACAAATGGTAAGTCATTATATGTTAATTATCTGGCTAACTATAATGTAAATATTTTTGCAAGGCTCTCTACACCAACAATTTCAGCTAATTTACTCTGTGTCTCTTTTAGGGGTTGCTTTAGACTAGCCGGTGTTACCGCAGTGAGCTGTACACTGTGTAAGACTACACTGGGGAAAAACCACAACAACACCAAACTTAATGGAAAATTATTATATGAAGTGTAGAGGCGTGCATGAAACTTCTGCTCGCTCCTGATCAATCCCATGCCCAGTCCCACAATTATTTTTGTTGTCCATTAAATAAGTAACAATAAGTAAATGAGCTTGAACAAAGTGCTGTCAATCGAATGAAATGATAAACGACATACAATAGCATACAAAATATAAAGGAATAAAGTAATTAAAAATAATAATAATCCCCAAAAAAACCAGACAGATAAGCAAATAGCAAAAACAAAACAAAACCCAAAACAAACAAAATAAAGATTGCAGCAAATGTATCAGACTAACACCTATCAATCCTGATCAGATGCCTGCATGTACAAGTAGGGTTTAAGATGGGATTTGAATACTGAACTGGAGGGGGCGTGTCATAGCTGTCGGTTAAAGCTAAATATAATTTCTGTTGTAACCAGTGCTCTGCTAATGAGAGCATTCAGAGCTGTGGGTGGCACGTCCTTATCAAATCCGTCTCAGATAGTTTAGAGTGGTGTACTCCAGCTGACAGGCTGATCCAGACTTGTTTTTGGGTGCTTACTGTACTTAGATTGGACTTAAAATGGTGGTTTATCTCTTGGGTCATTATCATCCTGGAAACTCCACCCAGATGTTGCTGTAGATGTTGCATCCTCCATCCAAGGAAGCCTGCTCATTGTGCTTTGACGGACACGAGCTTTCATGCTGCACAGTCTCAGTTCCAGAATCAACAATTTCAGCTGAGACGCCACCTGAGTACATTAAAAAAAAAATCCTGAATTTCTTTATTTTTACGCAAACAATATAATTGACATCTCATATACTGTATGTTTGTATATGTGTGCATAAATATGATGCTGACAGGCAGCAGAGGCGGTTGCAGGTGCAAGTAAAAGGCTCTATTTTTACAACAGGAAAATGAAACCAAATTGTGGAGCAAACTCGAAATAGAGATACACAGGCAGTGATCAGGTGATGGACAAATGGGCAAAACTACATCCAGGAACCAAGGGACATGCAAAGATCAGAACCAGAATAGCAATCATAAACAATAATGCTTGATATGTCAGGGGATGAGGCTACACTGAGCAATACTTCGCACTGAACATGTGTTTGTGTGCATTTATATTGCGCATGCGTGTATAATTGAGTCCAGTTATGCTTGATCAGTAATCTAGGTGAGTCCAGGTGAGGTTGAGCATGCGTGTCGGTACTTGGAGTCCTTGCTGGTCATGTTTGTAGGCTGCAACATCTCTTGGGAGTTGTGGTTGGACGCTGATTCCAGCATTGACGTGACAGATGCATTGAAGTTTAAATCTGTTAATAATCTTTTATTTTATTAATTACTTGTGTATACTTTTCAAATATTTTTGACTGTCTAGGGCCAGACTGTATTGTGATAATCATTTTATGATCCTTAATTGAAAAAAAAAAAAGTCAGGTAAAAATATTTTATTTTTAAGTTTTATTTTTATTCTTATACCTATTGCTTATGATTGAGTATTGTTTTATTTGCTGTCTAAATTAAATTTTTTTATGTATAAATGTTACGTAACACAGACATGTAGGACGGAAGAGGGAGTCAGGATGCATGCGCTGGGGAGACGTCAGTAAATACAGTAGAGTTTATTCCACACAGAAGAATCCATACCACGAACACAACAAACTATAATCCAGGCTGTACTAACAAGAGTAGTGATCTGGGAATCACTGGAACAAAGCGCACGGTTTAAACACATCTAAACTAAACTATAACAAACTAAACTATACAAACACTAGATAGGTGATCTGGAAATCACAGGAATAAATCGCATGGTTAAACACATCCAAGTTAAACTGACGCTAGATTATAATAATACTCTGCCCCGAAGCGGAAACGGAGCGGTGTATTTAAACACTAAGAAATCACATGTCCAAATCGATAACAGCTGAACCCCCTCCATGAACAAATGAGGAGGTGGAGACATGCCGTGAATCAAAACAAGAGCACATGGGGAAACACAGGAGGCAGAGACATGACGTGAACGAAAACAAAAGAGCACATGGCAGAGGTAAACAAAATGAGTCTTTATGAATGAAACGTCCATCGGAGAGTTTTTGAATAGCGCTGGAAATCGTGCAGTGGAATGCGGAAGCACGCCACTCACCACTCTTTGTAGTGTAGCGAGGGCTGGAGAAGAGGAAACCTAACAGAGCCCCCCCTAAGGCGCGGCTCCCGAAGCGCCGCAAGTTCCATCCACTTTGGTGGACCTGGGCCCCTGGGCAGGATCCTAACCTCTGCCCTCCAGGACCTGAGGTTGGTTATGTCCAGTGTCCTGTAACCAGAGCAGAGCGTGTCGGGTTTTCCTTGAGAACTTGGACGAGAACTTGGACGAGAACTTGGACGAGAACTTGGACGAATGCCTGGTCTGGATTTCGGAGCTGCGTGTGACCTGGTTCTGGGCCTGGATCTCGGAGCTGCGAGTGACCTGATGCTTGACCCGGAGCTTGACCCAGAGCTTGACCTCGAACCAGGATCAGAGTCGGCTCTGGAACCAGGATCGGAGTCGGCTCTGGAACCAGGATCGGAGTCGGCTCTGGAACCTGGATCAGAGAAAGGCCTGGAAACAGACTCGGAGAAAGGCCTGGAAACAGACTTCGAGAAAGACTTGGAAACAGACTTGGAAACAGACTTCAAGACAGATTTGGAAACAGACTTCGAGACAGACTTGGAAACAGACTTCGAGACAGACTTCGAGAAAGTCTTGGAAACAGAACAGAGAACTCAGTTAGACCGGAAACCATAGGCAAAATCAAAAACTTGGTTGGAGACAGCATTGGAAATTGAATTGGAGACAGGGCTGGAGACAGGGCTAGAGACAGGGTTGGAGACAGGGTTGGAGACAGGGTTGGAGACAGGGTTGGAGACAGAGGAAGGGACAGAGGAAGGGACAGAGGAGAAGACAGGGCTGGAAGCGGAGCTGGGAGTCAAATCAGCCTCTGAACTGAGAAGGAGAGCAAACACACATCCAGAAATTAAACCTATGTAGCTGGCAACGAAATCAGGAACTGGACTTGGAACTGAACTAGGAACTGGGCTATGAACAGGGTCGGAACCTGGACTTGGACATGGAACTGGACTAGGAACTGGACTTGGAACTGAACTAGAGACTGGACTAGGAACAGGGTCGGAACCTGGACTTGGACTTGGAACTGGACTAGGAACTGGACTTGGAACTGAACTTGGAACTGAACTAGGAACTGGACTGGGAACCGGACTGAGAACAGGATTGGGAGCAGGACTGGGAACAAGATTTGGAGCAGGACTGGGAACCTGATGGGGAACCTGCCTGAGAACTGGCTCAGAGATTGGCCTTGGAATAGGGCGAAAATCTGGACATGGACATGGACTTGGACATGGACTAGGATTAGGGCAGGAACCTGGACATGGACTTGGACATGGACTAGGATTAGGGCAGGAACCTGGACATGGACTTGGACATGGACTATCTTGAGAAGAGGTCATCCCATGGACCTCAGACATGGACAGGGTAAGAGTGGAGGTTTCTTCTCGAACCTCTGATGAGAACACCGCTTGGGCGGAGGTCTCCTCGTGGACCTCCGGTGTAAGCAGGCCAGGAGAGGAGGTTTCCTCTTGAATCTCTGGCTGCTGCTTGGGGCTGGAGGTCGCCTTGTTAACCTCCAGAGACAGCTCCGCTGTGGAGACCTTCTGCTGGGCCTCCAGCTGGAGCTCGGGGCTGGAGGTCGTCACGTTAACCTCCTTGAGCAGCTCCCTTGAGGAGACCTCCTGCTGGGCCTCCTGCTGGAGCTCGGGGCTGGAGGTCGCCACGTTAACCTCCTGTGGTAGCTCTGTGGAGGAGACTTCCTGCTGGGTCTCCGGCTGGAACTCTGAGGGAGCCCACCTGTGGAGCCGCTTATGCACCCGCCAGCTGCCCTTGAAGCACCCTTGGGAGCAGAAGTAGCTGCTCCTGACTCCCTGGTTCCTGCAGGTGGGACACTGCAGGATGGCTGGTCGGGTGCATCCCTCGGTGGCACACTCCTGGGTTTGGGGATGTGAGGTATAGGCCGCCACGTTAGCCCGTTTACTCTCGTAGTACTCCAGGAATGTTTGACTAGGGCGGTTGCCCAGACGATCCTTTCCCAGAAATGTCCTGAGGTCGGTTGGAAGTCTGGGCTTCTGAACACCTGGACCAGTAGATCCACAAAGCCCGAAACTGTTTGGAGCTGCGGGGATCTACTGGTAAGGTGAAGCTTCGCCCATTAGCGAGCGGAGCCGACCAGACGAGAGAGGAGGAACCCCAACCACTCTCCTTCGTCGGGTTTGGGGTCCTCCAAGCTCAAAAAATAAAGTTGTGCCTGCAAAATGTAGCATTGTGGCCAAGTGGAAAACCCGTCATATTCATCGGGAGCATAGATGAAAATCCACTGAGGAAAAAACAGAGTTAATAGCAGGCATTTCAGTTGTAGCGTGGCAGGGCGTGGCGTGGCGTCACTTTCCCCGCTGCATCCATTTTTTTGGCGGAGTATTCTGTTACGTAACACAGACATGTAGGACAGAAGAGGGAGTCAGGATGCATGCGCTGGGGAGACGTCAGTAAATACAGTAGAGTTTATTCCACACAGAAGAATCCATACCACGAACACAACAAACTATAATCCAGGCTGTACTAAACAAGAGTAGTGATCTGGGAATCACTGGAACAAAGCGCACGGTTTAAACACATCTAAACTAAACTATAACAAACTAAACTATACACACACTAGATAGGTGATCTGGAAATCACAGGAATAAATCGCATGGTTAAACACATGCAAGTTAAACTGACGCTAGATTATACTAATACTCTGCCCCGAAGCGGAAACGGAGCGGCGTATTTAAACACTAAGAAATCACATGTCCAAATCGATAACAGCTGAACCCCCTCCATGAACAAATGAGGAGGTGGAGACATGCCGTGAATCAAAACAAGAGCACATGGGGTAACACAGGAGGCGGAGACATGACGTGAACGAAAACAAAAAAGCACATGGCAGAGGTAAACAAAATGAGTCTTTATGAATGAAACGTCCATCGGAGAGTTTTTGAATAGCGCTGGAAAGCGTGCAGTGGAATGCGGAAGCACGCCACTCACCACTCTTCGTAGCTTAGCGAGGGCTGGAGAAGAGGAAACCTAACAATAAACAATGAGATTTTAGACTCAAAATGAAAAGTTATATATAAATAAAGATCATTATTATTAAAATATTATTAATTTAAGAACAATTAAAATTTAATATTGTAATATGATACACGTGTTATTTTGCACATTTATTTCACTGATTAATTTCTTTTCGTCATTGATTGTCGTTAACCATGTAGAAAGCGGATCACAGACTGATGGCACCATTAACATCGATGGGGAAGACCTAAAGAAAGTGGACCACGTTAAGTATCTCGGCTCCGTCTTTTCAGCAGACGGTGATAGCCTCCCAGATGTGCGGTCCTGGGTCAACGCTGCTTGGCTGAAGTGGCGCCAGGTTGCCGGTGTCCTCTGTGATCGGAGAATGCCAAACTGTCTCAAGGCGAAAATCTACAAGAGCGTTGTACGCCCAGTTGCACTATATGGAGCGGAGTGTTGGCCTGCATCCACCAAACATCAGCAGACCCTCCACACCATGGAAATGCGCATGCTTCGATGGTCACCCGGACTGACCCGACTAGATCAAGTCATGAATCAGGTTGTAAGGAAGGTGCTTGGAGTAGCCTCGATCACCGTGAAGATGAGAGAAGCGCGTCTCCGCTGGTATGGCCATGTAGTCCACAGCAGTGAGAAATCAGTTGCCAGGAGGACACGGCGTTTAAGCCCTGATGGACGACAACCACGTGGACGACCAAAGAAGAGGTGGATGGATCGGATCAAAGAAGACAAGAAACAATTCAGTGCCGCCCCTGAGGATGCCCTGAACCGGATCAAGTGGAGAACGACGTGCCAAGAAGTGGACCCTGCACTGCGGGACAAACGCTAGGAAAGAGAGAGTTAACTGTGTAGTATAAAAAGCTGGAACGGTAGCTGGAAATGTAATTTGCAGCCTGTCTGTGGAACGTAATTGCGTTTTGACATGTTCATTGCGGTTGATTATCAGCATTTAACTACCTAAAAATAGCAATGATTTGCTTTAATTATGGAAAAGACAACTAGTTGACTCCTTTTTTGAATTTAGTTTTTAGTTCTCTTTAGTTGTTCATAAATGATCACATTATTTACATTAGCTAGATAGATTAAAATAATAAAGCTAGCTAGCATTATTCTTGACAGATTGTTGGACAACAAGTGTACACCGCCACATACTGGAAGGGCTTCAGTGATACGGAGTCAGTCAGTAAGACAAAAAGTCTCTCTGTGGCTGGACTGCTCTAGAGTGCTCTAGCTCTAGTGGTCTGACAGAAAAAAAAGAAAAAAAAAAGAACAGAAAAACAAGGAGGCCGGTGGCCAGAGAGGCTATGACTGTGGGGGATATTGGTTTCTGCGCTCCTAACAAGGCGTGAGAAGAGCGATGAGAAAAGGGTTCATCAGGTCAGTGCTGCATCTCTCTGTCTCACTCATACATACACAGAATTTCTCTCTCTTTCTCTCTCTACAAACACATCATACACAGGCGTAGAAGTAAAGATGACCGAGGAGTCTGGAGGTAGAGACTAGAATACATTTCCTCCTTCTCTGTATGATAGAAAAAAGGACGAGAAAAAGCTGATGCGAAAGAAAAAAAAAAAAAAAAAAACACTGATAAAGAACAAGAGGCTGACAGGAAGAGCAGAAGCCTTGCAATTGTTGTCGTCCCCTTTGTGTGACCCAAAGTTCATCTCCAGCAGCGAGTGTGTATAGAGGCGCACAGCCAGCGGCCGAGCGTGTAGCGCTTCCCGGCAAATGAGACCCATCAGAGGCTTGTTCCACTTTGTAAACACTCGCAAACAAAAGAGTGCACGCTGCTGGATGGAAACGCACCTGAATGTGCCACCGATGTGCCTGAATGTCAATTCTAACCAGCTCTTAAACACGAACCAAACAGCCTTTGTGTTCAACGCGCCTGCCGTTTATTGACTTGATGCCCCCACCTCCGCCCGCTGCGTTTCGGCAGAGTGCAATAATTCCGCAGATCATTTGTGCTGATTGATGGTAAGTACATTCCGACTTGATGAATGAATATCAGCGGCTGCCTATCTCTGACCCAGATCTCAGGTTATAACTCACGTCAGAGACCATGCATCACGGGCAAATTGAAAGGTCACAAGTTTATTGGAATCTGTCAGCAGGTTGAGATTGATAAGAATAATACTTGCTTAATTCTGTCAGTACTTTGCAAAAACTCGGAATATATAAATCTTTCTGGCTCTCCCGAGCCCAAAGCGTGACGGTTTGTCAGCACTGGCTTCTTCTGGGCTGCACTCTGGCTAAAGAAAAGGCATTAGTGCGTGTGAAAACGCGGTTAGAGTGGTGTATGATGTATGAGCCTCGCAGATGACTTCTTTTCCAACTTCTTCACCTTTTCACCTTGAATTCTCCGTGCTCATGAGCTCCATCATATAACCGCTGACTAGTCTTATTTTTTTCAATCATGCTCTAATGATTCAAAGGTCAAGTCAAGGTCAACGTAAGGTCCTTTTTGGGCATTTTGACACCCATTAATCTCTTTGCTGCCTCAGAATCAGAGTGAAAGTGATCCTTTTGGTTATTTGGTTTTGATTTCACACTGCGCTCATCTACAAAAAAATAAATAAATAAATAAAGAACGACTGGGCGGAGCCACCAGAGAGTGCTACGGTTTATATTTCGTCCCTGGAGTTAAATGAAGATCAAAAATGATTTAACCTGTCATCCTGAATATTACAACGACTCCTCTTGCTCTTATGGAGGTTGTTCTGGTTCAGCGATATCATGGCTCACCATGCGATCGCTCATCATTATACAACAGCGCTGCTGAATTCTGGATTCTGATTGGTCAGAAGGTGTTGATTAGTTTTCTATAGCAGCAGCTCTGCAGCTACAAGTCACAGGTGTATACTAAAGTGCTTGTTCTAATATGTTATCGTTTCTATAGTATTTTATGGAAGCTTTTTTTGATGTCTTCTCAGTGACATATCAAGCTGTACTTTATTTGTTTTTTTTTTTGTTTCTTCAAGAAGGAGAACAAAGCAGGTAAGGGAACAAATTTAATAGCTGCTATAACATAAGTGTGAACTTGTTTCATGGACGTTTAAAAAGTAACTGTAATTGGCTAAAAAATATGATGTCATTCATTCATTCATTAAAAAAAGTGTAATCTTTGTCAAATTGCTGTGGTATAAGAGGAATAAATCACTTCTAGACATGCTGTTCAGGCTGGTAACAGTGACTCCACTTTATCACTGATTATTTTCCTATAACAGCACAACCCCACATGTTTTATTCCGTACTGTACCTATCAACTTCTCAACTTCTGTAATATAAAGTATTTAGTGCATGGTCTATCATCTAATATGTATCTACAGGCTGTTAGTGCCATGCTGAGTGATTTACACACTCCCTGTACCTCATGATACACTCATATAACCTAACTAGTACACACTCAATACACAGCGTCAATTAGAGTCAGAGTTTTGGCAGCGTAGGCTGCTTTTGGCTAGAATATTGCTTTATTGAACACATTTAATACAGGATTCATACGTGGGGGAAAAAAATTTTAATTTCAAGATATGTCATTTATAAGCGTGCAAATTAAATCAACATTGAGCCGAGTGAATGCGATTACTGATACAGGGGCTGTTAACACAGAAAAAAATAATAAATAAATCGAATAAATAACACGATGCTTGTTGTTCTCCACTGATATTTTGTGTGCTAATGCATGTATAGGGATTGGATGTAATCCTTAAGCTTTCACACATATTCGATATGTTTGAAAAATACATTAATATAAACGTATTTAAGAAAGTATTAAAGTATTGTGGAGGCTGGAAATGATTTTAATAATTACCGAGCTATTCACTATCCAACCAAACACACCCACGCATATAGACAAAAACATATTGTGTGCAGAGTTTTAGAAAAAAACTAAACAAAACAAACTCATTATATCTGTAAGCTCCCGGTCTCTAGTGTAGTACAAGCTAACGAACTGACATCAAGGTGAAACGAAAAGGAAAGAAAGAGTATGACAACTTTGTTTGTGCAGAACTACAGCATATATTTACATTTACATTTATTCACTTGAGACGTATAAGTGAGGCAGAGCGCAGTTCGAGTTCGCAGAGGAGCCGAACTGGATTTACGCTCATACAGTAATGCGAGTGCTGCAAGACTGCAAGAGTTTCCACCGACTGACCAAAAACAAGTGCAGGACTGTCAAAATACCCCCCAAAATAGCTCTCGCACACTCTCACACTCACACACAGACACACAGAAGGAGTACATCAGCTAAATATGAGGGTTGGAGCAAGTGAGAGCATTCAGGAGTGCTACACACACACACACACACACACACACACACACACACACACACACACACACACACACACACATGCATACGAATATGTCTATGCTAATTTATCTGATAATAGAACAAGATTTAAAATTAAAATAAAATAGAAAATGCCTAAAAATAGGCTTAATCATCTCCAGGTCATGCTGTTACAGGAAAATAATCAACAACACTGCGGTGTTATGATGCATGAGTTACTGTTCCCACCCAGAAGTTTATTATTTTCCAGTAACACCATGTTTTATTTCTCTTATACCACAGCAATTTACAATTAAATAATGATAAGTCATACTTTTTTTTTTTATCCATTTATGGTTACATTTAATGTTGTGGAAAGTCCATGAAACAAGTTCTTGCCATGAATTATGCTATAGCAGCTATAAACAGTCAAAAACAAAGCACTGATACCGGAGACTCCTTCCATAAAATCCTTACAGTAAACATTACCATATGAAGCGTCTGCCGTACGAGTCCCGGTGGACAAGCCGTTACTATAGAAACCATAACGTATTAGAAAGAAACCTGTGATTAGCAGCTGCACTTCTGTCAGAGCGAACTGCTGTTATAGAAAATTAATCAACACCTTTTGACCAATCAGAATCCAGAATCTGACAGCGCTGTAGTGTAATGAAAAATATTACATACATCTCACACTGCACTTGAATAACTTCTGTAAAAACACTGCTGGAGCTGTTAGCAGACGTACTAAATGATTCAATTACGAAGTTTCACAGTACACTCGCAAACATTCGGTGCACACAATGTTTTTGTGAAGTGAATTTATTTATTTTCCATGATGCCATTGGAAAAAAAAAAAACACATTAAACATAAAATGACATTAGATATTCAGCGAATGAGGGTGAGATCGGCAGGCCCACCTGTCATCACCGCCACAATGAATCACTTTCCCTCATGAGCCTGAGGCACGGGCGAGAACAGCCGTTACCCACAATTAGTCAAAAATAATCAAACACATCTGCGTTTTTAAGGACAGGTGACAGCGACGGTGCAGCCATGTGGAAACCCTCGCTTTAATCCTGCGTGCTGCAGGCAGAAAAAGTTCAGCGCTCAATGCTAGGTTGAGGAATAATAGTTTTTAAAGCCATTTTAATAAAATACAAGTTTAGGTCCTGTCTCAAACGCTAGACTTCATGTTTACTTCCTGTTTTTACTACAGCGTTAATCAGAGTCTGTTCTAATCACACTTCTTATCAGATATTTTGAAAAGGAAAGTAAGAAAAAATGAGAGATCCCAGAAGATCAAGAAAGGAATGAGAAATCTAAATGATGGAAGAATGGACAAAAGAAGTGAATAAAAGAGGAAAGGAAAGAATGACTGGAAAAAGAAGGGATGAAAGGGCAATTAATGGAGTGATGGAGAAGGAAATACTGTATAAAAGTTGATGTAGGGGAAAGAATGAAAGAAATTAAGTGATCAAAGAGAACTGGCATGATGGTGGTATAAAAGAAGGGAAGGGGGAAAAAATGATGGATGCATGAACCAAACAAGCAATTAAGGAAAGAAAGAAAGAAAGAAAGAAAGAAAGAAAGAAAGAAAGAAAGACAGAAAGAAAAGAGAAAAATTAAGGGTGTGATGAAATAAGGAATGATAAAAAAGGGCATGATAAAGATGCAGTGAAGAATGAAATAAAGAAGAAAGGAAGGATGAAAAGAAAATGAATGGTATGACAAAAGAGAGAAAGAAAGAAAGAAAAAAGCTAGAGAGATTGAAGAATATAGAAAAGATGGAATAATGAAAGAAGAAAATAATGAAAACTGATGTATGAGTGAACAAATGAAGAAGAAAGAAAGAAAAAAAGAAAGAAAGAAAGAAAGAAAGAAAAGATGAAAGAAGTGTAAATCAGCCACGAAGTTATTTTACAAATGTAACATGTAAATGATTAAAAAATGAAATAAAGTGCAGTGTTATCTGTACAGGCAATGTGTGTGTGTGTGTGTGTGTGTGTGTGTGTGTGTGTGTGTGTGTGTGTGTGTGTGTGTGTGTGTGTGTGTTTAACATTATTGCTCTCATCAATCCGCTAATTAACCAATTATCCAGCTAGTTATAGGCTAGCTACTGAATTAGCTGCAAAGTTAAACGTTTTTTTTTTTCCTAGTAACTCTTCCTTGTGCCAGAGTGTCGATGTACACCGTCCCAAACCATATGCTCCTGTAAGCTTTCTTGACAGCCATTACTCGTTAGCAGGAATTCTGTCACAGGGTACTAGCATTTGGGACACACCCCAGAGCAAGATATTTCCAAAGTGTAATGAAAGCGACACATCATTTCTGTTTTCCAGGCTGCTCCGCCCCCAAACATTACTGCTCACACCTGTTCCCTGTAATTAGTCTTGTTGTGTCTCATTTGCATTGCACACTGGGAAAATTTAAGTTTCCAAAGGCTAAACACTTGGAATGCACGGAGCAGAAAGAGCTTAGCCATTAGATGCCGCTACAGTTTTTCAAGATGGCTGCCATACAAGCAAAGAATGCGCTTCAATGTAGGCACAAAGTTTAGTATGAACTTTTGGATTAAGATTTTAAAACTGGTGTTTGTTCCTGTGGAGTACTCCTCTGTGTGTGTGAATGAGTGTGTAAATGTGTGTGTTGCTGCCTCATGCGCAGTATTCCCAGTGTAACATAACATGTGGGGAGGCGAAGGTGGACTCGTCGCTGCCTTCTCCAGAAAAACACACACAGAGACACTTTGCTTTTGGTGCAGTAGAGACAGTTTTTAATAACAGAATAGCGGGATAGACTACGGATCCACCGCTGCTCTGACCAGGATAAAGTCTTTACTGAAGATGATTGAGGTGTTAATTTAAGGCAGTTTTCGAGGTGGGTTAGCTCTTTGGTAGTTAAGTTTGAGCTCTGTGGTAGTTAAGGGCTGCTAGTTACGATGGCCAAACAGTACAAGAGGGATGTGGAAAATCCATGCCATGAACCAGATTTGCTGCAGTGTACTAACTTCTTTGCAATCATGGCTCAACATGCATCAGGGGTGTCCAATCTTATCCAACCAAGCAGAAACCACATGTGATTCCACCTGTGTAATCAGTTGATCTTGGCTTTCAACGGACTCAGGTGTGGCTTCTGCTTGGTTGGAATGAAAACCTGCACCCACACCAGCCCTTTTTCAGATAAGATTGGACACCCCTGCAATACATCTAGAAGCAGGAGCATCATCACTCTGACAGAAAAGCAGCTGCTGGCTGAATCATGGGACATAGAACTCAGTCATGCATTGATTGTTCAGAGAGGTGGTACCAATTTTGAACTCAGATGATACAATAAAGCCAAGTCCCCATACCAGGAGTTGAACCCAGGCTGCCTGGATGAAAACCAGGAATCCTGGCCATTAGACCATATGGGACCACAGAGGAAATGCCTGCCTACAAAGAGTTGCATCAATCAACGAGAAGCCAGGACTGTTTCAAGTGAGTAGAGAGACATTTTTGAGTTGGGTAGACTATACAGGGTGTCTCCATACATGGGGGCATGAAAGAAAAAAAAGGGGGCAACAAACAAGGTTTTGTTCATGTAGTAATTATGGTTTCTTTAAAATTTTGCCCTTTTTCTTGTTATTTTTCTTCATCTTCTTGCCTTGAAACAATTTTTAGCAAAATGTCTTCCAAAATATTTTTATATATATATATATTTTTTCAGATAGCCTTTAAGAATACCTGTGGCAAATGAAGAACGTATTGAAATCATTCTCATGGCTGGATCGGGAAGCTGTTGCAAGATTGTGATGAACTAACATGAAACGTGGTGAGCACATCACACACAACACTGTTGCCAAACTGTAAAAAGACTGGAAGTGTTGTGGACCAACCAAGAAGTGGACGCCCACGAACATCCACTGAGGAAGGCACAATCAACGTGGTGCTGGCACACATAGTCCCCTATGTATGGAGACTTTTGGGACACCTTGTAGGTTGAGCTCTGTGGCTGTCAACAAGTGACATTATCCAGAACGTTGGATGGGGTAAAAGAGAGTTGTGCCAGCCAGAAGGCAAACTTAGACTCTTTTGACCTTTAGGCAGACACATTATCTGTTGTACCACTGGCGCAATGTACATCATGATCCTACCTCGATTCTGGTTTCCCACTGAAGAATCACTGCTTGTTATAAAGCATACCTCTACTTAGAGTACAAGAGGGATGTGGAAAAACCTGGATTTGAACCAGGGTTGCTATGACCATAATGCAGAGTACTAACCATTATACTATCATAGCCTGTGCATCATCACTTTGACAGAAAAGTAATAGAACTCAGCCACGCATTGATTTTTAGTAGAGGTGATGCTAATTTCAACTCAGGTGATACAATAAAGTTCCCATACTGGGAGATGAACCCAGTCCACCTGAGAAAAACCCAGGAATCCTAGCCAATAGACCATATGGGACCACAAGAGGGATGTGCAAAATCCATTCCATGACCCACATTTTAACCAGCGCTGCTGCAACCACAATGCAGGGTACTGGATAAAGAGTGGGGTGCACGGATTCACCTTTGTCCTGGTTAACCGTGTCTGGAACGTTGGATAGCATTTTTCCTTTACTGTGTTAGTTTGTACAACATAATGCAACAAAAGCATGTATTACCAATAAGTTAATACGAGGTGTGCATCTCGTTAAGGCAAGGGTTCCCAAACATTTTTCAACAAGGGACCCCTTTAACTGTAAAATTAATTCCATGAACCCCATCGGCTCAGCTTTATTTAATGCACATAATCCAGCTACTCAAATATTAGAGTCATTATTCAAATGTGTACAGTAACATTCTGGATACTTATTGGCACCATAGAGATTTTATTACTCTTATACTTTCCTTTCACAGAAGGCATTAGTCCATGCTGACATTATGTATTAACCTACATGTTTTTTAGTTGTTTTAGTTTGGATTAAACCCATTCAAGTTGTGATTTCCATTACTGTAACAAAAACAAACAAACAAACAAACAAAAACTCTCAGCTGAGTAACTGCACACTTTTATACATACATGGTGGAAAATATTATTTCAAACATTATGTGCTACTTGTAACCCATCTCTAACAGGGCATGACATCTTCAGTAGGTAAAAGTTCTTTGGGTGTCCCACTGGGGGAACCTGAAGGGTTCTGTGTTGAACCTTATGCTGCTTTCGACTAAAACTCATAACTACAACCTCCGACTAGGAAACGCAAAAGAAAACACTCCCTCAACTTCTACCCGGAGAGTCGGGAATGTCTACCCAACCCTGAATTCAGCAAGTGACGTCAAATCAAAATGGCTGCCTCACAGCATGAACAAAGTGGCACTTCTTTATTTTTAAATGAGTTATACTGTATGTACAAGTATTATATCTACGTATAACACTGACTATACAGTTCACTGATTTGAGGAGAAAAATATACATCACTCATCACAATTAGCTGGCTAGCTTGTTGCGAACAAAAGACGAACTTTGAGGCATCCATGTTTTTTTCTCACTTTGCAGCTCAAACACATGGAAGTTGAAAATAACGTAATTCTGGGTTCTGACTTCGTGTTTCGGAGGTGCAGAATTACAACAGAGTGCTTCCCTATCAGAAAGAGTTTCAAACTAGGACACTTTTAGTAAGCTAAGAGCCCTTAACTATACAAAGAACCAGATTCTTGGTAGACAGGTTCTTGGTAGTACAAATAAAAATTATGACCAATAATTTGGAGTTTGTACGGCACACTAACCCAGTTATACATCCAATCTTAGAAAAAATAGTTCTTTAAGGGTTTTTAAAGGGTTCATTGGATAATTAATGGTTCTTAGGTTTCAATTTTTCACACAGGGTTTTACATAGAACCTTTAAGAGTTCCTACATAGGGACAACTGAAGAACCCTTACGGCTTCAATTTTTTTCCCCGTAATTTATAGTTGCATTTATATTTTATGTGTAAGTATGCAGATATTACAGGAACTTGTTTTGTGGATGTGACGCAGCAGTAAATGTAACTATACATGGAGAAAAGAAAGTACGACAAATAATTGTTTAATTAAGAATTTTTTTTATAGCTAGCAAATTTTTTGTGCTGTAAAAGGAAGAAAACACTCTGGGCTGTTATAGGAAAATAAAACATTTCAGGGTGGTAACTGTAACTCCACTTCATCACACCACAACATCACTGATTATTTTCCTATAACAGCGTGACACAGAGTGTTTTATTCCTTACTTAATAAACTTAGTTTACCCTAACTAATAATTAGGAAACCTTTCTAATATGATAATCTGATAATTTCATAATATGATACGTATGCATCGTTATTACTCATTAAACTCTGAGCTTTATTACTAAAGAGCTTATTAACGTCAGTGCTATAAAACGTTCTCAATTTTGTGAGTTTTCTGACAATGCTGCACCTTTTTTTTTTCTTTGCCAAAAAAATTGCATTTGTCTGCATTACGGGCATGTTTGTAAATTTGCCTTAAGGGATTTCATCCAAATTTCTCACATGAGTGCCAGTTAAAAGGCTGCCAGGGAACACCCTAATCACCCAGGAACAAATGAGAGCTGCTTTCGAGGTAGGAACAGAGCCAGAGAGAGAAAGAGAGCGTGACAGAAAGAGAGAGTGAGAGCAAGAACCATGTATAGGGTAGTCGGATGAACGGTGTTGAGAAAAGACAAATAGGACGTGGCCTAAATGGAGGAGAAAATAGGAAGAAGGATATGTAAGGGACTCAATGAGAAAGAATATTGAATTTTCTCCCTCTGAACTAAATCTGCAGCCTGGCGTTCTCTGACATAAAGCTTTTAATTGACGGTGGTGTACGCGCCCCAATCCAGAGCTGCCAGCCACCTTCACCTGCGCACTACACTACAAACTTCCCCTGGATGACACAGCTCATTTAGCCAAAGTGTTAGATTATGCAGGTGATAAACTGTAAACAGACACCTGCAAACTGCTCCGGAGGTGACAATTACCCCGACCCGGCAGGGAAGACTCGCAGGTGAGACTTGGAAAGAGAAAGCAATCCTCATGATTAAATGCTGTTCTGGAGAGGAGAAGGGAAGGATGGCAAGCGAGTGTGTGTTCACACAGAGGTGCCCGGGGTGAAGGTATGTAAATGTGGAGTATTTGTATTCATTTATGGGAGGCTGTAGATCTAGAGTTGAAGCCATGGGTAATTCCCAAACAATCCACACTTTTTCTTTTATTTACTCTCCACAAAGGACGGCAGCCTCGGGTTCGGCGGCATTAACGTTATAACCGCTCATTCATAATTACTCAGCCTCTCCGAGCATGGATACAAATCCAATAGTCCAAACCGCATCGGTTCAACCGACGAGATGAGATAAATAATGGCTCGCGATCTGTCAATCATCAGATGCAATAATGAACAGCTTGCGGATAATTACATCATAACATGATGCAAGACGAGCGTTGATTAAATATGCCGTCACCTGAACAGTTTCTTTCCCCAGGCCATAACTCTCAGAGATGAGCAACCTTCCCACATCCCTTCTGCGAGACCCGCATTTAACCACACACACACACACACACACACACACACACACACACACACACACACACACAACAACAACAACAACAACAAATCAACACAACACCCGCTGCACTGTACAGATCATTTAACTGTAAATATACAGAAAAGTGGTGTTTTTAATGTTACTTATTACCACTCACTACACCTCTTTAACTTTTATTCTTGCTGTTTTATATAATTTATCCTTTATATGTGGAAATTCCAGCATTTCCTCCGCTTTATAAATTATAATAATAATAATAAGAAGAAGATTAAGAACAACAAGAATAATAACTGAGATGCAGAAATACCCTTTTGTCTGTAATAAATAGGATCTTACAGGTTATAAATTGTGAAATGCAACAGTGAAGAGCTTTTTAGATGATTTTTGATAACTACTTAAGGCCAAAACTCACCTTTTCACACACTACTGCAACACACCCACATCCCTGTGTACCCCTATCTGCTCCTTTTATCCTTAAATGCGATGTTAAAAATCAATTCCTGTGTATTGTTTTAGCCCTTTCTGCAATATTGTAACGTGCATTAAATTAAATCTGCATATGCTCTTTTCAGATTTTCTTCTTTGTAAAGTGAGAAAAAAAGCATCGTCCTAATAAAAGTGAGTCAAATTTGCATTTTTATTATCGCAGGTCTGTTTTCCTGCTTGCTTTTTGCAAACAAATAGGTTTAGTAGCCATGTTAATAGGAGTGTATTATGAATTTTAATTATCATTACTTATTAATTCGGGGTAAGACAGAGTATTTAGTCTGTATGTATGGTTTTAATTTTGTGTCTCCATGTAAAAAAAAAAGTAAAGGTTATTATTATTATGATTATTACAGGAGAAGACTGCGCTCCTCGCTCTGGTGTTTAAGAATCTGTAGAATATAAAGCAGGATTTTTTTTTTAGAGACATGGAGCTCGTTCTCTGCTCCTTTTTAGCTGCCGTTGCCATTAAAGCCATTGGGTGTAACTTCAGGAATAAATCAGCGTTTTTGGGAAAACAAGAGTACTGCCCGGGGGTGTTTATAACCTCACAGAGCTTCACCAAGCCGAATAAATACGTGAACTCATTTCTGACCTCACACAGGCATTAAACACTACTACATCTCTAAACAGCAAGGAATGCAAAGAAGGGAAATTCAGCATCATTTGGATTAGTGATGGTTACTGATGGATGATAATTACTACGCATCGATAAATGTGCACAGTTTAGCTGTTCGCCTTTAAAATAATTAATATTAAAAAAAAAAAAAAGAAAAAAAAAGAAGAAATATGACGGATTAGCTTTAGGTGAGAGTCATATTGAACACTGATTTGCATTCATTATTTTCTGCTCTATCCTCAATCCGCGAACGCAGCGCACATTAGATTAAAAAAGCAGGAGAAATTATATTGTTAATTATTTAACTGTTTTTATGTTTGCCTGGTTGCTTATTTTCAACCCATTTCTAATTGCGATTTTAATTTTTAAAATCTTTTTTTAGCAAGATGCAGGATTGATCGAGGCATAATGAATGTGTCATTATTGATCAGCGCTTGTTTAAGTGGGTAAGTGAAAAATCTGTTTGTGTATGTGGGTGTGTGTGTGTGTGTGTGTGTGTGTGTGTGTGTGTGTGTGAGAGAGAGAGAGAGAGAGAGAGAGAGAGAGAGAGAGAGAGAGAGAGAGAGAGAGAGAGAGAGATAGAAAGAGAGAATGCACAGAATAAATCCATCACCATGTTTATTCGTCTCAGCCTGTGAGAGAGAGTGTGTTAGTGAGTGAGCGAGAGTGTGTGTGTGTGTGTGTGTGTGTGTGTGTGTGTGTGTGTGTGTGTGTGTGAGAGAGAGAGAGAGAGAGAGAGAGAGAGAGAGAGAGAGAGAGAGAGAGAGAGAGAGAGAGAGAGAGAGAGAGAAACCAGGCACTGCATTGCCTCTGGCCTTCCCTTAGGGTCATATGTTATGCTGTTTGACCGCATCATGGCTTTCTCTCCCCGGGTGTGTGTGTGTGTGTGTATGTGTGTGTGTGTGTGTGTGTGTGTGTGTGTGTGTGTGTGTGTGTGTGTGTGTGTGTGTGTGTGTGTGTATTTGTGTATTGGTGCGAACCGTGGTCGAAAGTCCTGTTAAGACGGAGTCGTCCATGCTGTATTCTCCAGCGCCTGCATAAATTATTTAGCAGCAGTACACACTGATTCCATCCGATCAATTCTTGTGGTAATAAAGCGCGGGGAGAAATAAAACGAAGCCGAAGCCCCTCGGAAACCTCAGCAGGGGGGTTGGGGGGTTGGGGATTGGGGTGGTGGGATGATTACACGCTGAGCGATAAAACAAGCTCGTCTATTAATAGTTGTAGATAATGATTTAAATGTACTGTATATAATAACCAACACATTTCTTTCAATTCAGTTCATTTGTAAAGAATTTTATTTGTATAGAGTTTTACACATTGTCACAAAGCAGCTTTACAGAAATGTATACATTCCAGAAATAAATTTTAACTTCACTTTACTTAGTTACTGTTAGGTAGTCGACATGCCTGAGCCTGACCTATACCCGGTGTGTATTTTTTATCCTATAGCAACCTTTAGTGTGAGGCAAACACTATTTAAATAAAAAAAAAGAAGTATTATGAATGAATTATGTGAAATGGCAGCTCGAAATCTATCAGATATGTTTGACTTATAAATGTCTTCACTTTATAATCCATTGCACATTCACAGTGTGTTCCAGTGTGTATAAATATAATATCAGAGACAAATAAACACCATCTCTGTCTATTGGATTGCAGTTGTGCATCTATGATGTATTTAATTTATACATGACATCACACTTTAATTAATAACAAACTTGAACTTCTTCACTAGACCCCACTGTGCATTATGACTTCACAGATATATAATTTTAAATATGTAGATTAATAAATACATACAAATGGTCTCTCTCTCTCTCTCTCTTTTATTGAGCATCTTGCAGGACCAGCCACAGTTCTTCTGGAGACTTTGACTTTCGCACTCGCTTCTTATTTTTGCAGCAAAACCCAACAGCCTTCATTGTGTTTTTTTGTCTCTTACATAATAGGCTACTTTCTTTAATGACATACAAACATTTTTCTGTAACATTTAATTTTGTGCTAGAAAACTAATGTTTGGGAATCTAAAATGTTTTCTGTACTGACTTGATCATGTAGAAAATTTGTACTAAAAAATTGGGTGCCTAAAACTTTTGCACAGTACTGTATACATACATAATCAACTCCCATCCCTGTTAGACATTAGATTTATTTATTTATTTATTTATTTATTGTTCATTATACACAACTATGAATGTGAAAGAAGTGCTATTTCTTTTTTCAATTATATAAAAATAAAAGTAAAAGTAAAAGTAAAAATAAAAAATATTTTTAAAAAAAAGTCATTTACCAATAACATTGTACATCTGCCTAATTAGGAGTGTGCTGCATGCATTAGGGAAATATAAAATAATTAATAAATATATACATCATGCATACTGTTACTGCTGTCCACACCTTTCTCTACCACTGTGCAGAGTTTATTTGTTTGTTTATTTGTTTGTTTATTTATTTAATTGTAAATGTGCTATATAAATGACAGGATATATGATTAAAAATTACACTAAAGCACAGATATTAATAGGATGGGGGAAAAAAAAAACATCCATTAGTGTTATATACAATTATAACTGACAAAAATATCTATAAATAGCTTACAGTATCAACATGTCTGACTCACTTTGTGTGAGCTGTTGTTGAAGCTTTTTTTTCTTTTTCTCTCCCAATCATTAAGTGAAACACAATATGGCAGCTGAAAGTCAAGCGTAGACCCACTGGATTTATATTTTGATCTGATCAATAAGATTAATAGATTAATGGCGTAATAACTAATGGCAATAATAACTGCTAATTAACTCCAAATGTTTCATTAGTTTAATTCATTGTACCAAAAGCACCCATCATAACATTGCACCCATTCATAAAAAAAAAATAGTATAAATATAATCTGTATATTTATACTATTTTGTTTTTATTTGTGTGAAATAAATAACCACGAGTGCTATATAAATGTTATAACTTATATTTAACCAATTACGCTGTATAGATTGACCAGCACTAACTTTTTAGCTCGAATAGTACAGAACTGCACACTTTACAGAAATATAAATGATAGATATATAAATAAATATTGCAGAATCATTCTATATGTCCCAGCCTCTTGCGCAGGTAACGGAGAGTAGGCTGTGAGATGTATTGACATGTGCGGTTGCTGCAGACAGACATCAGCGCTGATTGGGGCGGACAGGTTCGCTCTCGCCCAGGGATTAATCATTAAAATTACATGAGCTCATGCAGGACCTGCGCTGGTCACTTAGAGCTGGTCCGGGAGAAGATTTTTTCTCTCCCCGCTTTCCCTTGGCCTTTGTTGATTTCCTATTAGTGACACGGCAGCTATGAACTTTGCCAGCTTTGCCAGCTCCACTCTTCCAGCCTGTCACACCTGAGTCGCACTTCTCTCGCTCTCCTCGCTCTCCCCAAAGTCAATCTGCACTCACTTTCCCCTTCCACTCCGAGCAGACGAGCCCTGTCACCATCGGCTCGCTCTCTCTCCCTCTATGCCTCTCATATACTTTTAGACCTAATCTGAGAGAGAGAGAGAGAGAGAGAGAGAGAGAGAGAGAGAGAGAGAGAGAGAGAGAGAGAGAGAGAGATGAAGTGTAAGGGAAGCTTTATACACTCACTGTTGGGTATGTCAAGCCTTAAGGAGTTGCGAGACCTCCAGAGCCTGTCACAGTCACATTTTCTAACTGTGAGTGTGTGTGTGTGTGTGTGTGTGTGTGTGTGAAAGAGAGAGAGAGAGAGAGAGAGAGAGAGAGAGAGAGAGAGAGAGAGAGAGAGAGAGAGAGAAACAATGTGTATGTGTGTGCGTGAGTGTGCCACCAGGGCTGCATGTCATTTCTCCACCATCTTCACTCCACTTTTCTAGCCCCAAACTGGGCCTGTCACTCTCACGGCCCAGTTCATTAGCCTTGTCTCTGATGCCAACCACTGACAGCCACTCTCTCTCTCTCTCTCTCTCTCTCTCTCTCTCTCTCTCTCTCTCTCTCTCTCTCTCTCTCTCTCTCTCTCTCTCTCTCTCTCTCTCCCTGTCTCTCTTTTACTGCAGTCGACCCACAGTCCTCAAACGCTGGAGAACAAGTGCTGTGTGAACGCCGCATTCATGACCAACATTTCCCCAGAGTTTCCTAAAAGCTTCACATTCTCGGATATCAAAACTAAGAGCTGCTGCTGTAATCATAAACACTGTCCTGTTATTCATCCCAGGACTCTTATTCACAATCTGCTCATACCGAACATCCTGTAGACACACTCAGAACTGTTAGTCTTTATAATCACACTGTCCGGTATCAACCACGCTTTTGAGTCAAAGGTTCTTCCTCGCATCGTCTCAAGGAGTTGTTCCTCGTCACCGAACGCTCTGGAACTAAATCTACGTCTGGATTTCCGTAAATGCCTTGTGACAATGTCTATTGTTACAAGTGGTATACAAAAAAAAAAAATTTAATTGAATAAAGATTGGACTATGGAGATGTTCCCTTTACCCCAAGGCTTCCAGATCAGCATCATACAAACTGTATGTCTGAATCATTACACACTTACCTCATCTAAGTCAAATATTCAACTATGTGCAAGACATTTTCACTTGCTAGTATGAGTGAAACATTAACTGTACCTGTATCTGTTTAGTGATCCAAATAGCCATTCCTGTCTCTGTATTCAAATTTAAACACAGAGTGGGTGTGGCCTAAAACAGAAAGAAGGTTTGGACCCTACCACGATGACCCAGGAAACACTGGAAAAACAAAACAAAAGCAGATGTAGAAATGTTAGCAGTGTGTGAATTCTGGTTCTGACAGTTTCTCAACCTTAGCTACATCACTCAAGTTCAGAACAGGGATGAACGTGGGACAGTTTTTTAAAAATTGTATTTATTTTATTTTTTTTTAAAAATAAATCCACTCATGCAGTCTTTTTTTTTTTTTGTACCCACCTGTGATACTTTCTTCCAAATTTAGTTGGTTCTATTGTCCAAAATATAAACAGGGATGAATGGATTAATGAACACTGTACATCTCTGTTTGTCCTGTGAGATTAATATTGCTAGGATCCAGATTTTGTTTTGCAATGGCAGCCTTAACACCAGTCTGCAGCTTATTCCCTGCTGCTGTGCTGTACTTCTGCGTAATCCTCTGATCTTCATGGCTTCCAGCACACTTCTCCAAGTACATCAGGGTTTGCCTGTGTATACAAGGTATTGTATTGCCGGTAACATCTCCTGCATTTGGCTACACTGTGTTCCAGTGTAGTGAAGATGCTTCAAGCGAGTCTTCCCTTAGTTCATGTTCTTTCCATTCTTTACATTTTCCCTCCTACGGTTTCCACAGCTGTGTCTGCTGCTTTCTTCACCCAGTGTAGCGTCAGAGGTAGGTCATGACTAGCCAGCAGTATTTTAATAACCTTTGCTTGTTTCTGTTGGCATTAAGGGCAAAGTTCTGTAAGTACCCATCAAAGGTGCTCTGGTTGCACAACAATTTGAGCCATGATCATGTCCTTAACCCAGCTTCATTGAGGCCTGGCAGAACAAACAGCTTGCCATCCTACCCTGAAATACAAGAGTTTGGGAACGTCAATAATTCAAAATTCAAAATTCAATCATTCATAATGAATTATGGATTTCTGGATGTGTTAAGGTTAAAAGATTAGCTCGCGCTATGTGCGGCCTCAAATAATAGGTCTGTTTGAATAACTGCACCAATAATATAAATGTATTAAATGCTAGAATTACCATCATCCAGTTTGCACGTCAAGCCTGTCTTTGAATCCATGTCCTTACCTTTTTGAATGAGAAAGAGCATGAGTTTGTAGTAGCTGGGACCTTTTATATGCTACTTTGGACGGAACCAAGCAAACCAATGGAAAATACGCCACTGGATCCAGAGAACGCTGTCCTGGTGGCCGGGAATGATAGGAGGTAGAAGTAAGCAAGCAAACAAACATCACGCACCATGGTTTATTAGCTACATTTGGTGGTAAAGGGGGTATTTCCTTTTTTGCTGAAGAACTCCTTTAACATGGCTAAAGAGCCTCAGAGGTGTTTGCTTTATAGCGTCAGTCTTTACAATCCAGCGTTTATCACTGTGATGCCTGTCTCTATTGATTGCTGCCTGTCCTCAACACTCCAAAGCAGTGTGAAAATTCACACCACTGGGTGCTTTGAATAATTCAGCTCATTGCAAAACATCTGTTATGCTCAATAACACCTCAGCATAGTCGATACAAACAATTTTGTATAGTCTGCCACTGTAGCTGAACGCGGGAGCTCAGCGCTGTGTGTGCAGTGTATATAGAAGCAAAATTAGAAAGAGTGAGAAATCGAATGCAGATTCAGTAAACAAAATAAAGAGAGAAAGGATGGAAGGATAAACAACAAATGAAATGAAGCCTGGAGGGACAGTGTGTGAGTGTGGCGAAGAATATCCAAGATGGGCGTGTCACAGGTCATGGAAGAGTGAGTCCCAACATCGTGATTATAGATTCATATGAATACTTTAAAGTCAACATTTCATTCATTTTAAATGTTTCAGATCGGGGGATTAGTCGAGTTAACAGGCATACTTTTTATACGAAATCTAATCAAATTGCTTCATTTTTTAAAAACATACTCTCAAAGATTTCGGATATTACCTTCAGCTCCTGCCCACTGGTAGTCTTTATTGAATCCTGTAAATGATTACAAATATTTTCATTTAGTTTATACAGTATATGCTTCTGTGATTATGTGTTTAACCAGATTAAAGATGACTTTCCATGGTATAACTCGCAAAAGAATTCTTTGTTCTGACAGTGTCTGTGATTTTTGATTAAACAACGCTACGACGCTCGTCTAAAAGCCACCAACAGGAAAACGGCACAGGATGACGTCAAACTCACAGAACAGCTACAAACAAGATGGTGCTAATGGATCTCCTTATTACCTCAAGCTCAGTTTGAAGAACGTCTGCGTTTATGCGAACCTGTTTTCTGCACGAGCTAATAAAGCAGAATGTGGTCTTAGATTTTCTTAAATCTCAGGTCTATGATTCGTTGTATAATCTGACATGAAGAACACTGTTAGGTTCTCCCGCTCTCGCTACGCTACAAAGGAAGCGTAGCCTACTTCCGCATTCCAGCTCCAGTCAGAAGGACTCTCGTTTTGTTTACCCTGGCCATGTGCATTTGTTATTGTGTTCACGTCATGTCTTTGTCCCCACCTCCTTATTTCTCATTGGTTCTTCATTCATGCTGTGATTGTCATTTTCAGGTGTATTAGATTTTGTGTATGATTTCCGTGTGTATAAATACCCCGCGCTGTTTCCACTTCCTCGCGGTGTGTTAGTTTGGCTTTGTATTAGTTTAAATTCCATAGCGCTTTGATCCGTAGTCTTTGTTCCTATGTCCGTAGTTCCGAGTTTGTGGTTCCCAGACCACTTCCTAGTTTCGAGTGATTTTCCCTGTCTTTTGAATAAACTTTGCTGCACTATCTGACGTCTCCCCAGCGCATGCATCCTGACTACTCTCCCTGACTCTTCAGCCTGCACCGGCTATATATAACAAACACACATTAGCACACAGTCTGTTATAGAATTCAGGTAAGATTTCTCAAGATCATCTTGCACGTTGTGACAAATAATAATCTTAAATGACCTCTGTAATCGTACTGAGTTTCCAACACACCAACCTCGAGATCTGACTGTTCACTTGCTGCCTAATACAGGTGCATCTCAATAAATTAGAATGTCGTGGAAAAGTTCATTTATTTCAGTAATTCAACTCAAACTGTGAAACTCGTGTATTAAATAAATTCAATGCACACAGACTGAAGTAGTTTAAGTCTTTGGTTCTTTTAATTGTGATGATTTTGGCTCACATTTAACAAAAACCCACCAATTCACAACAAATCTCAACAAATTAGAATATGGTGACATGCCAATCAGCTAATCAACTCAAAACACCTGCAAAGGTTTCCTGAGCCTTCAAAATGGTCTCTCAGTTTGGTTCAGTAGGTAAGCCACAAACATTCATTGCCAAAGAAGCTGGCTGTTCACAGAGTGCTGTATCCAAGCATGTTAACAGGAAGTTTAGTGGAAGGAAAAACTGTGGAAGAAAAAGATGCACAACCAACCGAGAGAACCGCAGCCTTATGAGGATTGTCAAGCAAAATCGATTCAAGAATTTGAGTGAACTTCACAAGGAATGGACTGAGGCTGGGGTCAAGGCATCAAGAGCCACCACACACAGACGTGCCAAGGAATTTGGCTACAGTTGTCGTATTCCTCTTGTTAAGCCACTCCTGAACCACAGATAACGTCAGAGGCATCTTACCTGGGCTAAGGAGAAGAAGAACTGGACTGTTGCCCAGTGGTCCAAAGTCCTCTTTTCACATGAGAGCAAGTTTTGTATTTCATTTGGAAACCAAGGTCCTAGAGTCTGGAGGAAGGGTGGAGAAGTTCATAGCCCAAGTTGCTTGAAGTCCAGTGTTAAGTTTCCACAGTCTGTGATGATTTGGGGTGCAATGTCATCTGCTGGTGTTGGTCCATTGTGTTTTTTGAAAACCAAAGTCACTGCACCCGTTTACCAAGAAATTTTGGAGCACTTCATGCTTCCTTCTGCTGACCAGCTTTTTGAAGATGCTGATTTCATTTTCCAGCAGGATTTGGCACCTGCCCACACTGCCAAAAGCACCAAAAGTTGGTTAAATGACCATGGTGTTGGTGTGCTTGACTGGCCAGCAAACTCACCAGACCTGAACCCCATAGAGAATCTATGGGGTATTGTCAAGAGGAAAATGAGAAACAAGAGACCAAAAAATGCAGATGAGCTGAAGGCCACTGTCAAAGAAACCTGGGCTTCCATACCACCTCAGCAGTGCCACAAACTGATCACCTCCATGCCACGCCGAATTGAGGCAGTAATTAAAGCAAAAGGAGCCCCTACCAAGTATTGAGTACATGTACAGTAAATGAACATACTTTCCAGAAGGCCAACAATTCACTATTTTTTTTTTATTGGTCTTATGAAGTATTCTAATTTGTTGAGATAGTGAATTGGTGGGTTTTTGTTAAATGTGAGCCAAAATCATCACAATTAAAAGAACCAAAGACTTAAACTACTTCAGTCTGTGTGCATTGAATTTATTTAATACACAAGTTTCACAAATTAAGTTGAATTACTGAAATAAATGAGCTTTTCCTTGACATTCTAATTTATTGAGATGCACCTGTATAACCCACCAGGGTCAGGGTCAGGGTCAGGGTCACAGTGGTTCAAAATTAGGATATCAATTTGCTTATATTTTGGGAAATAAAACCAACTAAATTTTCAGGAAATAACTACATGAACTGGATTAAAAAAAAAAAAGCAACACACATCTCTAGTTGAGGCCAGTTATGAACTGGAGTGATGTAGCTGAGGTTGAGGAACTGTCCAAGCCAGAATTCACACACCATGCTGACAATGCTGACCTTTCTACATCTGGATGTTTTTGTTTTTTTTTCCTTCAGTGTTTTCCAGTGTATCCGATTTAGGCCCTGACTACTTCAGATTTAAATCCAAACACACATACAGATACGAACATGCATACAGATAGCCACATTGTGTTACACCCCTGCTTTCTAGTAAACAATCCCTTTAATTTTTTCCCACTGATTATGTCGAATTGAGTCGAAGGAGATATTGCAATACGTCGACGGCGCTGTGCAACAGAGCTAACACTGTAAAATTTGCATGAGCAAAACAAAACAAACAAACCTCAAGAGCCACTTTGATTGGTGGCGGAGTAAATATTGGCGACGGAAATTGTCACCCTTCAGAGAAGGAGTTTTACTGATTAATTTGAACGGCTTGCATGCGGACACAGTTTAAAACTAGTTTGTCGGAAAAACAGTAGTTATAAGTGCAATAAATATTAATAGCGCCGTGATTTACCTTATCCTGCACGAGAGCTAGTGGTCAGAGACACCATTTCCTGCACCGTTTAATTATTCATTGCGACTGAAGCATCTCCTCCAATCACATGCATACACTGTTTCCTTTACAGTGAAGCCACCGGAACATTTTTATCGTCTCAGATGAGAAAAAGTAAAACGGAAACTTATTCAGCAGAGGCTTTGCCGTTGAAGCCTCCGCCGTATGCTTAATTATAACCTGCTGCTGTGGAATATGGAAAGGTGCTGAATACATTTTAGGGTTCACTGAGAAGAGGGAACAACATTTGCATTGCTTTATGCAGGTGCTTTCTTTGACCTGTCAAAGTCCAATCATGTTATTGACTTGTAGACTTAACACACTCCTACCGCTATCCTTGAGCCTCAAACAAAGTGCCCTCTTCCCATTTTACACCCTTTCTCACTAATAAATAGACGTTCGACATTTTTTCTGTTCTTTTTCTTTTTTTCTTTTGAGAGCATGCAAATTGGAAATCTTTCTGGCAGGCTGAGAAAATACTCACTAAAAAAAACAAAAAGAAACAAAAAGAAAAACAAGGCTTCTTTTACAGGGGCAACATGAAAACCGCCAAAACTGTATTTTTTTTTTTTTTCATAATATGGAACATTAACATTACATTATCATACTTGCGACATTCATTAAGAGAAAGCAATTAAATAAAATCAATTTTGGTCTTAAGTTATGGACGTACACTCAAATTTGAGCCCTACAGTATGAAATAGGATAGAACCGAACACATTTGAGACCTTTAGAGCAACTGTAGCCTCTGGGTACGCTAAGAATCATCATTTACAGTCTAATTTATAACAGAAAATGATCCCATTTTCCAAAATGGAAAATTCTAAACAGTTTCAGCAGATCTATTATCTCTAATGATCCTAGAGACAAATGGACGGCTGTTCTATTGAATTCTACATCTCGATTATTACTTTAACACAATTTAATGTTAAAAAAGGCACTAAGGAAAACAAAACAATCATTAGAAATGAATGAACGGCTGCCTCGGTTCATAATTGTGCACGCGGGGCGATATTAACCGTGCCCGAGAATGAATCTCTAAATGAGTGAAGGACAATTTACTCTTAAACTTCATTGTCTTGGATGTATATATGAACAACAGCACATGTTGGAAGTGACAGGAACCTCAGAAGATCATTACGAGAAGAAGAGCGACACCTCGGAGATTATACGTCTGCTGTAATCTCAGAATACAGATTATACTGCTGATAAAAGTGAAAGTGCATCTTCATAACCTCGAGCTCGTTTTTCTTCTTTCCCGTTGCCACTTCTTATTAAATTGCGTGAGTGATGAAGTGAATCGAGCCCCATTTGGCTTCATTACCTCACCGTTTCTGAATTATGGGCTTTTCCTGCCCTCGTTAATCGTAAGGTGATAATTAGAGCGTCCTCTAGTGAGCTGCTGCAATCTGCATTGTCTTTTTTTGTACCAGCCTTGATTTAACTCGCCCTCACTGACTTTCCCTTTTGACTCAAAAGTGTGTGTGATTGTCATCTCGCAAGTAGCCACTTGAAGCACGACAGGATTGGCGTGTGTATGTGTAGGAATTGAGTTTTTCAGTCAGTTTGAAATGTGTACAGTATAATTCTTTCAAACAACATATATATATATATATATATATATATATCAGCTTACTCACTAGTTAGTTAACTAGCTAACATGCCAAGTAGCTGGATTGCAATTTACCCAATGTGTACGCTAAATATTTACTTACTGTATGTGATACCTACTTTTGCAATTTTCATCATTTTCATCACTCATGAGCTAAACATATGTATGTTGAGCAAAGCACTATGTTACACATAAAGTGGGCTACTATAAACTGGCTGTACTCAGAGTTAAGCGCAAAAGTTATGCCAATATTTACACAAGGAAAGTTCCTCGTATTCAGACTCGGGTTATGCAGCTGCTTAGGTTGTGTAGTTGACAGCTCTAAGGTTGCCAGATTTTTCTTGACTAGAAGGGTCTACCCCTTTAAATAAAAGCACTCGGCTTTAAGCCTTAAAAACATGCTTAGAAAAACAAAACAAAATTAAAAATTAAAAAAAAAAAATCAATCAATCCAAAAAAAAAAAAAAAAAGGACGAGTAAAAACTTTAAAAACTTTAACCCAGTAGGATACCTTGGTTATATGTATTTTTAAAAAAATTTTTTTGCTCTCGACCTTTGTTTGCTCATTTGCTAATTGCTAAGCAGCTAGCAAAGTAATCTATGAAAATGCGTAGCTACCGTATGTCTGTGGAGTGAGGTGTTGGTTATACAAAAGAACAAAATATTGTCTGAAAACGAAGTTTTTGGTTAAATAAAAATCCCCAATTTGTATGTAGCAAATCAAATGCTGTAAACACTTAAAATATTAAAGTTTATTGTTTTGCTTACTAGCCTGGAATGAGAAGTAGCAAAGCTCATATAAGCAGTTTGATCCACCATTTCGTTTTGGAACATTTTCATCATATCATCATGCCTTCTGGGTCGGTTCTGCTCCTGAGGTGTACTCTGATGTTGAGTCGATCCCTCTGGGCTCCAGGAACTCATCAAACACACTTCACTTGCGATGATAAACTATAGAAATGTTGCCTAAGATGGCGATGGGGAATCCACCGAGGGGAAATGATGAGGGCGAGTCGATGAATGCTGTGTTAAAATCAATACTGGAGCACGGCCCAGGCTCTGATTTCCAGAAGCGTTGTCACACAACAATCACGGTTATACAGTGGTGGGGGACGGTGGTGATCTTCATCATGGTTAAACTCATCATAGTGCTTTCTTTACAGTTCTCTGCAGACTAGATAACATGCGCGTGTGCAGTTTGTGGTAGATTATTAAGTTGTTATGACCTGATTAAAAGTTTTGGTCTAATAGCAGCCAGTTTGTGAGAAGAAGATTAGGGTTCTGGTTGAAGTTTGCAGACCACAGAAGGTGTGTCTTTGTTCATTCATGGGAATGTAGGCATGCTAACAAATCCATATTTAGAAACGAGCAGCTCTGAGTGGCGTGAAGGTTTCCGAGTCCATTTTTGTGTGCTCGGATTCACCTGTTTTCTGGAAAACAGACAGAAATTACGATGAGGTTTTGACCTAAATTGGGTTTTGTTGCCAGTAATATACTTGTACATCATTTTCAGCAAAATGATGTAGAAATTGATTTATTTACCCAAATTTCTAACCTTTATTTGACTCTGCCTGCAAAGATCATATTGTGTCAACAGTCAGTCTGCATAAGGATGTCTAAAGCCTTACTAGCTAGGTGTGATTTCATCACACAGTGAATTTCAAGCTTTGAAAAAGAATAGTTACTACATGCAATAGCTATAAAGACATAAGTTCAATCAATTCAGTGTCTGCAATGCTCCTGATCTGTCACATCATCATCATCATCATCATCATCATCATCATCATCATCATCATCATTGTCGTCATCATCATTTAGCCAACAGGACAGAAGTGAGCAGTAAATAAATGTAAATAAGTCTGGTACAGTAAGTCTCTAATGATGTTTATAGGGTTAAAAAAACTTGTACAATAAAAAAAGTTTAATAACTAAAATACTTTAAACGAGGCCAAGCTAGAATATTTCCCATGAGGCTGTGTTTTTCCAGTGCCTGACGGGGATCAGAGAGCTTTATGGAGCAGGGATATTAGATTACTCTTACAGCGTCTGTTTAGACTCCATGCTGATCGCTGTCAACCATGAATAATCACCTTCTGCCAGACTGCAGGTTCTGTCCATCAGGGGGTCAAACGGCAATATGAGTTGGCAAAAAGTCGCTGCGGTAACCGGGACAGCATTGTGCATCTGTGTATATGTGTGTGTGTGTGTGTGTGTGTGTGTGTGTGTGTGTGTGTGTGTGTGTGTGTGTGTGTGTGGGTGTGTGAGAGAGAGAGAGAGAGAGAGAGAGAAAGAGAGAGAGATGCATATTAAAGTCATAAAACGGAAATATTTTTGGTTATGTGTAAATCAGTAGAAACACCATGAAATACCCAGTGAAGTTGATTTGTACTGTCTCAGTGTCATGCCATCACAGGAAGATCATCAACAATGGGGTGGTGTAGTAATGCAGAGTTACTGTCAACACCCAAACGCCAATTATTTTCCTGTAACAGCATGTTTTATTCCTCTTACATCATAGCAATTTGCAATTTCTTTTACATTTATTAAATGACAACACGTTATACGTTTTATCCGTTTATAGTTACATTTAATGTTGTGGAATGTCCATGAAACAGGTTAGTTCCTATTTTCACTTACGTTATAGCAGCTATAAACAATCATTCCATCACCAGCCTCTTGTATTATCTCCCTTAAAAGTTAAAAAGACAAAAACAAAAACAAAACAAAAAAACCCACAGATGTCCAGAAGATGTCAGAAAACTTAAAGTTACTGCTTTGACTCTGACTGTTACAAAGCACTGACACTGGAGACTCCTTCCATAAATGTTAAACAAACATATCCTTACAGAATTGACAATGACAGATGATTCTTTTAATCTGTGTATGTGGAGCTCCCGCTGTACGAGTCCCAGTTCTAGAAATTTAATCAACACCTTCTGCAAATAAAAAGAGCGGAAGACAAAAGCAATATGTAAAACTATAGCTAATGAAATCACCAGTAGATAACAATTTGTTATAACATGTTAATAGACTATTAATAAATGATTAATTAATCAGTTATAGAATCTTAGTAAACTATAAATGACTGTTTATAGCTGCTTGAACACAGCTTAGACCAAGAACTAACTTGTTCTGCAAGCTTACCACAACATTAAGTGAAACTATAAATGTATAAATATACAATGTACTGATATTTAATAAAAAATTGCAATCGTTGGCAAATTGCTGTGGAACACTTCCGGGTGTGCTGTTAAAGGAAAACAATCAACTTCGGGATGATTTCTGTAACTTTGCTTCAACACACCACCCTGTGCTTGATTATTTTCCCATCACAGCACATCCCCAAGTGTTTTATTCCTTACTTAAATGCTAAGTAAAAGTTGAGATACTGTATAAACTCACCGAACACTTTATTAAGAAACACTATACTAATACTGGGTAGGTCATCTCAAAACAACCTCGATTCTTTGTGGCATGGATCCATGTTGATGTGATTGCATCACTCAATTCCTGCAGATTTTCCAGGTGCACTTTCATGCTGTGAATCTCCCGTTCTACCACATCCCAAAGGTGTTCTATTGGATTCAGATCCGGTGACCGGGAAGACCACTGAAGAACACTGAACTCACTGTGATGTTCATGAAACCAGTTTGAGATGACTTCTGCTTTGAGACATGGTGCATTATCATGCTGGAAGTAACCATTAGAAGATGGTAAATTGTGGCCATGAAGGGATGCACACGGTCAGCAACAATACTCAAATACGCTGTGGCATTCAAGTGATGATTGATTGGTATTATCAGGCCCAAAGTGTGCCAAGAAAACATTCCCCACACCATTACACTACCTCCACCAGCCTGGACTGTTGACACAAGGCAGGCTGAGTCCATGGATTCATGCTGTTGGGGCCAAATTCTGACTCTACCATCTGTGTGCCTGAGCAGAAATCGAGATTCATCAGACCAGCCTACGTTTTTCCAGTCTTCAACTGTCCAGTTTTGCTGAGCCTGTGCCCACTGCAGCCTCAGTTCTTCCTGTTCTTGGCTGACAGGAGTGGAACCTGACATGGTCTTCTGCTGTCGTAGCCCATCTGCATCAAGGTTCGACATGTTGTGCATTCTGAGATGCTTTTCTGCTCACCACAATTGTACAGAGAGGTCATCTGTAGCCTTTCTGTCAGGTCGAACCAGCCTGGCCATTCTCCGCTGACCCCTCTCATCAACATCAAGGTGTTTCCGTCTGCAGAACTGCTGCTCACTGGATGTTTTTCCTTATTGCACCATTCTGAGTAAACTCTAGAGACTGTTGTGTGTAAAAATCCCTGGAGATCAGCAGTTATAGAAATACTCAAACCAGCCCTTTTGGCACCAACAATCATGCCACGGTCAAAATCATTGAGATCACTGAGATCAGATTCCCCATTCTGATGGCTGATGTGAACATTATCCGTATCTGCACAATTTTATGCATTGCACTGCTTCCACATGATTGGCTGATTAGATAATCGCATGACCGTGTAGGTGTGCAGTTGTTCCTAATAAAGTGCTCAGTGAGTGGATATGGAAAGAAAATTTCTAACCGCTTTGGTGACACCACAATAAACCACTCGTTTCATTTCGTGTGCAGTCCATTTCCGAATTTTATTTGTAAAGACAAATTTTATACGTGTCATAATTCTGGAAACGTGGTGTGTGTGTTATTTTTGAGTAACGGTTATTGATACACGTGACGCACACGTCTGAACTGAACAGCACTTCTTCACTAAGCACCTCGACACTCGAGCAGCAGCGAGGGGATTTCCGTACAGAGTTTAAACTGAAATGAATTAGAGTACAGGTCAGATTTGTCTCTTTAATCTCAGCTTTTCCGTGTCCTCTTTCATATTAAAATCCGCCTCTAGGGGCCGAGAAGGGGATTTAAATTCATAAGCAGAATGTCACGGCTCTGGTCAGATGAGGTTTAACACCTCGCTCTCTCATCCAGATGTGTAATTAATAATTGCTCATATTAGGCTCAAGAATGGCGTTATGAGGCTATGTGGATAGGCTGTGCCTGTGTGTGTGTGTGTGTGTGTGTGTGTGTGTGTGTGTGTGTGTGTGTGTGTGTGTGTGTGTGAGGTGCTGAACTCTGAGTGTTATTAATGAGACGCCGAATAGCCTTGTGATATACTTTATTTTTTTTCTGGAACGATTAGGCTATTTTTCAGTTTTCCTCAAGGGACCTGACTGAACTTTAGAAGACGTAGAGATGGTAGGTCTCATGAGACACACACACACACACACACACACACACACACACACACACACACACACACACACACACACACACACACACACACACATGTGAGAAAGGAAAATAAAATGCCATACAGCATCATGTGTTTATTTATGACTGCTGTCCTGTTTAACTCATTTAACCGTGGCCTACTTAAAGTAACAGATGACACGAGGATGTTAGATACCGTACACATTCAGGAGTGCATTAATAATTATATACTTATTTTGTCCTGGCTACGACGTGTAAATGTATTGTAAATAGATACAGCACTGTGCAAAAGTTTTAGACACATGCCAAGAAATGCTGTAGAGCAAAGACGCCTTCAAGGTAATGAAATTAAATGTTTCTACATTAAAAAAAGAAAATACTGTAAAGAGCAGTAAACAGTAGTAAATGAAACAAAGTCAATATTTGGTGTCACTAAAAATAAAAATAAAAACAGTAGTCTCCGGTACAATTAGTGCAGTTTTATAAGGAAATGAGCTGGTAAGTTTTATTGAGCATCTTGCAGAACCAGACACAGTTCTTCTGGACACTTTGACTTTCGCACTCGCTTCTTATTTTCACAGCGAAACCCAGCAGCCTTCATTGTGTTTTTTTTTTTGTCTGAAAAAGTGTCTCTTATGTAATACGCTGCTTTCTTTAATGACATACAAACATTTTTATGTAACGTTGAATTTCATGGTAGAAAACTAATGTTTGGGAATCTAAAATGTTTTTTTGTACTGACTTGATCATGTAGACGTCATCAAATAAAAAGTCTATAACAAAGTTTGTACTAAAATAAAAATAGGGTGCCTAAAACTTTTGCACAGTACCGTATATGATCTTATTTTTCCCGCTAGAAGCAGACAGATTAAAGTTAATACAGTAAAAGACTGAACAAAAAAAAAAAAAACAATCAATAAATTATTATTTAAGTAGAAAAGTAGAAACAAGTAAAAAAAAAAAAAGAAAAGAAAGAAAAGTAAAGATCACACTATTGATTTCTCTTACTATTCGGTTACCTTTATCAATTTTTGCTTTTCACACTCTTGAAGTCTATGTTTTATGAATAAATAATAAATGAATTATGAATGACTTCAGTGGTTTGAGTCTTCCTTTTGACCTTAAACTACCTGATGAACAAACTAAAAATTCTGACTCGGGAAGGATGCTGTTTTATAAACGCTACAGTAAGAATTTCACCTTTACAAATCACAAAAAATGTTAACCCAGAGAATACAATAAATAGGGTGAGCTTTTTCTAGAAAATTCTTATGTCTGTAGAGGAATCTCAAATTTAACATGGGCTCCCAGTCCCAAAGCATACAAATACGGTAACTGGGACAGACAAAGTGTAATATGTAAGCAATAAAACACTCAGTGTTATGCTGTTATAGTAAAATAATCAGTGATGTGGTGGTGTGATGAAGTTACTTGTTACCAAAGTTACTGAAGTTGATTATTTTCCTTTTAACAGCACATGTTTTATTCCTCTTATACCACAATGATCTGCTAATGGTTACAAATATATACTAATTAATAATTAATTAACCATACTTTTTATCCATTTATAGTTATGCTGTGGAATGTCCATGAAACAAGTTAGTTCCTGTTCTCACTTACACTTCAGCAGCTATGAAGAGTCATTCCCTCACCAGCCTTTCTCTCTCTCTCTCTCTCTCTCTCTCTCTCTCTCTCTCTCTCTCTCTCTCTCTCTCTCTTTCTCTGACACTGGAGACTCCTTCCATAAATGTTAAATAAACATCTCCTAAAAACCAGCCATCTTTTTCCAATTCGATTCCTTGTGTAAGTGCTGTTACTATAGAAACGATAGTGTATCAGATCAAGCGCATTAATATAAACCTGTGGTTTGCGGCCTGACTTTCTGACCAATCACAATCCAGAATTCAACAGCGCTGAGCTGTTGAATAAAATGACATATGATAAAGACCCACTCTTTATCACATCCAGTGTTTTACTTCTTCAGACTCCCTTCTCCCCAGAAATCCACTCAGTGTATCGCTGTAGTGTTTAGTGCGAGAAGTTTACTTCTTTCCCCCATGCGGTGTTGGAGAAGCAAATCCCTATTTCCACTTCAGCTTCCGCATTAGTATTATTTCTGCCTGCTGCTATTATAAGAAACGGACGGTGCATATCGATATCCTCAGCTGTCGGGTCTCGGGAAGCCCCAGGAAGCCACAGTCATGTGTGATATGTCTAAAGAACATAAAGGTCGTCGGTGTTTGGGCTTCTTTCGGCCTGCAGTGGGTGAGCTCTGCGCTTCACAGGCCGCCGCTGGAGTGCGGAGTGCACCAATTAGCCAAACTTCCCTCCATCTTCCCTGCTTCATCCTGCTCACTGTGACCTTTCCAGAGCCGGACACCACACCTCCTGAAACCTCTGGACACTCGCCATGTGAATATGCTCTCTCTCTCTCTCTCTCTCTCTCTCTCTCTCTCTCTCACACACACACACACACACACACACACACACACACACACACACACACAGCAGGGGCCGGTAAATAAGTGAGGAGTATGATGTCGGCTTTTCATAATAAGCAGACACAAATTCGGTGGCTCGCATAAGGCCACAGACTCGTTCCGACTTCACCTGTGCGTTCATTTGAAACTGTCTCCCAGCAGTGCTGCACGGAGGAGTCATTACAGAGCCGGAAAAGTGCCCGAGCTGATGGCACAGACCGACAGGAGTGACAGAGATGCACTCTAAGCAGAACGGGAGAAATAAATAATGTAAACATGACCGAATTTGGGGGAGAAAATAAATAAATAAATAAATAAGTGAGTAAATAAATAAATAAGAAACACTCTCCACTTGAACAACAATAGGTCTGCGTATTAGGCAAAGTATTAAGACGACACTATTTTTGAAAAAGTGCTGAGGAGTTTCGGGCCGCTTTTTTTTTTTTCGGCACTAAATGGAAGCAAGCGCTTAAACTGCCTATTTAAAATAAAAAAGGAAAAAAGGAAATTAAGCGCAGGGCAATCGGCGTCTTCGAGACAGGTAGAGAAACAGAGTGGAAAAAGTGTAAAATAGGCAAAATTTTCTTTTCGTACAAAGGAACTTCTGCATAATATCGGAGAAAAAAAAGTGTAATCCCTTCACAAAAGACAGGCTGGAAGTCAATCAAGCATGAATAAGTGTCGTCATTAATGTGCGCCCACACACACACACACACACACACACACACACACACACACACACACACACACACACACACACACACACACACACACACACACACACACACACACACACACACACACACACACACACACGCAGTTCGCTTCACTCCTCCTTCTACACTCAGATGATGGAGAAGTTGTATGATGCATTCCCTCTCTCAGGTGTTTAAATAGGTCAGACATCACTATGTTCTCTTTCCTGAAACTTTAGTCTCCAAAATACAAAGAAAAAGCAAAAAAACCCCAAAACAACACAAAAATAAAACCCTTCCATGTTGTCACGTTAGAGGCTGAGCTTCAGCAACGAGGCGCACCGAACACCATATAATGCAGCAACTTCTCCACAAGATTGCAAAGTCTGAATTTAAACCAGGTGGCAGGAAATAAAATAAATAAATAAATAAATAAATAAATAAATAAATAAATAAATAAATAATGTTATAAAGAGACAGAGAGAGAGAGAGAAACAGGTTGGTGTAATGTTGCTTTAATACCTGAGTGAAAAAAAAACTTTCTAAATGAAACCACTATGTATAAGCGATTTAATCTCGCTGCATTAGTGAAACATTTCCCCCCAAATAAAGCTAATTAGAAGACAATTTCTCAGAGAGAGATGCTACACGGTTCACATTAATTCATCAGTAAAAAAAATACAGAAAGAGCTGATTTATATTAATGGAAATGGACAAGAATATGGAGCTATTTATATTCTGTATTTATATATTCTACACGTAACAAGCTGTGCTGCTTATAAGAGAAATAAACTTCTGCTAAGTGGACCTAAGCAAACTGTAGACATTTTGTGAAAATGAACTATTGAAAATTAGTCAATGTTTAAAAGTTTTAGTAGATTCATGTATACTGGACCTTCCTTTCTTCTTCCTGCTAGTCTTTCCTAATATCTAAAATGTAAAATAAAAAAAGGTTATTATTATTATTATTATTATTATTATTATTATTATTATTATTATTATTAAAAATATTTTTTATTTTTTATTTTTACAGCAAGCTGCTTTTAAAATCACTTTTTGTTTTATTTAGTTTTGGGTATTTATTATATTATTGTAAAATTATATTTAAAAAACTAAATTTACACATGCCGTAGTTATTAATATAATCTCAAGTATACTATACTGTAATAACAATATAATAACACACACACACACACACACACACACACACACACACACACACACACACACACACACACACACAGACACACAGACACACACACACACACACACACACTTGAAACAAAACTTGAAAAAAATACAAGCAAAACTGTAGCACCTTTTTTTTCAATATTTATTTATTTGTATTTATTTTTTGCAGCAAACTTTCAGCAAACTACTTTATTTATTTTTGTATTTTTTTAATTGCATTTTTACAGCAAGGTTGAGTAGTAGAAAGATGCCCTATAAACAGAATGATGATGATGATGATGATGATGATGATGATGATGAAGATTATTATTATTATTATTATTATTATTATTATTATTATTATTATTATTATTATTATTATTAGAGATGGCATGATATCACTTTATTTTTTTTCCGATATTGATACTGAAAACTTGAGTGTCAATCAACATATCAACATTTTTTTAAACCTACTAACTTTAATTTGTTTGTTTGTTTTTGTTTGTTTGTTTACATTCTTAAAAAATAAAATACTTATAAAATTACAGGAAAAAAAAAACCACACAGCTAAAACACGACTTCACACACAAAACTGCAGCTTTTATTTATTTACTATTTCAAACAAAAATTAATTATTTTATTAAGTGACTATTTAAAGTCAAAAAGAAAAGAAAAAGTGCAACAAAGTAAAAAAAAAAATTAGTTTCCATTTGTTACAGGATCTGTTCATTGTTTTTTTTTGTTCTCTTCGATATCTGATCCACTGTTTTAGCCGGTATCAGCTCCATAATGATCCCGGCTGTACCGGATCAGTACCGTCTCTAGTGATTAAAGACTGAATTAGGGGTGTAATGATGCAGCGGTATGATGATGTTGTGTAAAAAGGAAATATATAAACAGAGAAGAAACAGAGTAAAAGTTAGTTTGAATTATTGACCTGTTTTTTTTTTTTTTTGTACAATGTAAGGCTGATCTGATTTAACTGTGCTCCTGTCCTGACACACACACACACACACACACACACACACACACACACACACACACACACACACACACACACACCTCTTTATTGTCCCATGCTGAAGAATCCATTTGCATTGGAAATGCGTATCGTCAAGCGTGAATTCAGGAAGAAATTAGAATTCTGACTGTCATGAAGTGACGAGTGGCTTGGAAAAGTCTGTCCTTAAAAAAACACCCAAAAAACACTGGGTCACGTACCACATCGTCTTCACTCGGAGCCTATTAAAAGTCAAACCCGAGTTAAAACGGAAGAAAGAGAAAGTGTGATATTGCGTGAGAATTAAATTGGCCACTGCATCTACATCTTGTGTCACTGAATCATAATTATAGTTTTAAAAATATATATATATATATATTTTAAAAAATATAGTCATGATTCTGTGTATTACTGTATTTGACTCAAACATCTGCGTGTGGGGAAAAAACATTATTTAAAAATTCATAGCCCTTCAGATATAATAATAATAATAATAATAATAATAATAATAATAATAATAATAATAATAATAATAATAATAATAATAATAATAATTGCCTTTCTCATACCCTAGATTTAAAATAACAAACAAGCATACAAACAAACAAACAAACAAACAAACAAAAAAAAAACACACAAAGAAAACCAGAAAGAACACAACGGTTAGAAAAAACGAAAATAAAAGACAAGAGACAAATTTAATTCAAGAAAATGCAAAAAAAAAAAAAAAAAAAAAAAAAAACAACCTAGATGAAAAAGAAAGGAAACAACACAAAGGAAAATGTCATTTAAAAAAATGAAAAGAACAAAACAAGGCAGAAAGAAAGAAAACAAAAGAACGTTGAACACAAGAAAATTGCAATTAAAAAAGAAAGAAAAAAGAAAAAACAAAGTCCCTAACAACACATAAGAAAGAAAGAAGGGAAAATGATAAACAAACAAACAAATAAATAAATAAGTTACTAATACTGTGTGAACAGAGTTAGATGTGTCACAGAAACCTTTTCCCACATGTAGTTTTATCGCTTTTAATTTAAGAGATAAAAACAAGACAAAATATTTTTAGTGTTTGATTTATTTCTTTAATCTCTTAAAATCTCTAAAACCAGTTATTGCACTGCTGCTGCACTTTAAAACGACATTTCATGACTTATCGTAAATCCTCCATCACTTATAGGATGTTCTACATTACTCTACACATATTTTATAGATAGATAGATAGATAGATAGATAGATAGATAGAGCACTTAATTAATCCCAGAGTGAAACTCTCAGATTACAGCAGCAAGCAAAAAAGTATTCAAGAATTGTTCAAAATAAACATATTTAGTGAAAAAACAAAAAAGTATTGAGCTACAGTAAAAGCTTTAATCAGGTCGTATTGAACACATTATTATTTAGACAGTAAGACATTATTAATAATTAATAATTATTAATTTATAATTAATAATTTATTATGCAGTTAATAAGCCATTTATTACATCTAATTGAAATATTAATTAACTATTCATTAGACTCCGTTAAGCAAGAAGTAACAAAATAAATTATTTATAACTGAGTACACTGAGTACACTGATGGCATTTAGTATTATGTAATACTCATTGTCGTAAAGTATCTACAGTGGATATAAAAAGTCTACACACCCCGGCTAAAATAAAAATACTGTGATATAGCAAGCAACACAATTACGACACAATTACATTTATTTCATTTATACAACTGAGCAGTTGAGGGTTAAGGGCCTTGCTCAAGGGCCCAACAGTGGCAGCGCTGGGATTTGAACTCACAACCATCTGATCAGTAGCCCAATGTCTTAACCACTGAACTACCACTGCCACCCCCAATTTAACCCCAAACACAATTTAACTGAACAACTAACTGAAAAGTATTATTATACTATTAAGGGGAAAATAAGAAAAAAATTAAGAAAAACAAAAACACGCAATAACCTGGTTACATATGTGTGCACACGCTTTTATAATGAGGCATGTGACTGTGCTCAGAATGAACCAATCACATTCCAACTCATGTTCAAAAGTAGTTATCATACATTTGTGCCCAATGAAGCGATTCTGTTTAACCCCAAATAAAGAGCAGCTGTTTCTGTAGGACTTGACATCTTCATTTCAGTTTCATCTGACTGCTGAAGCCATGGTCCACAAAGAGCTTACAAAGCATGTACAGGATCTCACTGCTGAAAGGTATTGATACAAATAAATGTCCAAAACATTAGATGTGCCATGGAACAATGTGAAAGCCATCATCGACAAGTGGAGCAAATGGGGCACCACAGTGACATCATCAAGAACAGGACGTCCTTCCAAAATTTACAAATGGACAAGACAAAAACTTACTAGGGAGGCTGCCAAGAGACCAATATGTGACAAGTACTGATTACTCTCTGCATGTGACAACATGCAGTCAACATGCAATCTCTCAGGTTCTTCACATGTCTGGGCTGTGGGGTAGGGTGGCTATACAGAAGCCCTTCCTCCCAACAATGTGTTATGGTCTGAATAGACCAAGGTGGAACTTTTTGGTTATAATTCTAATAGATATTTTTGGCACAAAAACAAGGCAGCTTATTGCCCAAAGAACACCATACTCATGGTGAAGCATGGTGGTGGCAGCATCATGCTATGGGGTTGCTTCTCTTCAGCTGGGCCCAGGTTTCTAAGCAAGATAGAGGGAATCATGCACAGCTCTACTTTGGCACAAAACCTGTAGGCCTCTGTTTGACAGCTGCAGATTAAGAAGAACTTCCAGCATGATAAAAATCCAAAGCACAAATCCGAGTCAACAAAGGAATGGCTTTAGAAGAAGAAGATCAACGTTTTAGAATGGCCCAATCAGAGCCCAGATTTAAATCCTATCAAAAGACTGTGGAATGACTGGAAGAGTGCTCTGTAGAGGAGATCCCCTCACAGTCTGGAGCATTTTTTACAAGGAAGAGTGGAATAAAATTGCCTAATTATTAAAGAAAAAAAAAAAAACCTTTTCTCATTTAAAAAAACAAGACAAACAAACAAACAAAACAAAACAAACATACAAAAAAACCTTATCCAACACCAGCACATAAAATCTGCAATAGTCTGATCTTTAATATGTTTACTAATGAACATCTCAAGGAGGAAGAAGAAGAAGAAGAAGAAGAAGAAGAAGAAGAAGGAGGAGGCACATGATATTTCAGAAGTATTTAAAGAACTAGTAGAAGAAGATAAAGATAAATGATAAGGAGAAGAAGAAGAACAACAAAACAAACAAGACATGCGAGAAAAAGAAGTAGGAAAAGAAGAAAATAAATAATAAGAAGAGCATAATTCAGAAGAAGAAGAAGAATAGAAGAAGAAGAAGAAGAGGAGAAGAAAAGAGGAAGCAGATGAAGAGGTAGTGTTTTAGATGCCTATGTCTTTCTCTCTCTCTCTCTCTCTCTCTCTCTCTCTCTCTCTCTCTCTCTCTCAGTGTGACATTATCTGACAGAATGATAATTTGTGATGGGGAGGATTTTTGCTTTGTTGCAGATGGATGGAGGGATGGGAAGCTGTTGTGGTGGGATCAGATCGTTGTGGAGGGATCAGAGAGCGACAGAGCGCGAGCTTCCTCTCCGTCACGTCGTCATGGAGGAGAATCGATGAGCGCGAGCAGCGAGGGATTTACACGTAATAGCCCAGATTTGGAAACAGACAATGCACAAAGTCAACATGCAGCCGAGTCCGTCCTTCCATCAGCTTATCAGCTTTATCTCATATTCAACACGCCTGGACATTAATCTCTGACAGTCCAAACTTCTGACACATGTTCATGGAAATGGGCCAGACACACACACACACACACACACACACACACGTCTATCACAACGAGACAAGCAGATGGCTTTACACAAATGCTGTCTGTGAACTATTACTGACTGACACACACTGTACACTGCGCTTCGTTCGCCCAAATGGATCTTTTTAAAATAATAATAATAATAATAATAATAATAATAATAATAATAATAATAATAATAATAATACACACTATTCTGCATACCACAAAAATTATTTTTTTAAAAATATTTATAACAAATAATAAATAAATTAAAACACTTCAAATAATTAAAATTAAAATCTTACTACATTCTTACTTAAATAAAATTAAATATTAAAATATAATTAAACAATTAAAACAATCACTTTATTGCTTGTTTAAATAACATAGAGAGCAATATTTGATGAACTATAAATATTTACAGTTGCATATTTTGAAGAGTTTAATGGATAGAAGGTGTTTAACACACAGAAAGTCAAAGCTGTAGAAATGATATACAACAAAACAAAATTTTCAAGACTGAAATATGCAAATAAATAAATAGATCATGAAAAATACAATACAATAGATATCACATACAAAGGAAATGTATATATATTTTTTATAACATATATAACCCAACCAGACATTCAAGTTAAGAAAGAATAAAAATAAATAACATATGTGCACATTTTGTATAGTTTTGAAATAGGTGAAATAGTTTTGAAGTATATTTTAAGGTTTTAAGATTTAGACTTTGAAATGATCTAATCTCTCATTCACTCACCTTTTACACACAGCACTTTCTGTCAGGAAGTAATTATAATACTAACCAACACAGGGAATTATACTGTATTCGTATGCACTGATGCAGTATGTTGATGCAGTTAATATTATTTTATGCAATACTTGATGTCAGATTAAGTTTTTAATCCATATAGACTAAATAAAAAAATATTCATCGTTCAAATACTTTATTATTAATATGTTAGATCAGGTAAGGAAATTTTGATGCATGGACTAGACAACATATGGCTTTAGGAAAAGTTATATGTTATATAAAAATAAAGACATTATAAAGCTTAAATCTCTATGTCTATTAACATTTTGGACATTTGATCTATTGTGGAAGTAAAATAGTAATGAATTAAAATTAGCCCAAAATTCATAACTATCACATTTATTTATTTGTAAAGCGAACGTCTGATTAATTACAATCAGCACTTAATAATCAGTTCATTTAGTCAGACTTCAGTCAATCAGAATTGATACGGTCGCTGCCCCGGGACAAAAAAAATAAAACGCAAAATCCGATCCAATTATCTCCACTTGTCGCATTTCTCCACTCGGGAGAGACGTGGGACGTAAACGGCGGGGATAGACCTGTTCAATCCGGAGTAATGGTGTATGATGAGACTATTGTGGAAAGGTTTTGGGCAGCCGTGGTGTCAGGGCTAGTCTGCAGAGTGACAGTGACACGAGTGATACGCGAGGCACTATAACTGACACATCCTGTCACCGGAGCAGCTCCAACACGCCACTGAGATCTCCAGCGCTGCAGGAAATCCGTAATTGGAAAAAGACTCGGAGGGGAGAAAGGCTTCACCCCCCAACCAGACGCAGTAGCCTCACTTAAACACTTCCACACAGCGTCATTTTGGCAGCCTCCGAGTCGGGGGGCTCATTACTGAGGAAAAGTGGCCGGCAGAGACGGAAAAAAACCAACACGGTGGCTAGTCTTTCTCATTAGAGACCAGAAGAAGAAGAAGAAGAAGAAGAAGAAGAAGAAGAAGTAAACATGACAAGCTGCTTTTTTTGTATTATTATCTTTAAGAGAGAGAAAAAAGACAGGCAGGTAACGGAACGAGTGTTTATAGCTGCTATAACGTAAAGGAATGAACTTATTTTGTCGACGTTCCTTGAGCCTCAGTTACACGCTCCAACAAAGACACAGTGCAAAAATGATAAATAAACTCTTAACTACTGTAGTAGTACAAAAAAAAAAAACATAAACCTTAAACACAGACAAACGATTTAATCAAAATTACTGTAAACTAGTCAAAATAATAATCAACTGTAAACATGGTAGACATAAAAGCATGCTGTCAAAAAGTGATACTCCTACATCATTGATTATTTTCCTATAACACCATGACATGGAGTGTATTATTGCTTTAACATCATTTCCAGCCAGGTATATTGTTTATCATGATACATCTATTAAACTTTTTTCTTTTCCTTTTTCCCCTCAATGCAGTTGCACTCTCACAGTGATCATAAGTAAATGGGAGTTTTTTGGGTTTTTTTTGACAGTAATTAATGTTTTTCCTACAACAGAACACAAGTAGAGCTGTTCTGAGATTAGATACATCAATTACAATGCTAGCTAATGACTGATGCATTTATTTGGAGCACCTCTGGTGGTTGACATCAGTGCCAGCAGCGTGAGCGACCGCCGTTTCAGATGGACTCATGCAGAGAGATCGATAGAGCAGTGGAATGAAATTAAGGATGAGTTTCAGGCTAATGCCACACGGCTACAGCCTCCGCTCTCTCTATCGCGCCTTCATGAAGACACACATCCATTTCTGGCCACAGCTGATCGAACACATCATTACTCATCAAATAAGACGAGACTAATTACACTGCCCCGTGTGGTGCCTTTATAAATAGTGTATAAACCGTAGAGCTTAAATAGCAAATACCAACCTTTGATCCGTACAGTGCCTTTGCAGAAGTATTCACCCCCCCTTTGAACTTTGTACTGTTACAACCTGGAACTGAAATGGACTTAACTGACATAAAATGTCATGAATCTACACAAAACTCTCATAATCTCATAATATTGAAGTATTGAAGTAATATTGAATGTAGGCAGGACGCAAGCACGGAAAATCGGAGTGACTTTTATCAAGAGAAATCTAGTAATCGTGCTCATTATTCCAGATCACAGGCAGATGGCAACAGACGAGAATCATCTGTGATCAAGAGTCAAGAAACCAAGAGCGGATTAAATCCAGGAACTAGAAATAAAACGAAGGCTCAAAAACACACAATAATATTGAAAAAAAAAAAATAACTACACCTGTTCTTGGAACTGCATCATGAAGACATCCTGGAGAAAGTTCTGGAAAAGGGTTTGGTTTTAAAAACATATTACCAACTTATGAACATCTCATGGAGTGACATTCAATCAATTAATAAACAACTGTGACTCGGCCTAGAGGTGAAAAGCCTAGTGATCGGCTAAAGATGGAGGCCAAGGGGAATGCTGAATATGATGCTACCACCACCGTGCTTCACAGTGAGGATTGTGAGAGCTGCTAGGTTTCCACTCAACATAGTGCTTTGTGCCAAAGCCTAAAATTTTAATTAAATTAAAGTTAAACATCATGCCAGAAAATATATTTCCACACATTTGCTGAGTCTCCAACATGGCTTTCGGTGAACTCCATACAGGATTTCATGTGACCAAACTGCTGTGTGTACATACACCCAAAGTAAATGTGCAGCTGCATGACATACAAGGGAAAACATTGGTCTCTGTATAATTTATGTGCAGTTTGCATTACTTATATTATATTTTCAACCAATAATCCTGACTCTCAGAACCCTCCCAAAATTTCACATGGAAAACATGACTCATTTCATCTTGGCTCTCGTTGTTTATTGGTCTTTCACCCATGACATCATGAGACAGTCAGCGTGTCCCGATGCTGAGGTGTAAATACTGAACATGTTTAAAGGTGCAATAATAATTTTTAAAAATTTATTTCTAGTACAAATAACATGGAAAATATGACATGCTAAAAAAAAAACCCAAACATGTTAAACATGATTGTTTAAGCCATTGCATTAATACAAGTGTATTATATAGCTGAGAAAACCCATTTGGAAAATTGTGATCAGGGCTGGATTGCTTGTTTGTGTTTACATGGGCCTTCTGTCAGTCTGTTCATGTCATGTAATGTGGAGGCTGTGGGTTGAGACAGGTACAAGTGCAATTAAGTGTTTTATTGGAGGAGCAGACAAATAAGTACAAAACATGAATCGAAACTGGGAACAGTACACAGGCAGAGGTCAGGCGATCAGCGAACAGTAATGTCAGGGGAAAATACATAGACCAGGAAACAGAACTAGATCAAGAACTGGAAAGTAACAACACCGAACGAAACGGTTCGGCAACGTCAGGTAGGCAAACACTGAACAATACTTTGCGCCGAACAAAGGAACACGAGGGATCAGATACACAACCTAATCAAGAGGCAAATTGAAAACAAGTAATCAGAGTAATCAGGACACACAAGGGAGACAACCAATGACAAGACATGAATTAAAAACAAAACACATCCGGCAACGTAAATAAACATGACAACATGGGAGAATGTGCCGTAGTGTTGCGAACTGCCATACGAGCTGAGAGCCTCTGCATGCAGCGCTCGGTACAAGTGGGAAATACGTGACAGTTCAAAGAACATAATGATAAGCAATGAGAATAAACTTTGGTGCCACGTTTTTAAGATGGAGAAATTTATAACTTGTGAAGGAGATGAATTTGGGCAGAGAATTAGCGACATTCTTCCTGGACAGTTATGTAAACACAACCTGTAAAAAACGTGTTACTGGCGGCATTACATAACAAATCAATTCGATCAGCCAGGCAATGCTAATGCTTTTGCATAAACCACATTGATAGAGAGATATGTAATGCTAGCTAACTCCTGTGCAGCTAACTAGCCAACACTTGTAGTGCCAGTCAGCTGAAAACCTCATGAGAGCTCATTGCAAAGAAAAGGAGAATAGCAAAGGCGTATTTGTTTGACCATTCTCACAGCAGTGATGTCATGACTAATTGAATTCTGCTGGGGGGGGGGGGGGGGGGGTTGTGTGGGTCGGGATGAGAATGTTATTGGACTACAGCTAGTTAACTAGTAGAGCTCCAGTCTTGACCTTTAATGTTTACAATTTTAAATCCACTAATCGAAGATGATCATTTCAGACACGATCACAATCAGATAAGATCACAAGTACCACGTGTCACTCTGTCGTACACGCTGTGTCGCGTGCACGTGAGTCAAAAACAAACGGTCGCTTTAGACACTGCTGTGTTGGTAAAGTTTCATTCCAGCATGGTGTTGGCTGCTGCGCCGTCCGTCCCCGCTCTGATCAGATGTCTCATTACTCATGCCTCTGAGAGAGGACACACACACGTACACACACAAGCGCAGGGGTCCAGGGCAATTAGCGGGGTCAGGCATCTATCAGAGGCCATGCCAGGAGCATCAGGCCATGCAGAGCGGCTTGTTCACAGTGAGAGTGTTTGGGGAGTGTTAGCGGCACATTAGCCAAATGTTGACACAACACTGGCAAATAGTGGGATAACAGCAGGTGGATGGTGACGGTGAGCGTGTGTGTGTGTGTGTGTGTGTGTGTGTGTGTGTGTGTGTGTGTGTGTGTGTGTGTGTGTGTGAGGCAGACGCACCCAGGGGCAAAAGGGCAACGGTGCACCGCAATGCCACCCACACACACACACACACACACACACACACACACACACAGACAGATGGCCTTTAATTAGAAGGAAATCCCAATCTATCAGCACCAGAAATGGCACTCAAAACTGGAGACACATCGCACATGTCTACTCTAAATATGACTTCCTAAACCATCTTGAGATGTGCTTTGTGGAGTACAGAGCCTCCGTGCTGTCTTTTATTTCACTCTGTAATCCTCAGGACTCAATACCGAATACACGTACGCCCTCACGGAAAAGTTTCACACGTGAGTGATATGCGATCACATGGGAAAGACGTGTCATATCGTGAAATTACAAACGTGAATTCAATCATGTGAATAGGATCACACGTGAACAACAAAAACACATACCCTACGTAGTACCCTACAAAATAAAAACAAACAATCAGAGAGAAAAGAAGAACGCATTAAAATGTGTACTACATGTGAAAAGAAACGATCCGATGTGGCCTGCATGTGAAAAAGTAACAAGACAATAAATAAATCATGGGAAAATTTAACGTGAGGAAAATAAATAAATAAATAAATACTGTATAACCACATGCACAACACGTGAAAATAAATGAATCATGTGAGAAAATCATGTGAATAAGTAACACGTGGACAAAAATTCACATGCTGAAAAAATAAAACTATATGCGCAACCTGTGAAAGATTGAAATGTAAAAGGAATAAATTGTCGCAATGTGCGAAAAAGTAATTGAAAAAAAAATATATTATTATTAACGTGAAAATTAATGAATTAATGAGATAATCACACGTGGAAAAAATTTAATCACAGACTCTACATGTGAAAAACGAACAGGTAAAATACATTTCGTGAAAAACAAACAACCAAAATAAAAAGAAATCACATAGGCTCTACTGTGAAAAATTAACATAAATTAATCATGAACATAAATTAATGTACATTAATTAATTGTGTCAAAAATGTAAAAAATACATGCTGTATCTGTTGAAATAAATACACTGCAGAACATTTGTGAATTGTGCTGAAGTTGTGTAAAGGTGTGGATAAAACTACACCGCAAACGATTCCATTATACTTTGCTCATCTTATGTTAAGTTCAACTTCGAATTTAATACAATAATCACCGCATGACAAGCGACTACATGAATTAAGATGATTTGTGCATCCAAATTCCCACTTTTCAGCTGTTAATTGAACAAACTTTTCTGGTTGTCATGTCATGTTTGCAGCACAGCTATGCTGTTTGTAAAAGAACTAAACAGTGTTTAAAGTGTGAATTTACAGTAACTCAGTAAATCCTGTTCAGCAGCTTGTTTCACTCCCTCCGTGTTCAGTAGCGGCGTGCCGTTCGTGTACGAGTCGGCTCTCTGAGCCTTTTTTTTTTTTTTTTTTTTTTTTTGTGGTTGTAGGCAATAAGGGGCTTCCATTTGTCAGGAGAAATGGAAATGAATCTTCTTAATGAAGCACAGACACAGCAGTGCAATAATATTCGTCAAATCACATTTGCATGAAGCCTGAGTTCAATTCCCGGTCAATGTACAACTCCGCTTGGGGTTGTTTCTAGTTTAGTCGTTTTCTATTTAATTGCATGCTTTAGTATGTATTTTATGAAAATACACTTAAATGCATTTTATTTTATTATATTATTATTATTATTATTTTTTTTTTACATTTTATTCCAGTGTATTCAGGTATACAGTATTTGGTCACACTGAAATATAAACAAGCCTCCGTGCTTACAGTGATTGGAAGGTCGTGAGTTCAAATCCCAGCACAGCCAAGCTGCCACTGCTGGGCCCTTAACCCTTCACTGCTCAGTCGTCTGCCAAAAGCCATAAAAGTAAATGCTTTTGCTTGTTTTTTTTGTTTTTTTTTCAAAAATAGATTTTATTAAATGCAACACAAGTAATGATTTTTTTTGTTAATTAGGAGTACAACTTAATGAAACAATTTCAACCTTAGTTTGTCAAGCCGTTTCGGAGCTGAAAGTTCAGGAAGGTAGGGGAGGAAACTTTAGCATAAAAGCCAGTGCTCAGAGAGTATATGAGGGAGTGTGTGTACAAGTGTGTATGAGAGAGAGAGAGAGAGAGAGAGAGAGAGAGAGAGAGAGTATGGATATAAAAATAGAACAATAGGCGGCCTAAAACAGATACTTGTGGGACGCCATATTGTGAAGAATCAACATTAAGTAATCAAATAAGGATGCTTTTATCATATGTAGTGTTTAGTCCATTAGAAAGAAACCATGGTGTGTTCTCCCCCTTTTTAGGCAGGTGAGAACAAAGCGATCATCGTCTGAGCGCGGTGAGCAAACGGTCCGATCCGGTGCGCGTGCGATTGAGCTGGAACCCCATCCAGGGTGTCCCGAGTCCGCCTTGTGCCCTGAGTCCCCCAGGGTAGACTCCAGGCTCCTCATGACCCAGTGTAGGATGGATAATTATCCAATCATTTATTTAGTGCTGGCTCTGTGCTCTCCATGTTTGGGCCATTTTTGTGATTTCTATTTCTATTCTAGTTTTTTCCCTATTTGTTGAAGTCCAAAACGTACTATTGTTTATCCTCTTTCTTATTAACAATATTATTTTGTATCTGTATTATGTTTGTACATGGTTTGTACATTGGTTCCTGTTTTCAGGTGGCTTAGTGGTCTGCACTTTTACCAAGCACCTCCGGGGTTGGGGGTTCAAATCCCACCTCCTTCCTGTGTGCGTGGAGTTTGCATGTTCTCCCCATGCTTCAGGGGATCCCTCCGGGTACTCTGGTTTCCTTCCCCAGGGCAAATGCACTGTAGGCTGACTGGCATTTCCAAATTGTCCATAATGTATGAATGTGTGACTGTGTGTATGTGACTGTGCCCTGCGATGACTTGGCACCCCATCCAGGGTGTCCTGCCCACCTTCTGCCCCGAGTTCCCTGGGATAGGATCCAGGCTCCACACGACCCTGTGTAGTATAAGTTGTATGGAAAATGGATGGATGGATGGTAAATGTTTTGGCTTCAGCTTGCACTTGTTCATCGTCTGCACTCATACATGTATTTACCTCATGATTTAGTCATGATTTATATTTCTGAGGTTGCAGTGACCCTGTATGTGATGCAATGTTTTCCTTTTTTTCACATCCTCAAGGTTTTTAGTGTCTGATATCTTGGCACCGTAGAAGAAACCAGTTTGATGTGTAAACTGATGTGTAAACAGGTTTCTAGTTTCATGCTGTTTAATATTTGACCTTGACCTGGTTTGGATCTTTCACACCTAGTCGAATCGGAGTCACAGTGATGCTTTTTGTTCGTTTGATGCTCGGTTGGGTTAGGTTTCACGTTGCATATAAGTAAACAAAACCAAAAAGCAAGTAAACTTTGGTTGAGAAGCATGTAGAGACGAAAACGTCCTCGTAAAGCTCTTTCATTCATTGGTCAGAAATATAGCGATGGAAAAAGGTCAGAAAATCAACGCAGGGCATGTTTGATTCTTTTGAGCACGGATATTACAAAGCTAACGCTAAATAAATGGGATAATTATACAATTAACTAGTTTAAACATTTTGTGCATCACATCCAGCGTTTGTTTTCTCCTTTTGTTTGTTTCGTCCGTGTAAATCTCCAGACCTCATGGTATTTCTGCAACGCTGCAGCTCTGTCCTGCTACAGCACAAAACGCATGGCATGTTTGATTCTTTTCCTGCAATCGAGTCGATTCAGAGTCAAACTAGCGTTCACTCGGAAGCAGACTGATATCACCTCGCTCAGACTCTCTCGGAGGAGAACACACCAGGGTTCTGTTGAAACAGCTTAAACACTGCATTTTGTGATATTATTATTAAGGTTCTGGATGAGGAGCCATTTTGAGATATGGGAGATCAAAGTTTTAACAGATAGCAAACCTCTAAACTACGTACATTTACAGCTGAGCACGGATTACACTTTAGGACTCTTTAAAATTGACATTATTGAAAGACTCTTCTTTTATCTCTTGCGCTTTAAACGCTTTTTCCTGGTCAGGGTCACGGTGGATCCGGAACCGATCCCACGAACACTGTGTGTGAGGCCGGAATGAAGCCTGGATGGGACACCAGTCCATCAGACGGCACCGCACACACATTCACACGCAAATATCCCCAGCTAGGAGCAATTTAATCCAATATTTTTGTCAAATATTATACCAAATAACATTAAAAAGTAAAATGAAATAGCGCCACAGGAGAATAAAGTTCAATAACTCAAAATAATAATAATAAATTAACATATATTGTACATATACTGCATTACTTCTATGGTAGACACCTGAACATGATGACCTGAGTATGATTGCATTATATAAACATCAATGAAGTGAATAAAGCAGTACAAATATGCTCGTGTATAGAAATGTAAGACTAGACACTTCGGACAAACCAAACGGAAGACTTTTGTTAAGCTTAATAATAATAATAATAATAATAATAATAATAATAATAATAATAATAATAATAATGTGAATGACATCAGTATTAATGCTGCAAGTTGCTGCTATGGCAACTAAGAGCTTCATACATACAAGAAAAAATCTACATACCTGCAAAATGAAAAAGGTACCGGAAATTATGATTATGACATTAAGAGTAGATTAGGACAATCTTGAACACACACACACACACACACACACACACACACACACACACCACAATATGTATAGCATGCATTTTTTTTGGTGGTGTACAGAGTCATTGTTTCTCTTATTATTTATTTTTTTTAAAGAAAAAAAAAATGACAATAAATAATAAAAATTTAAAAGAGGTGGAAAGTAAAGAAATCAAAAGCAACATTTGTATTTGTATAATATATTTTTATGATGTTATATATTTGAGTTGTATTTACATCATATATGATATTTCATTTCGGAATATTTCCAGGCTGGTATAAACAAATTAGCCAGTGCAAGTCCCTATTTAAAACCTAGATCAATATGAAATCATCATATATTCCCTCCCAGTCGTAAACTTAAGCTTCACACATTGCAACTTGAGCCTGGAGTTGGAGAACACAAATCAGAGCGCGAGGCGTTGTAATGGCAGGAGTGAGAGCCGTGCGGCAAAACGATTTGCATCTCCACATAATTAGTCAGGGGAGTGCAAGATGGCCCTCTCGTCCCCCCACCCCCACTCCCTCCGCCCCCTCCAGCTCTCTCCATCATGGCTCTGCGCTCGTCTAATGGACCGGCGTTGTGTATCGCTGCTTTTAGCGTTTAGGAGGAAAGCAGAGCCCGGAGTCATGTGACCTCGTGCCTCGGAAATGCGTGCAGTTCAGCATAGTGCCGTCCTCAGCGGGCAGATTTGTCCTAATAAAACGTCAGGCCCCGAGCAGAATGAACTGTAATGACTTTCTGAGTTCACTAATGGCCAATAAATCTTAGATTAGATGGGGCCCCGCACAAACGGCGCGCACGGCTAAGCTGCACACACACACACACACTCACACACACACATGGGCGTGTGGCACGGCTGAATAGATTTTGATGGCTTTATTGTCGAAAGTTTGCGTTATTGTTCCTCCTCTGTTGGCGCAGGGGTGGGCCAAAGTTTTCCAAAGTTGACGAGTTTGCAATATTAATTCCAAGAGTCAGAGCGTGCCGTTTATCATCTCGTGGGCTCGGATTTCCGACAGCGCTCCGTCCGCCGGACACACGACCCCGTAATGGCTGCCGTCCACTCCGGATGTTTATTAGTTTAACAAAAAAAAAAAAAAAAAGGAGTCCGGCGGGTAAAAGTAGCATGTAGCATGTACGAGTGAGATATTACGAGGTTTAACTTTCTTAAAGTTTCGAGCTAGCCATGAGTAAGAAAGCAGTGACGAATGACCTGGCGGATGACACGTTAATGCTCCCTCGACCCGACCCCCTTCTCCACCAACCTCTGTTAGCTTAATGGCTTCACTTATCATTTGGGGGGGGGGAAGGGAAGGCGGGGAGGGTTCGGGGAGGGTTGCGGCGAACAAATTGTGCCGTGGACTGGAGGGGAAATCGGCGCGGAGGATGTGAATCAATCATATTATCCGCTTACACGCAGCGGCTGCTCCTCCTTCCCATGAGGAACAAAGAAATGAGCTACTGATCGCCTCCAACTTGACGTTACCAAATGGGGTGTGCTCGGAGAAAGCCTTCCGATTGTATTAAGCTGAAATATTAATATGGATGTTTCCTTTCAACTCGCTTAACCCGATTGCTTTCCGAACCCAAATGTTCAGAAAACGGAAAATCTAATTTTGCAGACGGATTCGATCACGGGGATCAATTGAGCGAAATGTGTTAAAAGCAGATGTTTTTAGTTTTAGGAACATCTACATGACTACTTAACGTAAAACGTTTTAATGAAACAGCGACGAGCCCTCCATCCAAAAACAAGCCGACAAAAAAAAAAAAAAAACAGTTCCTTTTCCGACTGGAAACTGGTTTAAAGTTTTTGTTTCTATGCTCTGTAGATGCCACTTTTCCCTCGTGTTTGTTGTCTGGAAGAGCAAATTGTTCTCGCTTTTAAATATTGGCGCACGCTTCTGGCTCTGCGGCATCCAAACACAGACAGGGGGAGGCACAAAAGCCTCTGATTAATGTCCAATGCACCGTGTGTACTCCAGGACAGTCTGTGGCACAATATGTCCTCTCCGTCCCGCCTTGCCAACTGGCAGCGTGGTGCAGATGGGCACGGGTTTAGGGACGGAAGACCCACAGGTTTCTGCTAAAGAGGGTCTGGCACAGTCAGAGCGAAAGGGGATTTAACGAGTCGCAGCTCGTATGGCACAAACCCTACAAACTCTACATGGATGCCATGGTCAAAAAAAAAAAAAAACGGAAAAAAAAGCTTTCGAAATCATTCTAAGCAAACGGTACGTGTTTGAAAGGATTCATTTTTGACTCAGTGAATGTTGGATAGCCTTGATGACACACACACACACACACACACACACCATCGCTTGAATGACTCAGAGCTCCACATTGTTTCTGACTGAATCACAGGCTGCAGGAAATTTATGAGCACCTTCTGACCAATCAGAATCCAGAATTCTGATCTGTGTACCTAAATGTTGATGCTCTACCCTGAAACGTCTGGAAAAATCCTTGAATGTCATGATAGGAGTGCTGTGTAATGTTCAAAACGAGCAATATCAGTTTATTAGCCTCGTATTTTACGCCTTCTTCTTCTCAGGATCGCTCTCCGGCCGCCGTCTCACCTGCCTTCAGCTCGGCATGCACACGTGACACGTGTAATAAAAACCAAACGCCATTTCTGTTCCTGAGTCTACATGGTCCTGTCCAGAGAAGGGGAAAACCCCATTACAGCTCTCGTGTGAAGAAAACTGGGTAAGGTAGACTGGAAAAAGACTCTCATACAGTATATATCATATTCTGTGTGTATAGAAATATTCTGTGTGTGTGTGTGTGTGTGTGTGTGTGTGTGTGTGTGTGTGTAGTAATACTCACTAATGACCCATCGTTGAGCTGTCAGTCCGAACCGGCGGGCACAGAGGCCATTTTCTCCCTAGGGGGACAGCCCAGAGTAGTGATTGATCATGAATATTTCAGCCCTCCCTCTCACTCAGTTCCTCTCCCTCTACCCACCTGTCACACACACACACACACACACACACACACACACACACACACACGTCTAATTTAGCCTCTGTGCACTGGATCTTCACGTTTTGGAGAGAGTTCCCCTGGAGCTTCGGTCACACACACACACACACACACACACACACACACACACACACACACACACACACACACCACCGTTAGCCATCCTGTCGTGTTCATTGTTGTATATGTGCTCTGTGTGACTGACCCACACCCTCACTTTTATACTTTATAACCACACAGTCAGAACATTTCAACAATTCCACTGTACTGTGTACCATCATCATAATTTCACCTGCAGAAGCAACACAACTTCCTTCCTTTCTTTCAAATTTATTTCTATCTCTCTTAACTTCATTTCATAGTTGATTTCTTTCTTTCTTTCTTTCTTTCTTTACCAAATTTAGTTAAATCTTTCATTCTTTTTTCATTCTTTCACAAATCATTCATTCTTTTTTGTAATTTGATTTCTTTCTTTCTTTCTTTCTTTCTTTCTTTCTTTCTTTCTTTCTGTCAATTTCTTTTTCTTTCTTAATGAATTTACTTCTTTCAATTTTTTCTTTCCACCTTTCTTTCTTTCTTTGTGAATTTTCTTTTTTTTTTCTTTTTTTCTTTTTTGTTCTTTCTTTCTTGCTTGCTTTCTTTCTTTGTCAAGTTATTTTTCTTTCTTATTGAATTTCCTTCTTTCACCTTTTCTTTCTATCTTTCTAGATTTCTTTCTGTCTTGCTTTGTTGCTTTCTTTTTCCTTTTATTTATTTATTTCTAATTTGATTTCATTCCTTTCCGCTCAATTAATTTCTTTTTCTTTCTTCCACTGTTTTCGTTTTCTATTTCTTTCATACTTTAACTTTTTTTTTTCCTACTCAATTTCATTCATTGTTTCTTTCATCCAATTTCTTTCTTTTTTTAGTTGATTTCTTTCTTATTGTCTTTCCCTCCTCGTTTGTTTCATCATCATATTTCTTTCTTTCTTTCTTTCTTTCTTTCTTTCTTTGAATATTGACACCACCAGTACACTGCAGAAACACACACGAAAAAAAAAAAAACAATGGAAAAACTAAAAAAAATTAAAAACCATTATATTTTCTATCAAATTTAGTTGGTTCTATTTCTGAAAATCGAAACAAACTAGTGTTCTGATGTAAACCGCTGTGACCCTGACCAGGCAGTTACTAAGGATGAATGAAGGCAGGCATCTCTCAGTGCTTCATTGTTGTGTTCTGTGGGATCGCAGTACTGATGCACACCTCACACCTGAGCCTGTGAATAGTGCGCCTGTGTTCATATCTGTATTTGGAACACATTATCAGTTCATTCTGAATAATATATTCATGTTCAGTTAACCTTCCTGGTTTTGATCCTGATGGCACTTTTATTTCATCTTGTTACTCCCAGGCTAAAAAAAAAACTATTCTGAACTTCCTCTTTTTAACAATTTCCAAATCAATTCTTATGCTCATTAGAAAAACTGTGCCAAAGATCCATGTAGAGAAAATCAATTTTTTCCACCGCTCCACATTTAGTAAGCATTTTAAATAGGTCATTTTGACCCGAACGGATCTGAACATAAGGCGTAATGGGGCGCGGACGGGCCGAGGGGGGGCATCTGAAACCCTGCGTCTGATTGTGCCGTGGCCTGCTGAGGCCGAGACCGAGTCATATGTGTCGCATTCATCCGTGAGTTTGACTAGAGGCATGAATTAAAAGGAAGATGAAGAGAAACTAATGAGATTACAGCTCCACTTTACATGAACCCGAACAAGCATTAACACTGCAATAATATTCCTCATATGTGGGAACGGGATAATGGCTCCACAGAGCCGCTTCACTGGATTACACACTTCTGTTTGAAACACACACAAATCACTGTTTCCTCAGTGCACTCATCTGAAACCTGACGCTGAGAAATCAGAACTGACATATTCAAACACACACAAACACACAAACACACATGCACACAGTACACTGAATTTCTTTCCTTTTTACTGCTCAATTTCTTTCTTTTTGAACTTCTTTCTGAATTTCCTGCTTAACTTTTTTCTACTTCATACTTTCTTTCCTTTTCCTTTCCCTTTCCAGTCCTTCTTCTATGGATTTAGGCAGCCTCAGTTGCTTAATAATAAATAATAATTAGTTACATTTATATAGCACTTTTCTAGACACTCAAAGCACTTTACATAGTACAGGGGGGAATCTCCTCAACCACCACCAGTCCATAGTACCCACCTGGATGATGTGACAGCAGCCATAGTGCACCAGAACACTAACCACACACCAGCTATTGATGGAGAGGAGAGGAGGGTGATACAGCCAACTGAGAGATGGAGATTATTAGGGGGCCATGATACTCTACCCTTTACGAGAAGTGACCTGGGAGTTTTAATGACCACAGAGAATCAGGACCTCCGAAAGTCAGTGCTCTTTTTACAGTATAGTGCCCCTGTCACTATACTAGGGCATTAGGACCCACACAGACCACAGGGAGAGCACCACCTACTGGGCTCCCTAGTTTTCCCCAGGAGATCTCCCATCCAAGTACTGGCCAGGCACAACCCTGCTTAGATTCAGTGAGAAACCAGGCAAGAACTACAGAGCAATGTCTCTCTTCAGTGAGAAACCAGGCAAGAACTACAGAGCAATGTGTCTCTCTCTCTCTCTCCCCCCCCCCATGTCCCAGACACACTCCAGACTCCATGATGGAAGTGATAGGGGTCATATCATCACTTTCAGGACTCCTTGTTCTATATGTGTTTGTGTGTATATATATATCTACCGCTGCACCTACATAATAATCACAGACCCAACTTTGAGAACCATCTAAAACATCTAATAAGTGCGTATGTTTTTAGCACAAACACTGTAATATATACACAGTAATGAACATCAGTACTGTACGTCTCATATGACCCTGGCTGCCCTTGGCTAAGTAAGAGAAGCACACTTATACGAGTGACACTGCCGTTTTAATAGAGTTTCAGGTATCTAAGAAAAGAACAGCCTTTCACTTGACATTTATGTGGGACATTTTCCAAAATCCCATCACTTTGAAGGTCACTTTAATTAGTCCATGAGGTTGCGTACTTCAGAGTTGCCAGAAAGGAAGAAACTCCAGAGACACTGTAAAGAAGTGCTACACTCCCAGTTTTGGAGTAAACAAAGACTTTGTTCCACACAACACACACACACACACACACACACACAAGGCAGTGTATGGAAAACTGCCACAGGGCATTTAAAAAAAAAAAGTCCTTTCCTTTCAAATGGAGAGACTGACAAATTCTAGGAACTAAACCGTCCAAAAAGCAAAGCTATCTTCCAACTGACTCGCCTTTTATCGTCGTCTCTGAGCCAAGCGAAATCCCTCAAGATGACCCTTTCTGCGTGTGTTGTTGTGTTAGGACAGGCGTGTCCTCTTTACCGAGTGTTTTCTCTTTAAGCTCCTGTCTTTGAACGTGCGTTTCACGCAGAGAGACGTTAACCACAGGAAGCTGATCAGAAGCCTGCGAGAGCAAAAGACACACGACGTCCTTGAAACTAAACGCTCGGCTTGTTCTTCCATAAGCACCTATTAACTTTAAATGAAATGCAATAAATATTGATATGGGGGGGCTACAAAGACCACGATTAAAGTTGAGACTGATTAAATCACCTCAAGTACATATATACGCAAGAAAACAACAGCTAAGCTTCTGCCCTAGTGACTGTAAGGTTTAAGAAACACATCCCACAACTACTATCTGTCTTTTCGTCTATTACTCTTTACGCTTATACGCTACGTCTTGCTTTGCCACAACGCACTGCAGGTATGGGTGCAGTGATTTTTCACTGATGCATGTGTTGCATCTAATGCTTTATTTATTTCCATTGCAATCGATCTTAACCAATGATGAAGTGAAAGTCACTCTGCAGAAGAGTGTCTGCTAAATCCTGTAAATGTAAATGTGTCTAAATAATGGAAACAGGCTTTTACAAGTTTAATACCTGCCCTTCAGTCGTACTAATTTACACAATCATCTTTCCTGGTAAGCTGCAGTAAGTCGCACTGAAGATTAATTAATCTATTAGCGTTGACTCCGCCCTGTATTTTGCAACATTAAGGCAAGACACTACAAGTACTGCAGAAACAACCATTTTCAGCTCTTTTTTTTAATTAAAATGCATCTACAGCATGATTTCTTTTAGAGCGTAGCCGTAAAAATGTCAAAAACCCTCCAGATAAATTTCTCTCTTTTTGTCCACTTGTGACTATCTGAAACTTATCAACACTGAAAAATGGTTTGAGCTCCGCCCACTTCACAATCACACCATGTCATATGTCCCTGAAAAGCTTATGTCAATTTATGTGTAATTAGGATATACATATAAATTTCTTTTATAAACCTTTCTTTATATAAATCACACTTACTAGCATGGAGACATTAAGCCACGGTGTGCTTTTAAAATGTTTTCTCAAAATCAGTGTCTAGATTCATGAAATTGTCCATCCGTGTCCCTAATTAGAAGGAAATTATAGAGGCTGTTTGGATGTATGTTACATTTTATACTGAAATTTGGCATGATATACATTTTTTTTTTTAAATAAAAGTGCATGCTGTTTTCTTGATTTCTTGACAGTGAAATGAATATTTTAATTCTTAAAAGCAAAAGACTTGATATTTGATTTAATTAAGTATGCATATTTTTGGCATAAATAAAAGTGATTTTTTGAAAAATTTCCAATAAAACTACTTGTAAGAAGACCATCAATCAACTGGTGAAGATTAATTGTGATATTTATTTATTTATTTTTTTTAAATACCCTGCGGTAGAAACGCCCCTAATTACATATTAATTCGGAAAAACACACAAAATGGATGACTTTTTATTTTGCTCATGTGAAAGATGCAATTCCATGACAGACCCTGTGTAAACACTTCACAACTTATCTGTAATGCTTGTTCTCAAATTATGTTACATTAATGTGTGTCCATGAACTGAGTGTATTTTGATGTAATATAAGTGTAACATGCTCTGTTAGCAAATGTTCACAGACAAATCTTCTGAGTACAGTTTTACCCAGTTTCAACTGCATCACGATATCAAAGACACATTTTGTACACGTGCCACAGTGCACCCAGCATCACTCTTCCTTCCAGTCGCTATGTCTGTTGGCTAATTTGCTTCCTGATGTTGCCCATTGTACGAGCTGGCAGGTGTGACGCTTCATAATACACATTGTGGCGCATTCATTCAATCAGGCATCATTGTAGCGTACAGTCATAAATCCGCTTACGGCTCGGAGACAAAGCGCAGGCAGTCTGAGGGATGGGTGCAGATGGCATCTCTAAAATAAGCATTATAATTTGAAAAAAAAAGAAGGAAATAGTGTTAATTAGCCGAGTAGTTCAGCTATGATCAGCTGGCTAGGCGCATTCTTACTCTCTCGACGTGTACCGCAGCCCGATCTTTTATTCTTTCCTCCGTTTCTCTTTCCCTCGCTCAGATCCGGCAGTCGGTGGCATCACAGCTGCCACCAGTGGCCTCATTGTCTCTTTGTGTGGTGTGGAGAGAATGATTAAGCGCTAAATTCATCCCCCATCATGCCTCTTAATTGTTTATTAACAGGCTTCCTGCTCAGACGGCGCGGAGCTTCATGCCGATGGATAATGCCACACGTGGCATGAATCGCGGCCTGATTCCAGGCACAATGCTTAATTGTTGTCCTAAATAAAAGCTGAGGATGATCATTATACGTCAGCATTAGACAAATCTGAAAGCTTTTAAAAGTTGTATTAGCTACTGTATGACATCATGCGTCATCTGTTACTGAGATCTGGAATTATACAGTAGATAAGCCGATTTGACTAAACACAAGAGAGACAGAAAGAATTAATGAAGAATATCTTTATTTAGGTGGATCCAATGAATCACAGAGTACAAGAAGAGAGAGTATAGAGTCTTATTTATTTGTAGGGATATAGTCAAGACCACATCATTGTCAAGTCCAAGACTAGATGAGATCAAGTCAAGAGTCTTAAGGGGGTCAAGGCCAAGTCAAGATCAAGACCAAATGAAAGCAAGACTAAAAATCGAGATCGAGACTAAAAAACATCAAATCCTTTTTCAAGCTTTACTGGTAGAAGGAATTTTTGTCAAACTATGTCTATGTGAAAAGAAAAGGAAAAAAAAAAAACCTCACAAACTCTCAGACCATATTTAGCAAGATGCACAAATCTGAGAAAGTACAAATGACAATAAAAAGACAAATCTAAGTCACTGCAGGAAACTGGACTTGAGTCCTACAGCCATATTTATATGACACTTGACATCTTCGAAGGTCGTGTTAATTAGCCATAATTTGACGTACTTCAAAGCCATCTAAAAGAAGAAAACTAGAGACTCATCACTAATGAGGTTTGGACCTTCATATGCTCCTGTTAAAAAAAAAATAAATAAAAAAAAACACGTTATTTTATCCATAAGACATTCATGCATTTCATTTTCAGGTGTTAAATGTGACAGACACTAAACCTTGACTAAATGCTTCTTTACTCTGATTTCTATGGATGTTTAGTGCAATAATGCTTCCTTTTCTTTGCTGTTGTCTTGATTTTTCAGCTACATTCAATACCTCATTAACCATTAAGTTATAAGACTCTATTTTCATGCCAGTACAAACTGGTTAATGCTAACATGTTGATTAAATTCTTGACCAGTTGTTGTTTTTCATGGTCAGAAACTCGTGTGCATTTAAAATACATCAGCACAGTACATTGGTGAAAAAAAAACTGCACTCATCTTACAGCTGTAATGTAAGAGAACAGGAACTAACGTGTTAAATGTAATTACAAACAGATACAAATATGAAGTGTTTTTTTTAATTAATAGAAAAATATCAACAATACAGGTGCTCTGTATTATAATCTCAAAAATTAGAATATCATGGAAAAGTTCATTTTTTCCATAATTTAATTCAAAAAGTGGAACTTTTATATATTCTAGAGTCATTACACATAAAGTGAAATACCTGAAGCCTTTTTTTGTTTTAATCTTGACAGTTTACAGCGCATGGAAATTAAAAATCCAGTATCTCAAAATATTAGATTAAACATTTCTAATACAGAAATGTCGACCCTCTGAAAAGTATGTTAATTTATGCAAATCAATACTTGGGCGGGGCTCCTTTTGCATGAATCACTGCATCAGTGCGGCGTGGCATGGAGGCAATCAGCCTGTGGCACTGCTGAGGTGTTATGGAAGCCCAGGTTGCTTTGATAGCGGCCTTCGGCTCGTCTGTATCGTCGGGTCTGGTGTCTCTCATCTTCCTCTTGACAAAATTCAGGTCAGGCGAGTCGGCTGGCCAATCAAGCACAGTAATACCATGGTCAGCAAACCAGTTACTACTAGTTTTGGCTCTGTGGGCAGGTGCCGAGTCCTGCTGGAAAAGGAAATCAGCATCTCCATAAAGCTGTCAGATGGAAGTCAGACAGAAGTCAGCAGATGGAAGCATGAAGTGCTCTAAAATCTCCTGGTAGACGCTGCATCGACTCTCGACTTGAGAAAACACAGTGGATCAACTCCAGCAGATGACATGGCACCCCAAATCATCACTGACTGTGGAAACTTACTGTTCCACAAGTCCACACTGGACTTCAAGCAGCTTGGATTCTGTGCCTCTCCACTCTTCCTCCAGACTCTGGGACCTTGATTTCCAAATGAAATGCAAAATTTACTTTCATCTGAAAAGAGGACTTTGGACCACTGAGCAACGGTGTTCTGAGTAAAAAGGTGTTTTGAGTTAATTAGCTGATTAGAGTCTTCTCAGGTCCACATTGCTCTATTATACATTCTTTATTCTAATATTTTTGAGATACTGGATTTTTCCAGTATCTTATTTCCATGAGCCTTAAGCCTTAATCATCAAGATTAAAACAAAAAAAAAAAGGCTTGAAATATTTCACTTAATGTGTAATGAATCTAGAATATATGGAAGTTGCATAAATTAACTTTTCCACGATATTCAAATTTTTTTGAGATGCACCTGTACTATATTTCTCTGTGGGATAAAAACAATGAATTGCTCGGTGACTTGCTCTTATTGGAAAATAACCAACTTCCGGTTTTGTACCTGTGGCTCTGCTTCATCACGCCACTTTGTCGTTGATTATTTTCTTATAACAGCAGGACACAGAATGTTTTGACACATGGAGTAAAAAGTGAACCTGAGATGTTCAAATTGTGTAGAGGACTGAAAAAATTTATTGTAGATATTTCATTTTCAGTTTTTGATTGATTGTATTCCAACATGGTGCGTAGATTACTTTGGTAGTACACTGGTCACTGTGTCTGTGTCTGTGTGTGTGTGTGTGTGTTCGTGTGTGTGTGTGTGTGTGTGTGTGTGTCCAGCACCCATGAGCAATTTGGTTGCAGAGATTGCAAGTCTACTCTCTGTAATAATAAGCTGTCACATTATCAGTATTGTAATAGAGCTCGGGCTGGAAATGGCACACACTTCGGTCCGGCATCAACTATTTTTATTTTTACGAGTGACAGAAATAAAGAAATAAACATCCACATTTTAACACTTTATCCAAATACATGCCCACACCATTGCCTTTTATGGTCGTGGGACAAATGTAGAGTCTCTAAATGGCCATGAATAATTATAAGTGCAACACACACACACACACACACACACACACACACACACACACACACACACACGCACTACAGGAATTGAGGGCAAAAATTTCACTTTAAACACTCACTATATCCAGTCCCTCTAGACAGGAAGTGCTGGAGCAGATAACACGGCAAGTGCCGAGTACCATGGCAGGCGTAGGTGCATGCTGGGAGCTGAGAGAGGTGAGACAGGGCAAAACAATTTCATTACCACCTGAGAAAGTGCTGGAGAGTGAAATCGGCTCTGCATGTCCACCAAACCCGCAATGCACTCGAATAGCTTTTTTTAAAACTGTTATAACTTTAATTTTTTTCAAACGGATATCCACAGGCCCAAGCCTACTGGCTTATTGTATTGATGTGGTCAGTGTACCTTGTTAAATATTTTCATTTTAGCACATTCTTACTGTCTAATTTGCTCTTATATTTGTTCATAAGTGAACTGACACGAAGTGATTGACATAACATAACACGAGTCAGTTAGTTGCCATAATAGTGTAATTTAAGCAACTATTAAATATAGCACAATCTAGATTACATTTGAGTTCAAATTTGGTATTCTCCATAGTTTCTGGATGAAAAATCCACTCAGGAAGTGAGTCCTGCACCAGAACAACAATCAGCATGAAGCAAAATCAACAAAGTTTAAAAAATAGTTTGGAAATTCTTTAAAATAGTATCAGCTGTACAAAAAATGTACTGTTTTGCCATGAATCCCTCGGCATCTGACCGAGCTACAGTGCGTGCCAAGAAGAACTAATGAAATTAATTTTCATTAGTTTTTGTTACTTGTGATAGCAATATGGAATATCCTCTTCATGTTGCCATAAGAAAGTGAATAAATCTGTTTATGAACATCAGATAAACCCATGATAAAAAATATAGGCAGGAGTCAAAGGTCAGGCAAACAAAGCGGCACAGGGAAATCAAAATCATAATGAATGGAAGGAAAAAAAAAAACAGGAATGAAGAACAAATAACTCAGAAATTCACAGTGAAATGGTAAAAGAGATGTAGAGAATGAAGCGGTATAAACACACAGGAGTAAATGAGCGTTAACAGGAAACAGGTGAGTTTAACAGGAAGGCGTGTGAGAGCGAGATAAAGTCTGGACCGGATTAGATTGTGGATTCGAATGTGACGACACAATGGACCCAAATTAGGTCCAAACACCTTTCCACTGGTTAACGCTGGGTATTTAATTTAATTAAAGTTTCCTAAAGCTAAAAGTTACAAAATGCAGAACCAGAATAAACTTTTAGGTTTGGCATGAAGAACTTATGCATTGTGTGAGTTATGAATTGTGACGGATCGGATGTTTGAGCAGTTTTTGACTTTTTAAAATTAATTAATTAATTAGATTATTTGTCTGTTTTGTTTGTTTGGTCGGTTGTATCATAAAAAAAAAACATCCATCGATAAATCCTTTGGGAGGAAACTGTCATAATTTGATCAAACAGACTTATTCGATTTAATGATATTATTATAGTGCATTTAACCAACAGACGTAAATTTGTCACAGAGCAGCTTTACAGAAACCAGGATGTGGATTTAGATCTCTAATCAACAATCCAGATGTGACTCCACAATCCAGTGTGATTATAAATCATTACAGTAAACACGTGTTTTTACGAGTAAAGACAAACAGTTCTGAGTTCTGAATGTGTTTTTACGGGATGTTCGGTATGAGCAGATTGCGAATGAGTCCTGGGATGAGTAACAGGACAGCGTTTATGATTACAGCAGCAGCTCCTAGGAACAAATGTGCAGAAGATTATATAAAAACAAAGTGGAGACTTCATCATAATGCAAATAGCAGTGTCATTTCGTAAATATGTGGACTTATGTTTCTTTAAACCAGTCAGTTGTTATTAATTGAGAGTCATAGGAGTGTATTAACAATCAATAGAAGTCAATATCAGGGGTTAATACTGCGCACATGAAGTGTGTATTACACTGTGCATTACTGATCAAACGCATTATATCGCATCATAACGATTTACACAATTAAGTGTGCGGTTAAGTAATTCACATAGGTTTTATATGAGGAGTTCTCACGCTGCTAAAATAACTATCCATTTTTAAATAAAGTTGTGGACTGATGTGTGTTATTGGGTAAATTTGATAACTGATTTCGGTGCACTCAGACTTTCAGACCCGACTGCAATAAAAAACAAGAATAAACACTCCTAATAGAGAAATTAGTGGATAATGTCAAATAGATGAGCTCTTACACGCTCAGGTAGGAGTTTGTGTGTGTGTGTGTGTGTGTGTGTGTGTGTGTGTGTGTGTGTGTGTGTGTGTGTGTGTGTGTGTGTGTGTCTTTGAAAGAGTGAAATTCAAATTCCGAGCTCATGTCCAGACAGACGGTGATGCGTGTGTGTGTGTGTGTGTGTGTGTGTGTGCGTGTGTGTGTGCGCGTGTGATCACTCGTCCTCACCGGAGAAGGAAAATGGAGGCTCACTCTCCTGACCAAGCTGCAGTGACCTCTATTAACTCCGGCACAGGGGTGAAACCAAAATCCCTGGGGACACACTGTCTCTGTCTACTTTCACTCTCTCTCTCTCCTTCATACACTCCTTCATACACTTCCTCACACACACACACACACACACATACATACATACACACTCACCGACTCTGTAGATTCATGGCTGTTTTACCTTCGCTGTAGAACCTGTAATAGAATATATGGGGCCTCTGTTCTAATCTGGAAATCAATACACACTACATGGTAGAAATAAAATCGATTAAAATAGAAAAAAAAAAGTTCTTTTACACTACAGACAGGCGCGGATTGAATTTGGCTGCATAAATGTGTGGAAAATAATTAACTGCTATTAGGCTTGATAGCAGTCTTTGATAAAGCAGCATGGGTTTTATCTCAGCTGTTTGTTTTTTTTTTTTCTTCCCCAAGCGCTCTTATTTATTGCACCGGCAGCAACGGGACACAACAAAACGATGAGAATTCACTTAATTTGGTAACACTTTCGAATCCCACCTCTGCTCTGTGTGCACGGAACTTGCATGCTCTCCTCGTGTTCAAGGGGCACTCTTTGGTCTTTGGTCTTTCCTCCAAAGACATGCGTTGTAGGCTGATTGGCATCTATTTGGCATGATTGGCGTTGCAGGGATAGGCTCCAGGCTCCAAGCATTATGAAAAATGAATGGATGGACTTTCTATGTAGGTCATATCTATAATTAACTATGAACATATACACAAGGCAATATATATATACTGTTATGATTATCTATGAAAATGCATTACATTTTATAGCTATCTACAGCCGTGGCCAAAAGTTTTGAGAGTGACACAAATATTAATTTTCACAAAGTCTGCTGCTTCAGTGTTTTTAGATCTTTTTGTCAGATGTTACTAACTGTTACTGAAGTATAATCACAAGCATTTCATAAGTGTCAATGGCTTTTATTGACAATTACATGAAGTTTATGCAAAGAGTCAGTATTTGCAGTGTTGACTCTTCTTTTTCAAGACCTCTGCAATTCGCCCTGGCATGCTGTCAATCAACTTCTGGGCCACATCCTGACTGATGGCAGCCCGTTCTTGCATAATCAATGCTTGGAGTTTGTCAGAGTTTGTGGGTTTTTGTTTGTCCACCCGCCTCTTGAGGATTGACCATAAATTCTCAATGGGATTAAGGTCTGGGGAGTTTCCTGGCCATGGACCCAAAATGTCGATGTTTTGTTCCCCGAGCCACTTCGTTATCACTTTTGCCTTGCGGCAAGGTGCCCCATCATGCTGGAAAAGGCATTGTTCGTCACCAAACTGTTCTTGGATGGTTGGGAGAAGTTGCTCTCTGAGGATGTTTTTGTACCATTCTTTATTCATGGCTGTGTTCTTAGGCAAAATTGTGAGTGAGCCCACTCCCTTGGCTGAGAAGCAACCCCACACATGAGAGGTCTCAGGATGCTTTACTGTTGGCATGACACAGGACTGATGGTAGCGCTCACCTTTTCTTCTCCGGACAAGCTTTTTTCCAGATGCCCCAAACAATCGGAAAGGGGATTCATCAGAGAAAATGACATTACCCCAGTCCTCAGCAGTCCAATCCCTGTACTTTTTGCAGAATAGCAGTCTGTCCCTGATGTTTTTCCTGGAGAGAAGTGGCTTCTTTGCTGCCCTTCTTGACACCAGGCCATCCTCCAAAAGTCTTCGGCTTACTGTGCGTGCAGACGCACTCACACCTGCCTGCTGCCATTCCTGAGCAAGCTCTGCACTGGTGATGCCCCGATCCCGCAGCTGAATCAACTTTAGGAGACGGTCCTGGCGCTTGCTGGACTTTCTTGGGCGCCCTGAAGCCTTCTTCACAACAGTTGAACCTCTCTCCTTGAAGGTCTTGATGATCCGATAAATGGTTGATTTAGGTGCAATCTTACTAGCAGCGATATCCTTGCCCGTGAATCCCTTTTTGTGCAAAGCAATGATGGCTGCACGTGTTTCCTTGCAGGTAACCATAGTTAACAGAGGAAGAACAATAATTTCAAGCACCACCCTCCTTTTAAAGCTTCTGGTCTGTTATTCTAACTCAATCAGCATGACAGAGTGATCTCCAGCCTTGTCCTCGTTAACACTCTCACCTGAGTTAACGAGAGAATCACTGACATGATGTCAGCTGGTCCTTTTGTGGAAGGGCTGAAATGCAGTGGACATGTTTTTCTGGGATTAAGTTCATTTTCATGGCAAAGAGGGACTTGATTAATTGCAATTCATATGATCACTCTTCATAACATTCTGGAGTATATGCAAACTGCCATCAGAAAAACTGAGGCAGCAGACTTTGTAAAAATTAATATTTGTGTCATTCTCAAAACTTTTGGCCATGGCTGTAAGTGTAGTTAGTATAGTAAGTAGTGTTCAGAACATTTTATATCACCAAGCCCTACCTTGGAGATATATTTCGCTATATACATTCTTTTAACGGTTATGCATTGTAAACAGTGCTGCTAACTGTAATGCCTAAGGAATGCATTGTATCGTGTTAAGTAAGTGTAAGTCATTGATCATATGGCCTTCGTAGAAAGTGTTACAGAATATTTGTATTTTTATTTTTACCAAATATTTCTATTTATATATTTCTATTTAAGTGATTATAGGTTTAGTTCATTTGCACTGTTTTGTAAAAGTTGCTAAAAAAATTGGGATGAGTCTTATCTTTTCTTGTATTGTCTTGTCTTATCTTATCTTATTTTAGTGAGAGTCAGCCATTTGCAACATCAACAAACAGTCCCTCCGGTCCCTCCTGCGATTTTACGATCGCAGGAATTAACACAAAATCAAAGAAAACTCCGCAATATTCGGAGGAACGGATGTTTTTTTCCACAGATTTGGGCCAAGATTCGTCATGTGACATCATCACAACGCTCATTCAGCCAAAGCCCTTTTCGATTCACGTGCGTCGAACATGAGTACAGCTAAAAGGTCTCTTCTACTAGCACGAAAGACGTGCAAAACAATTTCGCAATTGCAGTTTCGCCGATTCAAGTATTTTTCCGCAAAAAAGCACAAAAATCTCATAAAACTGCATCGCAAAATTCGAAAAAAGCCGCAGCAAAATCAAAAACTTGTTTTGAGAAGCGCAGACATGTGGTGGCAACCAATAGAAGGATGATTCCATGATTATAGCCTGTAATCAGGACAAAAAGTAATGGCACCCTATAAAAGGAGGAAGAGTTAGTAGTGTGTGTCTACGGGAGCTGAGGCGCTGCAGTAGCTGAGCTGTATTACTGTAAGATTTAGTGCACGTTGCGCTTAGGTGTTATTTCACTGTTTAGTTATCATTTTTGACATTTTCAGCTGTCTGCTAGCTTTGCCTTTTATGGGGTTTTGTGGGTGTGGCTAAATGTAAATCGGCTGTGCCGTGAACATGCTGGGTAATTTACAGCTGATCGAAGGCATTTAAATAAATAACGTTTGTACATTTCTTGTTCTGGTGGAAATTTCTTCTTTAAAAACATTTACACACAACTTTAATAAAAGATTGATAAACGAGGTGTGCAGTTTGCTGAGTTCCATTGTGCAGTATGTTGTCATGTTAACTCCTCCGGCCGACCGAGTCTCGCCCTGCCTTGTGGATCGTTGTCTAGTTTCCGAGAGTATGAGTGTTACATGTCATATGTACAATATTACTATCGCAAGTCTTCTTCAGATTGTAAGGTTGCATCATTTATTGACTCTCTGCTTTGTGACTTGTTTATGTAGCTTTCCTGAGTACGAGCACTTACCCCAGCTCTCTCTCTATGTCTCTGTGAGCGCACACATGCGTGTGTAATTCCTGAGTCGTATGAATGTCTTGCACTTGTTTCTCATCAGTTCGTGGAACTTCTCTGGCTCCTTTAACAGCTTCATGCAGGATTTAATTCTGCCTCGTTTATAAGTCGCTTTGCACGAAATGAATAAAAGTACATGTAAATATTGCATGCCTGACCATGCGTATATATTCAGCCAGTGGTTTTAGCTCAGATTTAATCACTGTTTGCTCTCCGTCACACCCTCCTAAGCTGAGTCTTTAGACTTCAGCATGGCGCAGTGTAGATGTAGCTCTAACCTCGCCGTGACTGTGAATTTATGAAGCCCGAGACGCCTCATCTTCAGCCCGACACGACATGGCATCCCTTGTGAACTCTGTCAGAGCGACAAATCTTAGGATGACTTGAGCGTAATGATGTTTTACAGGCATGGTGTCGTTCCTATTACTCCGATGAAGAGTTGTTCTTTTTTTACTCTGTGATGAATTAAATGTACCTTAGATGATGAATACAAATGATATTCGCTTTAAAAAAAAATAAAAGAGTAATCAGTCTTCTTAGAGCAAGAATAGTTTCATATTATTTGATGATTTCTAGTAACTTTACTTCATAACTTGCTGATATTTTAAAGGTTCTCCTATATTATGAATGAAGGTCCACCTATGTTATTATGAATGGCATCAGAAGATTTTACATGAGCACTGTCATTTGTCAGTTTCCTCTCACGTAAGTAAAGACAGAGCATGCTGTTATAGGTAAATCATCAACGACGGGGTGGTGTGATGAAGAGAACTTGCTGTTACTACCCTGAAAGTGATTATTTTCCTATAACCACACATCCTGAAGTGTTTGTCAACGATCACACCGTACTTTTAAAAAAAAATCTGTTTATAGTCACAGATAAAAAGTTGTAGAACCTCCATGAAACACATTAGTTCCTTTTATTATTTATGCTATAGCAGTTAGAATCAGTTCTTCCCTCACCAGCCTCCCTTATTTAATGTTAATAAAACAAAAGAAAACGAAGTCATGTTACAGAAAAACGCCATGCAAAGCGTAAACCCCTCTGTCCCAAAGTTCCAGCTTTACCTCTGACTGTGACTAAGAGCTGACACTGGAGACTCCCTCCATGAATGTTAAATAAATATATCCTCTCAGGAAACATCACAATTTCAATGATCATATGTTGTTCTTTGTTAAATAACAGCCTTATACTATATGGAGCATCCGCCATACAAGTCCCTGTGGATGATGTGTTACTATAGAAACTTCTGACCAATCAGAATCCTTCATTCTGCCTTCATAAATACTGTATATTGATTGGTTGATTTTGAAGTGTGAAATGAAGCCAAATAGTGAATATTACACTGGATACATGTTTTATGTTATCTCATATATCAATAATATATGAGAATAATAAAAAGAAAGTGTAGAAGAGAGTCACTGGACTACTGAAGATCACTGGTCCACTGGAAAATGTCATCTTTCCATTTTTCCTCACATGTAGATGACATGGATTAGTTAGTGACCTATAGGCTATGCATTTTGATATTGGCAGTTTTGTAGTCAAAAATCTCAGTGGCTTAAACAAATCAATAAATGAAATAATCACGATTGTACCATTATACTGTACCAGCATTGTTGAATTTTCAAAATAAACAGTGGGGATTAATTTTCTATACCAACAGCTCTGACAGTAGTTCTGCCCATAACATCATTCTAATATGTTATTGTTTCTATAGTAACAGCTCATATACAGGTACTTGTATGGTGGATGCGGCATATAATCTATACCCAATAATAAACTTTTTTTTTTTTTGGTCATTTAAGAAAGAAAAACATATAATTGTTGATATGGTGGCGTTTTCTTTTAGGAGATGTTTATGTAACATTTAAGGAAGGAGTTGCCGGTGTCAGAAATTTATAACACTGTAGCTTCCAGAGACAGAAAAAAAGAGAGGCTGGTGAGAGAATGGCTGTTTATAGCATTTAATGTAACAATAACTGATTAAAAAGTGTGTAGTTTTGTTTATTCATAATATATAATTAAAATTATTGGCAAATCGCTGTTATACCGCTGTTGTCTAAGCAGAATTACACGCAACAGACGCCGAAGTTGATTCATTTCCTATAACAGCATGATTATATTGTGTGTTATTCCCTACACAATAGTCATGTTGTCTCCATTGTGCTTGGCTTGAGTAAACATGTGTCTGATCCTGTGAAAAACATCACGACAACTCAGACTGACTTCCTGTCCGATCCCTGGTCTGTCGTTTGGTGAGACAACATGTCAGTCTTTTCCTTTACTGGGTGTGAGATTAGAGGAGACATGATCACACAGCAGAGGAGATTAAAAGAAAAAGAGAGAGTGCGCTGAAAATGATTAAAAGAGACGGAGATGGGGAGAAGAGGAGAGAGAAGGTTAAGTGACCGGGTGGTCAGACACACCATGGCCTCTTTGTACATCACACCATGGACTCTACACATTGTGTGTGTGTGTGTGTGTGTGTGTGTGTGTGTGTGTGTGTGTGTGTGTGTATGTGTGTGTGTGTGTGTGTGTGGTAGTGAATAAGATCATTTGGGAGCGCTTGTTATTTTAGAGCTGCTGGCTGAGAAACTACTTGCTGGCAAACAAAAGGAGGAAAACAGAACGATTGGTGTTGTTGGAGAATCACGTCTGGTCTGGAAGTGAGTCGAATGAGAGAAAGAGTAAAAGGGAAAGAGAACGAGACGAGTACTCTGTGCCCAGCAGGAGAAAGATGGCATATGGAGCAGAATGAAAGATGGAAGAGTCATACAGAAAAAGGGTTGAGCGTACGAGAGGAAAAAGTCTCATTATCCGTGGTGGTCAGTCTCGCTGTGAGAGGTGCTGTGAGTGAATCTCACACGCAGACCGGGGTCGACCTGCAGCTCTGATTGGTTTCATAAGTCTAGAGTCAGTATGATGTGAAAAGATTCTGCACTGATCACTGAAAGGTCGAGGCATCAATGTAATGCCAATGGGTTTGCATCTTTTTTCTCAAAATGTGAGGTGACTGGGATACTTAATTCTGCAGGAATCTATTATTTGGTCCATATACATCAACAGAACCTTAAAATTATCATACAACTTGTTGTTTTAAACACTTACAATAATCTATGTTAAATAACAAAGAGTTGTGTACAGAGTTAGGGACATTAAATACACTTAACTTTCTCCATTTAAATATCGAAATGGAGAAAGTCACGTGTATTTAGAGTCAGGTTTCGGAGATACATAGGTTGTTACCCTCACAAACAGTGGAAAAAAGTTACAGTACATCTAGCACCCTTCACAGGAAACATTGAAAGGTTATATAGAATTCCAAGTAGAACCAATTTCCAAAGCTTGAACTGTTAACCACCCGAAGAACCCCTGAGGAACTTAAAACTGTGTCGAGAAGTCTGATGGGAATTATTGATATATCATATCAAATGGTAAGTTCTATTATCAACTTATATTTAGCAATTTTAGTGTAGAAATGAGCACAGATTTGAGCACACTGACACAAATGACACAAACCTCATGTATCTATCCATCCATCCATCCATCCATCCATTTTCCATACCGCTTATCCTGCACAGGGTCGCGGGGGAGCCTGGAGCTTATCCCAGGGAACTCAGGGCACAAGGTGGGGGACACCCCGAACAGGGCGCCAACCCATCGTTGGGCACAATCACACACACATTCACACACTACGGACAATTTGGAAACGCCAATCAGCCTACAGCGCATGTCTTTGGACTGGAGTACCCGGAGGAAACCCCCGAAGTACGGGGAGAACATGCAAACTCTGCACACACAGCTGCATACTAACAAGCTCTGCCCACTTGTCCCTTATTTGCATTCTGTATGCATATGGCACACCCCAATTTAACCTCATATACATTTAGTTTACATGAAACACGCCCTAATTTATGCAGGTTTGGCAACAGCGAGCTAAGAAAACGTCAGAGGTGCATTAGTTTGTGGTCGCTACACAAGACACTTAATAAAGTGTGCTGTTTATATATAAAGCTGTTAAAAGCCATAATCAGGTTTGGTGAGCTCTATTTATTGCTACCATTTATTCATTTTCAAACCAAATCTGTCAGATTTAATTGTAGAAAGACTTAATTAAAGCTTTACTTGTTAATAAATCTGAGCTAGGTAACATTAGCACATAGGTAGGTGGCTAGTTAACTGCTATAACGTGCAGCAGATTCAAGCACATTCAAACAGATTTGTCTACATTTACCATTTATTTAACAGTATCTAAACACATTAAAATTTTATTTTGTTCATTAGTAGTAATAGCTACCTAGAAAGCTAGCTAGCATAGCATGCTAAAATTTTCCTGGTCTCAGATCACCCTCTGCTAATTTGCATATCGGATAATGACAGGTTTAAACCGGTGACATCACAAACAGAAACATTTAGCTTTGTTTTTAACCATTCATACAGTACATGTTTGAGTTCAGAGCTTCAGTCAGAGGTGGTAAAGATACCTCTGATGCTGTACTTAAGCAAGGTTTTCTACGTTTAATGGATTTTTGAAAGACTTTTGACATCTGAAGACGTCTGAACCCTGATTCAGAATTTGGACTGTAGTGGATCCACTTTGACAAAGCTTTAAACCAAAAGTGGGATAACATATATTCATATCAGAAAGCCATTACTTTTGCTTTAGTTATGTAACTCACTGAGAAATTCTTCTCCGTTCAAAACACTCTGGAGCCTTCGTCCCAAATGCATCATTAAAATGGTGGCCATTTTTAGACAGCTGAGTGAGTGCATGCCCTTCTCTGCTTCTCTGGCATGGACGTCTACCAGGATGACGCTTTCGGGAAATGGAACTCAGGATATTTTTCATTTTCCAGAAGCTTTGCAGTCGCTTCACCTTCTTTCAGCTACATGGTGACCGATTCCCCAACAGTTCAAAAGAATACAAGTCACATAATAACACAGTTAGCACCAAGCACAGCTCTGGTTTGGTAAACACCATCCCTGCGGTTTTGTCACGCATTCTAGTATTGTAGATCCTGTTTAATGGCCGGGCTGGAGGAGAGAGCCCAGTGGGTCGCCTCTCAGCACCAGCTCACTGACATTTAAGAAAGGTTGAGATAATTAGTGCCATGAAAGCCTACAAATCAGACAAATTTAACCCAGATGTTTTGGAAAGGCTAGATGAGAAATGCCAGCTTCTAATTAAGTGCTTACTCTGAGTGAAGGTGAAACGGATCGGGCTGGCTTGATGTGTGGAGTTGAAAAGCTCGTTAATGACTTCCCATTCGACCCTTCACCCCTAATCTCACTTAAGAATTACCTCCTGTGATAAATAACAAATAATAGAAAGGCACCTTATAAAGCAGATAAGGAACATCTGACGAAAGTTGATGTCATTCAAAATAAACAAATTAGTATTAGAGATGCAATGGTTTGTTGTTGTCGGTGTTTTTGGGTGTTTTTTTTTTTTTTTTTCTGATTGTGTGTAAACATGTCAATGCCATGGAAATGCAATTTCTTTGCCTTTGACAATTACAATAAACCTTGGACCTTGAACCTTGCTTATTTACCTGTATCATCTGATACCATGTGATACTAAGTGATGTAATCCTAGTGTACATTCTCACGCTAATGAACAGACAACATTAATGACGGCAATCAAAGTAAAGCACAGTGCAAACTGCAAAGAGGGGGAAGTACAGCATCTTCCCACAATACAAGTAACCTGATAAAACATCTTTATGGCATTTAAAAAGGATCTTTAATCCAGAGTCCGGACGGAGCGCCACCTCAGATAAGTTCTATATCATCGCTCCTGAAAGTAGTACAGCCAAAGACCTGGCCCCAAATTTCCACACAAGTCACATGCATCATAACAGAGAAAGACCTTTCCCTAACAGCCTTTGTGCTTGAAATTTTACAATATTTGGTGAGCAACTGTCGCACGAGAGAGAGAGAGAGAGAGAGAGAGAGAGCGAGAGAGAGCACTTCAGCTCTGCGAGCACTGAGCACTGAGGCACACCCACTCACTAATGTCTACACTTAGTCTAGTAGATTAAGTGCATCAACACACGTGTGCACTTTTAATGGACACGATTTAAACCGGAGAAACTTAAACAAAGCTAAATAACATGTTCTCTGGTGTAATTATAAAGAGGTTACTCATTTTGGTGTCGGTTTTGGGATCAGTATCGACAAGTACAAAGAAAAAAATGGTATCCCTAATTTTGATTGTTGTCCCCCAAAAGCTCTAAACTCCAGATATTAAATCGATATACAGTACAAAATTGTCTTATGGTGGTATTCATGAAACCAACTGTTCTGGCTATTTGACATGTTTTTATTTTGCGCTGTGAGAAAACTGGTCATGATGTGGCCTGATATAGGTGAGGAAATAGCAAATATTTACTTTCACATGGATTTCACATTTCCCAAAAGTATAGTCCGGGTGGACGTGTTAGAGAAACTCACTCGCTCTGCTGTCTAATTATGACCAATAAGATACCATGCTACGGTGCTACGATGCTACTGGGACTCAATGGCGATTCACATGGCAGTGAGAGTTCTGCAGTGAAAAATACCGTTTTATTTATAAACGGCTTTACCGACGTCCTGTAAGAGCTACAGGACGAATGTTAGATGCTAGTTTCAAATGTGTTTGGATCAGTTATTCGAGACAAAGATTCATCACTTTTGCAACAAAAAAATTAAATAAGGAAATTAATCAACGGTGTGATGAAGCGAAGTTAATGTTACTATAACAACATGATATGGAGTGTTTTTATGCCTTTTTATACCACAGCAATTTCCCAACAGTTGCAGTTTTTTATTAATAAAAGTACAGCATGTTATAAACAATCCTTTCCACTCGCTTTTATCTATATGTACGTTGAGATTTATAGCGATTTATTGAATTCATTGATTTAAATATGTACATCATTTCCACATCAATAACATATGCTCCATCAACTCCATTATATTTTTATGTTTACTTACTTTTGGTGCATCATTGTGTTGCTGTGTTATATACAGTACAGTATTATTCACATGAAAACAGTAAGCGCATTTGGATCAAGTTCAAACTTTTCAGTACCAGTGACCCCCTGTGTGTGATCCCCTGTGTACTATCACTGCTTTCAGTCCATAAGAAGACTGTTTTTTTGGATGTAGGTCTGTGAAGAGTGATGCAATCGTGTTGTGCAAGTATGACTTAACAGCGAAGATAACTCTTTTAAATCTTTTTTTTATCTGATGAAATAGTGGACTTGTCATATATACTGTATATATATATATACATATATATATATATATATATATATTGCTGCTCACACTTTAAAATGGCCAACATGTAGTAGCATTTGTCTTGGGTATGGAAATGTTATAATGCATTTTGGATGCTAAAAAAGGGCAAGGTGTCGTATCCGACAGCAACGATGCCTCCAGGCTCGGCGGCTTGATCTGAATATCCGGCTTTATGAAGATTTATGAAGGTTGCTGTAGTTATATTAAACTTCATATCCAGCGACAGGGGCCCGGTGGAATAGCGAATACCTCGGTGAGCGTGTTGCGGCTGTTTGTATCACTGTGTCCTCTGGGAAGATGATGGGAATGAGTAATAATATGGAAAAAAAATACACACATAAAATGTTCATTAATGGTAGGCCTGGTGTGTGAGTTTGAGTGACACGGCGATGTTACGGCCCGGTCAGGGGCTGATGTGAGGGTGAATTTAATAAGAACTTCCTTCACCTTCAATATTCAGAAACTTTCTGCTTGGGAAATTTCATTTCCATGATGTTTTGCCCCCCATGTTTTTTCCTTTTTTTTTTTTTTTACCATTTTGTTGAAGCAAATACCGACGTGTGGGAGGAAAATGCTCGATTTCCCAGCTCTGGCTGTGAGGACGGCGAACTGACGTTAATTTACACACTTTGATTTCCACACAAGCTGCCTTCATTATTCATACTGAGTTTTTTTTTTTTTTTTTTTTTTTTTTTTTTCCTCAGTATGTTTACTGATCTGTATTTTTTTTTTTTATTTTGTTTGCGCTCATGGATTTATGTCTTAACCTCCAGCTCTTATTTGTGATATATTACATTCATTACAATTACTAATGGAGTGTTGGAGAGGAGGCCCGACAAATTTGTAGTCACGGTGTATAGTGCCATTGTCATTCCGTGGATTATAGAGCAGATTTGGACGTGTGCAGGAGGTTCGTGAGGCTAATTGCGTTCCTCGTTTCCTTATATATTTATTTATTTATTTATTTTTTTCAAGACGGAACGCTCTTACGCTTCTACTTCTGACAGTATGTTATTATCACCCTGCAAAGCTTTAAAAAACCCTATGGGGGTGCGAATGTGAATGGAGACATAAATTCCAGTCAGTCAGTGACTCTTTACACTCTCAGGATGCGTATGTATGGAACCTGATGGGAATAAGTAAATGAAAATATGTATTCTTTAGTGAAAAAAGAAGAAAAGAAATGAGGCACAAATGTAACTCGCAAGGTGATTTTGAGTCATGAGGAATGAGGCTAATGGAATCTATACGAAGTCAGTGCCTTCAGCTCAGAAGCATTCCTAAACATATTTGTGCAATAGTTCTATAATATTATAAGCCTTCGGTCATTTTATATCTAACAGCTTCATTTTTTATTTTAATATTTTTTTTTTTTTTTTTTTTTTTTTTTTTTTTTAGCCATGCAACCTCCACGTAGAAACTCCAAAGTTCTCCAGGCTTTCAGTTCGCACACTTTTTCAGAGTGGATGCCATTATCATGTGGTAATACGGGACCCATCGTGTTAGTGCTTTTATTGGTATTTATTACACTGCTGGGTGAGATGTTATTGCCTCGGCGGCGTTGTCCTGAGCAGGCTAAATGGAGGTCAGCGCTCCAAATAAATCTGCATGCGTGACTGAGCGAATCGGTTATGGACAAAGAAAGAAAGAGTTTATTTTTTTTCCCGCAAGCAAAAACCTCTGTCTTTATTTTCCCTTTTGAGACAGATCTCCAGTCCTCCTTGCTACGACTTTTAACCTTCTCTAAGCTGTAATGTAGACTTTTCTCCTACAATTTTCCCGTCTCACTAACGTTGTTTGCTCACTAAGATTTCATAATCCAAATGACTTTGCAGGTCTGATTGCGGGTTCTGTTTATCTTGTTGTAGCTTGTGTGTCTTGTCAGAATATAATTTTTTTGATTACCTTACTTCTGCTTATATGTTTTTATATGTTGTTCTGTCTCAGTAAAACATATTTCAAATGCATGTATAAAAGAAGAAGAAGAAGAAGAAGAAGAAGAAGAAGAAGAAGAAGAAGAAGAAGAAGAAGACAAATGTACAAATGTAGCTCCTCAAATTCCATCCCATTTTTTCCCCCACAGGATGATGATGATGATGATGATGATGATGATGATGATGATGATGATGATTCATAAGACAATCATTAATATAAACACACTACAGTATATTATATATTATATGATCTTAATATATTCTTCTTCTTCTTCTTCTTCTTCTTCTTCTTCTTCCTCTTATTATTATTATTATTATTATTATTATTATTATTATTATTATTATTTTTATTATTATTATTATTATTATTACGCCACATATTAGACTGTGTGCACTTTTAAAAGGTAAAAACCAGCTATTCTTTTTACACTCTTTATAAAAAAAAAGTTTCTTTAGATTGATGCCACCTTTTGTTCTGCCATTTTTCAACGATTATTTGTTATTGCCACGATAAATACAATACAATGATCATTTTAACTCTTAAGTTCCAGCTAACAGTTTCTGATTTCAGTAAATTGTTACATATACAGTATCATATGCAGTTACAGTAATGCATCAGTGAAGTGACAGTGTTGGCTGTCCAGAAAGTACAGTTATCTATGTAATTTTACTTCATTTATTTTCTAGTTATATAGCAGACCTTGCCTACACTTTGGGGGGGTCTAATGCTCTCACTGTTCCACATGACCTGAGACCTCTCATCTTACCTGCTAACTATAACTAACAACTTCATATTGCTCTTTGATTAATTACTCTGGCGTTCTCTCTGTGTTTTGTAATATATATATATATATGCAATATAATACTACATATTACAAACTAATAATACTAATACTATATATTACAAGACTCAGAGAGAATGCTAGAGAAATCAATTTATATATATATATATATATATATATATATATATATATATATATATATATATATATATATATATATATATATGTAAATTACTGCACCCATAGCATGCTCTTCTTACCTCCCTGCTTGGTAATGGTCCCTGAACTAATCTAAACTTCCACACTATTCCTCAAGACACTGCTTATTTTTTTATTTCAGCGACGCCCAATTGTTTTTTCTACAAACAAACAGTGTCAGCACTTTGTAAAGCTTTATCCTATCAGACATCTTCAGTTCAGAGGAGTTTATGCTTCATAGCAGTTTCTCAGAAACATGACAAGCTGAATATTTAACCTCTAAAGAGAGAAAAAAGAGAGGCTGGTGAGGGAACAAATGTTTATAGCTGCTATAACGTAAGTGAAAACAGGAACTAACTTGTTTTATGGATGTTCCACAACAATAAATGCAACTATAAATGGATAAAATGTATATGTCATTCCTATATGAACAAAAAAAAAAAAAAAATCATTGCTAAATTACTGTGGTCTAAGAGGAATAATACACTCTGTGTCATGCTGTTATAGGAAAATAATCACAGGAAAATAATCAACTTCTGGGTGGTAATAATAACTCACCCTGTCACTGATTATTTTCCTCTAACAGCATGACATGGAGTGTTTTATTCCTTACATACAGTACAATATATTATTCTATATGTATTGGTCAAACATTCTATTAACATTTAAGACTAGATTTAGTAAACAAACAACAAAAAAACTCTATTTTCATTATGAATTCTTTTCCATTGCGCTCGTGAATTATAGACTTTATTTATTTATTTATTTACTTTTCAGTTTCTGTACAGCTGGACGTTCATTTGTCTCAGTGTGACGCCGCACAATTATAAAACAAATGCTGCACATTTATTATACTTCTAATACAGAATAAATGCATCATTTTAATGACTTTTTTTTAAAAATCTTTTCTTACTTGTTTGTGTACTTTTTAATTCTACTCAAGTTCTCTGTAAAGTAGCTTTTTTTAGTTTTTATAGTTCACAGGTTCTTAGACATTTTGCATCAAGGGACTCATTTAACTGTGAAATAAATCACACGGACCCCCTGAGCACAGATTTTCTCATTAATTAAATGTGCACAATAATATTTAGAGACTTTGTGTTCCTGAACTTTCCACCAACAGAACAGCGCATTAGGTCTACGTAGAACTCTTTTTGTTGCAGGGCGTCTTGTTTTTAAGTTATGGAGGTTTGGTTCTTATAGAAAAGTGACACGATATCAGATGTAAAATAAACACTGCACACGTTATACATTTCACAGATTTGCACATGTAGTGCATACGCTCTAAAAAAAATAATTCAGTGACATTTGTGCTGTGTGTGTGTTCTGGGACTGGGCTTGCTGGCCAATCACAAGTTTGTACATACATACTGTATGTAATCAGCAGTGATGGAAGAAGTATTCAGATCCTTTACTTCAGTAAAAGTACTAATACCACACTATGAAAATACTCCATTACGAGTAAACGTCCTGCATTCAAAAACTTACTTACTGTAAAAGTAAAAGTATCTAAGTATTATAAGCAAAATGTACTTAAAGTATATATTATGTTTTTTTTTTTTTAATATATTACTGCTGTATTAATATTGGGTAGTTTAATCAAATCTATAGCAATGCATCATATTTTATAAGATGGTCATATGTTTGTAGCGTCGCTGTCCTGTGAGAACCATGTATCTCTAAAAACCCACCTTTTCATGAGCTCAGAAAAAAAACAGCTTTGTGTCAATGCATTTTCCAGCTAATCCAAGGGTGTTTACAGAACATTGTTCATTTAGATTAAGATGTAGGACAATTTTCTCAACCCAAGTAACACTTAACCCTTCGGTTTATCACAAATATTCAAACTCACCACATTTTGGAGATACACAGTTTTCACTGGCCAGGAAGTGTATGAAAAATTGTAATCTGAAAAGTAACTAGCGACTAAAGCTGCCAGACAAATGTAGTGGAGGAAAAAGTACAATATCTGCCTCTGTCATATAGTGGAGTAGAAGTACAGCAATGCTGTAGAGCAAAGATGCCTTCAGAATAATGAAATGAAATGTTTCTACATTTTTAAAAAATATAAAATACAGTAAAGAGCAGTAAACTGTAGTAAATGAAACAAAGTCAATATTTGGTGTGACAAAAAAATTAAAATAGTAGTCTCCGGTCCAATCAGTGCAGTTTTATAAGGAAATGAGCTGGTAAGTTTTATTGAGCATCTTGCAGAACCAGCCTCAGTTCTTCTGGACACTTTGACTTTCGCACTCGCTTCTTATTTCTGCAGCGAAACCCAGTAGCCTTCATTGTGTTTTTTTGTCTGAAAAGTGTCTCTTATGTAATACGCTGCTTTCTTTAATGACATACAAACATTTTTCTGTAACATTTAATTTTATGCTAGAAAACTAATGTTTGGGAATCTAAATTTTTTTTTTTGTACTGACTTCATGTAGACGTCATAAAATAAAAAATCTATAACAAAGTTTGTACTAAAAAAAATAGTGCACCTAAAACTTTTGCACAGTCCTGTATAAAGTTGCATAAAATGGAAATACACAAGTAAAGTACAAGTACCTTGAATTTGTACTTAAGCACAGTACTTGAGTAAATGTACTTAGTTACATCATCCCTCACCGACCCGACCCAAACACCCCACCGATCCGGTCCCAGCGGATAAGTCCAGGGCTGAATTTCTTTCCAAGTACACCACTTGCCTATTCTTATGAAACTGTTTCATCCTTATTTTAACAAGGCATTTTATGTATTTTCTTAAGAGGAGTTATGCCCTACTTGCCCAAATTATGTTTTGCCATATTTCGCAGGGAACACTTGATGATGTATGTTAAATATTTCCAATATCTGTTCAATAGCACCAACACCGCTAAGGGAGAGAAGTTAAACGAAGATAACCAAAATTGCATTTTGGACTGGTATTGCTTGCTGTTGTTTGCTTTAATTATGTAATTTAGGGTGTCTCTGTTCTTGGTGCATTTCATCCACATGGAGAGTTCAGTTCAGTCGTCGCTCTCGTAGAAGCCAGAAGAAACCTGGTTGAAAGTTGTATTATTATATAATCCAAGTTGAGATTTCCATTAATGCCAAACAGCCGCTGTTGACTGCCATTTTTTGCTATTGTGTGTTGAATTGAATTGATTACAGGGCTCATTGTTCTTGGTGGATTTCACCCAGGTTTGAGAGGCCGCTTACTAATATGCAGAGTTCAGTTCAGCTCACTGTTTTTTGTAATGTGGACATACGTCATTTGCGAATTGAATTCAGACACATTAATGTCATGTGTTATACTGGTCAAACTGACAAATAAATATTTAACTAAAATGTCAACGTGTGTACAGTTGCTTTATGTTTATCGTTTGGTTTCATTAGATATACTGACCTCAAGTAAAGTACTGTATAACGTTTTAATTTTCTCATGTGTTTTTAAATTGATTTTACACAATTAAATTGATTTTACACAATTTTTTTACACTATTCAATTATTCTTTAAGATTAGTTTTCATTTTCCACTTTTCCCCCATACATGATTGATTTATTTTCTACATGAGATGTTTTACACACTTTTTTAGCTTCATGTGTTCATGTGTTTATTTTCACGTTATTTTCTACATGTTGATTTGTCACATTTTTTCCACACAACATTTTACCCTGATCACACAGGATTCAGATATTTGTGATTTTCACATGATCTCAGGTGTGTTTGTGTGAATTCAATTTGCTCTTTCACGTGTTTTTCACAAATAATCACATATGAAGAACCCATGCTGACGTGTGTAATGATTTTTCTGTTGCAGGGATTAAACCAAGTTCAGTTGAACAGGCTAGTAACAAGAAGAACTAAAAAAAATAAATAAATGTAATAAATAAATAAATTGAATAAAAATTACTGACCCCATAGCTACGCTTCATGGACCTCTGGTTTCCCCAAACCCACAGTTCCCTCGACCAAACGTTGAGAACCTATATATAACTCAAATCTGATTTTTAAAAAGTCTCTTTTGGCCATAAGTGAAAATTTCCCCCCCCCTGGAGTTCTGGAAGTCTCTCTTATTCTCTCCCATGCAGAGTTTGTACAGTGTGAATCTCCAACACACCGCTTTAGCTCAGCTAGTGGCTGCCAAATACCCAGAGCTCTGTCCCTACTGTCACACTGAGCGAGAGACACAGACACAAAGAAAGAAAGAAAGAGAGAAGGAAAGAGAGAGAGAAAGAGAGAGAGAGAGAGAGAGAGAGAGAGAGAGAGAGAGAGAGAGAGAGTCATTTATTGAAGTCTCCCCTGTACCTCATTAGGCTTCTAGCTGTCCTGGAGGAGCATCCACCACTGACAGGGAAAATAAAGAGTGGTTTACAGGCTGCGGGAAAGAGAGGAAGAGGAAGATAGAGAGAGGTATCTAGAGAGAGAAAGAGAGAAGCCAACCTTTCCTCTCATTATCTGCAATTCACTTCCAGCCTCTGCATTTTTTTTCTTCCGTAATTAAAGAAGAGCCGAAGCGAGCTGGAAAGCAGCTGGCAATAAGATGCAAAGGAGACGATATTTTTTATTAGAACTACGGATGAAAGAAAGAAAGAAAGAAAGAAAGAAAAAAAACCAAACAATTGAGGACAGGCAAAGAGACAAGTCCGCCCTCTCGCTTGGCACATTATTTGTGAGGTGTGTCTCTCATCCTGTTCCATCCTGGACACATCATCATAAAATTATAATAATGGCAGAAACAGAAATGTGGAATTTTCATTATTATTATTATTATTTTTCTCCTTCAGCTCTCGGCCGAGTGAGTGTCAGACCGACTCTTGCAGACTGGAGGGGAAAATTACCAGCATCGTCTCATTCTCATGCGCTTTAAGTGCTGCATTAGCACCGTTTTCCAACTGATCAAACACACGAGCACTGAAAGATGTTCAGCTTTTGACCTGAAATTGACCGTGCTAACAGCATGACTGACTCCCTGATCACGTGACTCACGTTTCCTTGATAATTAATTTATAAAGGCTCTTAGAGCCGGTAGACTGAACACAAAGAATTTACTGTCTTTCAACCGTTTCTAACTCTTTCTCTCTCTCTCTCTCTCTCTCTCTCTCTCTCTCTCTCTCGTCCACTCCCCCTTTTTATTTTTGTGTAGCTGCACTGTCATTGCCCTGGCTGGATAAGGAAAGCTATTTTCATCAAGAATTTGCAGGTTGTGGTCACAGTGCATGAATTAAGTTGAGTTTCTTAAAAACACCACAGCACAATGTTTAATGGTAGAGTGAGCTTTACTTAGTGAACTCTCTCACTTCTACCTAGCATTTTTACCGATTTAGATTCCAAGCTGCATTTATGATTGTAGATTGCTTCATGAATGTAATACTTTGTTTGAACCTTACATCTAATGGGACGTATTTTAAGATTTGTGCTATAAAGGTGTATTTATAAATATATATCAATTAAAAAAAAAAAACATACTCGATACATTTATAATTTTTCCTTTTTGATTATTAAAAATATATACATTCTTTAATCGTAGCTCAATGAACACCATCTCTACCACATAAAATGATCGTACTATTTATTTACTTATTTCTTTGTTTGTTTATTCATTTATTGTTTTATCTATTGGGAAACAGTCTACTTTATCACCAAGATTGACCAATCAAGTTTTTTTGTATTTAGATTTTTTTTTAAATGACTCTGCACCACCTATACTTTTTTTTTAATACCGTTTATCTTTAAAAGATAAAATAACACATTATGAATCATTAAATAAAAGTTGTCTTGCAAAACCATCCAAAATAATAACAAATAAATAAATAAATAAATCTATGAAATTTATTGTACTCATTAAAATAATCCTACATATTACCTAGCTTATTATATATTTATTTATGTAAAATAAATAAATAAATAAATAAATAAATAAATAAATAAAATGAGCTATCAGTCAGAGCCGTATCACCTTGCAGTTCTCACCTGGTTTCCTACTAAAGCTAAGCAGGATTGAGTCTGGCCAGTGCCTGGATGGGAGACCTCTTGGGGAAAGCTTCTAGAAGTGGTATTAGTGAGGCCAGTAGGTGGTGCTCTCTGTGTGGGTCCTGATACCCCAGTATAGTAACAGGGATGCTATACTATAAAAACAGCATTCTTTTTGATGAGACTTTAACCTGACTAGAGGTCCTGACTCTCTCAAAGTCTTTAAAAATCCCAGGACACTTCTCATAAAAGAGTAGGGGTATCACCCTGGTGTCCTGGTGAAATTCCCCCATTGGCCCTTTTCTATCATGGCCCCCTAATAATCTCCATCCTTAAACACTACATCACTCTCCTCTCCTCTCCACCAATAGCTGGTGTGTGGTGGGCGTTCTGGCGCGCTACGGCTGCCGTCTCATCATCCAAGTGCATGCTACACACTGACGCTTTGAGGGCCTAGAAAAGCGCTATATAAATCTAAGGAATTATTAATTATTAAGAAAATTTCATGTTCCTTGTGCTGAAAGTGGACACTTGCATGACAAGTGTAGTGGTTGCAGAGGTTTTACACACCTAATGTTGCTAAAATTACAAGACAGATTTGGACGATTTCAAATTCAACAAATCAGGGTCACGAATTATGACTAGTTCTGAAAAAGTCGGAAACGTTCCAATTATTTGGTGTTTTTTTGTGCTCGTTTGACTGATGAGTGTAATTGGTGACCTCAGTGTGCCTCTGACAGCAGCGCTGCCAATCAGAACAATTCAGAAAAATTCCATTATTATGGATGTAATCACTCTTCATTGGCCTGAATTGCCTTTCATCCCAATAAAGAGCTATTCAGGTGCAGAGCCATGGCTAGAGGGACCTTTTTTTTTTTTTTTTGTCATTAATATCGAGGATGTCCGAAACGCTGTGGCTACAATCGAGACATTTGTGGAGATCGGTGATGACACGCTGTAATTCGGGGCTCTTTGTTTCAAACAAGAGGCCTCCTCTCGGCTTTATGGAGAGACAAAATGACAAAATGAGGGCTGAGTGAAAGCAGGCAGCTCCGGCTCCTGTTGTCTCCGGCGAAATGAGTTTCGGAGAACGTTTCAGACAAATCAAAGAGATGGATGTCATTAAAAGGAGCAGAGAATGGCCCTATGCCCTGTTTAACCTTATTAAAAACATTGTTAGCGTATGTAAAATGTATTGGCACTCAGATAATTGCAGCGCTTGCGCGCGCGTGTGTGTGTTTCAGATTCCAGTGAAAATACTGGAATATGATTTTATACTTTTACTTTCCATAAATGTACGTTTATTACGTTATTTCACGAGAATGTAAGATAAACACAGCTTTGCTTTTATAATTATGAAAAAAATAATAATAATCCAGCTTTGAGAAAAATCCAGCTTTGAGACATCTTTGTTTGCTTTCACCTTGACATCCAGAAGTAAATGATATTTTGAAAGTGAGACAATCTCTCCCGAGCTTCGCATACAAAACACACAAATGTACAGTATATAAGGAATAAAACATAAACACACCTTGGTGTGTGGTGTGCGGTTATAGGAAAATAATCAGTACTGAAGCAGGGTCTGTGTTAACACCTTTAAGAACTGAAGTGTCCTGAAGTGTTTTGTTCCTCTTATACCACAGCAATTTTCCAATGATTGAATGACACAACATTTGCTTCCGTTTATAGTGTTACATTTAATGCTGTGCTTGTCAGTGTAAACTCCTTTCTCCTCAAAACTGTAGCCAGCTTTACCTCTGACACTGGAGACTCCTTACATAAATAGTAAATAAACATCACCTTACAGAAAACTTCTCCATATCGACGAGCGTCCGCTGTACAAGCTCATGTGAATGAGCTGTCACCATAGAAACGATAACATATTCAAACGAGCGCATTAATATAAACCTGTGATTTGCCTTGCAGACCAAACTTCCGGCCAATCAGATTCGAGAATCCAGCAGCGCCGTGGTATAAATCTACTTAATATATTTGTTAACTAACTGTGCAACAGAGTACCTGTGCAGAAATAATGATGCAAAGCAGACAGCACCGATAATGCAGAAGTGTTAGGAGTGTAACAGCAGGTTGTTTGTGAGACATTAATGAATTCACCGAGTGTGACAGCAAGGTGTACCGCTACCAAGACAGCTCTCGACAGCGTGCTAATAATAATGAATATCATAATGTGCAATGTGTGGGGGTTTAAAAAAAAACAAAAAAACAAATCAAACCAAAACACAGTCATGGTGTTTGAAACCAGGTGAGTAACGGCATTAATGATCTGGAGTGATAACTGGTCCGTCATCATTACAGACCCTGTTGCATTTTGTTGAGGATTATGTTGACGTTCGACGTCCGTGCCACATTGATTGATATGTGCAGGACTGAAAATGTGAAACAGAAAAATTGGAGACGTCCGTCATCTGCTGTGTCGACGTGACTCGACTTAAATCCAACAGCATTTTTTCTGGCATTTAAACTTAGAGATGTTCTCTCTTTATTCTTACTTTCTTTATTCCTCGGTGGCTCTTCAATTTGCGTGGACCCAAAATGCATATGTGTGATTTTTGGTAGTCACTGGTACCGATATTGACACTGATACTGATACTGAAATGAGTAATCTACTGTAATATTAATCAATCAAGGGTTCCTCAGGGGTTCACTGGATTATTAAGAGCACCTAGCTCCCGACAAAGGTTTGTTTGAAAGCCTATCTGATAGGGAAACACTTTAATGACATGGCATGTCAATAAGCACATAGAATGTTTAAGGGTTCCCTTACAAGGACAGCCGACAAAACCTTAAGGTGTTTAGATTGAACCTGTGAAGAGTCAGATATAACAATGGTTCTTCAAGGGTTTCTTAATGGTTCCTTAATGGTTCCTTGGATAATTAAGGGTAATTAAGCTTCCAGAAAAAAATGATTGTTCTTAATACAAATGATCCTTTAAATTGTTAAAGGTTCTTAGCTGCCTAAAATAGATCTACTAGGACCTCTTTCTGTTAGAAAAACACTTTCTACATATAATGTATCATCCTCAGATGGACGACTGACAAAACTTTAAGTATTTCAGATTTTTTCCACATTTTTCCTAAGAGTGAAGAGAAAGGTGTACCATTAGATTCTTAAAAAAAAGGGTTCCTTGGATAATGAAGGGTTCTCGGCTTTCGAATAATTTGTTTTCCTGAAAAGGTAGAATCATTTTGGGTTTCTTGAGAAGGACAGCCAAAGAACCCTTAATAGTTTTATATTTAACCTGAGAAGAGTGAGATGTAACTACTCTCCTCTTCTCTCCACCAATAACTGGTGTGTGGTGGGCGTTCTGGTGCACTATGGCTGCCGTCGCATCGTCCAGGTGGATGCTACACACTGGTGGTGGTTGAAGATATTTCCCCCCATACAGTGTAAAGCGCTTTGAGTGTCTAGAAAAGTGCTATAAAAAATCTAAGGAATTATTATTATTATTATTATTATTATTATTATTATTATTATTATTATTATTATTACTGTATGTAACCATGTAACCTGAGTTCTGTGGATAAATAATGGTTCTCAGCTTTCAAAAATGGTTCTTAAAGCCATCTCTGAGGGGGAATCACTTTGTTTAAGGGTAACCCTTGAAAGACAATCAAAGAACCCTTAAGATTTTTAATTATTTATTTTGTCTAAGAGTGAAGTGTGACATATACATTATATCAATTCACTTCACACCACACAATACAAAATCATTTTCAAGGGTTCCTTGGATAATTAAGGGTGCGTAGCTTCCAAAAGAAGGTTTTGTTTTTCTTAAAACCCTTTCTGATACCGAAACTTTATTGTAGCGATCTACATAATGTGTAAGTGTTCCCCAGAAGGACATCTGAAGAACCCTTAATGGTTTTTTGTTTGTTTTTTTTTAAAGATGAAGAGTGACATGTACCCACTCTTACAAAGTGTTCTTCAAGGTTTCATCAGATAATTATTGGTTCTTATATTTTAATTAAAAAAAAAAAATCTTTCATAAACCATTCCTGAAAGGGAAATTCTACATATAACCCTAGAACCCTTCTGCCTTTCCCCAGAAGGATAACCAAAAATAAACTTTAAGGGTTTTAGATTTAGCCTGTCAAGTGTGAGATGTAACCATGGAATCCTTAAGAAATGGTTCTTTAGGTTCCTTGAGGATATTTTATTTTGGATAATTATGGGTTCTAACTTCCAAAAAGAGGTTCTTCTTAGGCAAACACTTTGTTGCAGGGTTCTACACAGAATGCTTAAAGGATCCCCCAGAACCACTACCAATGACCCTTTCATGTTTTTTTTTCCTTTTCTCTAAGAGTTAAGAGTAAGATGTATCCATACACTCTTAAAAAAAAAAAAGGATCTTCAATTGATCTTAGCCTCCAGAGAAAATGATCTTCCTGATCCAAAAATGTTCCTCAAGGAACATTGGATGTTTAAAGTTTCCTTGTGAACCCTTAAAGGTTTCAGATTCATTATGTGGTTATAAAATCAACATTATAATTTGTGAAGTGCTCGATTATTTCCTCTGAACAGGAGACCAACATTTCCACGTGTCTCCTTTATATTTTGCATATGCAGCTTAAATGCTTTACAGCGTAGCTTAATAGAAGCCATCATATGTATGAAATGGCCTACACGGTTAATTAAACCCTACACCGTGCTCCCGAACGTAAAAAAAAAAAATTTCATACTAGACCATTTTCTTTAATACTGACCAATCATTCCCTCTAAATATATAATAAGCCCATAATCCTGGCTTACTAGACACATTTATTCTGTTGCTCCTGGCTGCAAATCCTTACTGTATTATATTGTAATGTATAATGCATGACGCTGTTTGGAAAATTCAACAACATCTGAACATCTGATTCTCTATTCACTGATTCTGTCAGCAAATTCGATAACAGATTTATTTATTTTTTCCAGCATCTCAAAGACCAGCGGCCGTATTCGCAATCTTATCTCACCGCTAAAAGTTCTCCGAAGTGGCACCAAAGGTTCCTAACTAAGAGTTTCTCCTTAAAATCTATTCACGAAAGTGCTGAGAGGAACTTTTACGAAGGTATTCCTAAGCCGACAGAAAAGGCGGGGTCGACCCGCGGTGCTACGGATGACGGAGTGTTTCATGAATAAATATTGACAGTGATTGGCCGATGCGGTGGAATTCTGAGCATAAATTCATAAACGAAATCCCAGTGCGCATTGTCATAAAACAGTTATGAAAATGGAAATGCTAAACGCTTTTACATGTCAAATATAACGATCGGCAAATTGTCAGCGTAGGCTATAAGTGGGTGTTAATGACAGGATTTGTATTTTAATTTACATTTAATTAGCGAATTGATTTACACAGCTGTACCGTAGCGCATCGATGGCTTTGTAACACTGCATGTAAACATCTTAAATAAATAAATAAATAAATAAATAAATCACTCGTAATCCAGTTATAAATCAGCCGCAGTGATTGAATTGCTAATAGTAGTCGAGAGGGCATTTGTTGTTTGATGTAAAAACACGACGGATGATTTTTTTGCAGTTCTGCAGAGTGGTGAAAATTTGTGTAAACTTCAGCGTTACTGAAATATTTGGTAGGTCACATGACTACATCACTTACAACTACACGATCGGTGAAACACTGCCGCAACTGAGACACAACCTTTTTCATAAATGCTTCGTGTCATTAAATATATCAAACATACAGCACTATGAAATTAATTGCGCTGTTAATCACAGGTTTCATGAATTAGGATTTCTGTGGATTTTCCACATGTTTTTGCAGGTTCAGGAGCTGCTTTTAGTGCTAAAAATGTTTCACAAAAAGACAGAACAAATGAGTCTTTATGTAACATTTTCTACCTCATAAATTGGCCACTTGCACTCGGTATTTCATGATATTTTCAAATGAACAATTCCAATTTGCCAAATTATAACCAATAAAGTCATTCACGTAAAGGAATAAAACACCCAGTGTCGTGCTGTTAGAGATAAATAATGAGTGACTGATACCACACTGACGTTTGCCAACACTAACTAAATGTTATTTACTAAAGAATAACACATTGTACTTTTTTTTTTATCCATTTATAGTTACATTTAAGGTTATGTAACGTCTGCGAAACAAGTTAGTTCCGGTTCTCACTTACGTTAAGGCAGCTATAAACATGTTTCCCTACCAGCCTCTCTTTTTTTTCTCTTGAAGTTAAAAAAACAAAAAACAAACAAAACAAACAAACAACAACAAAAAAAACGCAGATTATGTTACAGAGAAATTGCAAAGCACATTCTTTTGAAAACGTATAAAAAGTTACAAAGTACTGACACTGGAGACTCCTTCCATAAACGTTAAATACATGCCACCATATGACAAATTACACATTGATTTGGAAAATTTTTATGTCATACGCCATACACACTAATGTATTAGAACAAGAACATTAATATAAACCTTTATTTACAGCTGCACTACTGTCAGAGCTGCTGTTATAGAAAATTAATCAACACCTTCTGACCAATCAGATGAAAGAATTCAACAAGACTGTGGTATAAATCTCTCTCTCTCTTCTCTTTATCTCTCTTCTTCTTTCTGTCCTATTATGTTCTCACCTGTACTTTACACTGTATGAAATTAAGTATGAATTTTTATCATTTATCATCCACGTGAATTTGTATATATTTTTAATCTTCAGCTTCATGTTCCTTTTAAAAGTGAAAGAATGTCCACATTTGAACAAGAATATTCTTCAGTCTTGGAGATGATCACGAAAAACCCTGACACTGTTCTGTAGAAGTGTTTCTTCACATCAATGGCGCTGTGCATCCATGTTAGTTGTGAAATTGCATGTAAAAAGAAAGCCGAGTTCCTGCAGCAGCTTCACGAAGCATGAATGTTCCAAGTAAGTGGTTTTGAAATCTGCTCGCTCCTCTGATTCCTCTGGTTTACCTATCAGAAACTCCAAATGCCAGCCAGGAGGCAGCTGAAGTTGCAGGTGCAGTTAGAAACCCTTATTTCTGACTTGTATGACAACTTCCCTCTGTATTATCCCGGTCTCAAGTGTTGAGCGGTAATCGACAAATAGCACTCTGACACAGGTGTTTTTACTGTCAAAGTGTTCCTGGCAGCCAGACTCTGTCATTTAAAGGCCGCTTAGCCGGTCAGACACACTGCAGTGGGTCCACAGAGTGTGTACTCATGCTAGTTCTGTCTGTCATCACTGCTGTGTTTTTCCCTCCTCCTAACGCTTTATGGCCACTAAACAACAGTTGTTGAGGCATCACTTTCGATTACCTCGGGTCAGAGCGCAATGATGGTTTTCCTCAAAGCACGTCGGAACTTTGGACAGCATCAATGATCGATTTGAAGCTGACTGATGCGTGTCAGCACCACTTTGGTGTGGCGTGTTACATCAGGACTTTCTGAATTTCCACTTTGAGGAATTTGACAGTAAAAAAAATAAAAACACCTGTGTCAGAACGCTATTTGTCACCTTTTTCCATTTTCCTTTTTGTAGTGCCTCAGAATAGACTGGCTCCTGAAGGGTTAGTTCAGGGTTCTGTGAAGTGACAAACACAACTTTGCCTTTTATCGCCGCTTTGCTAACCATCTCAGTCAGATCTGAACCCAGCGGAACACTTATGAGAGATTTTGGAGCGATGTGTTAGGCAGCACTCTCCACCACCATCATCAAAACACCAGCTGAGAGAAAATCTTTTGGAGGAATGAAGTTTCATTACTCGAGTACAGTTCGACAAACTTGTAGAATCTGTGCAAAATAGGGTTTTCATTTTTGATTGAAAGGTTGTCCATGTTAATGTCTTCCAACACTCCCTGTTAGAAAAGATTCATTGATAAGATCAGGGGCAGGGGGTATTAATTGGCTACAGGTACTATTTAAACGTGGTAGTCTGTGCACAAGTTCCGACCCCACCAAGAGCACCATCACCTTCATTAGAGCTGGTGATCCCCCAGTTACTCATCCCCCCAGTGAAAACCTCCACAGGAATTCTGAGCTATTAATAGACCTTGAGTGGAAACTGAAGTTCCCTAGTCACATCGCAAGTACCACCTTGAGACCGGACATTGTCCTGCTGTCTGAGTTCAGCAAACAAATCATCCTGCTGGAGTTCACAGCTTGGAAGAGGCCTTTGAAAGAAAGCTCGCCAAGTACGAGGGTCTGATCAGTGACTGTCTGCAGGGAAGCCAAAAGAGGTCAGATGCCAGATGACACTGCTGGCCAGTCTCAGTCCAGAGCCCTCAGCAGGTTGGGTTTTGTTCAAGTGGAGAAGCAAAGAGCCATCCATAATATCACAGACGTGGCAGAGAGAGCTGCAAGATGCCTGGAGCTCAAGAGAGGAGATCCATGGGGAGAAGCAGCAAGCTAGCCATCCGGCTACAAGCTGGGGTCTGATCAGCCATGGCTGGGTCACCTGAAGGAGGGTGGTGTTGAAAGGCCTGACACATCTGAGGATTCCAGGAAAACCATGATGATGTGTCCAGAAGCATCAGCAGATGTATATAATATTCATTTTTCTCATTTTGACTCCAGTTTGGCCTCCTGCAAATTCCCACCAACCAGGGAAGGGTGAAGGCTAACACATGCTTCCTCCAAGACACACAAAAGTCCTCTTCCGCATGCATGACCTCACAGATGCCCATGATTGCCTAGTATAGCTGCGATTGACAGGTAGAGAGAGTATGCCTCCTGGACATGGATCACTGTGGCATCGTCAGGATTTGAGCTCTCGATGGTAAATGGTCTGCACTTATATAGCGCCTTTTAACCTTCACAGTTCCACAAAGCACTTTACACTGTCTCATTCACCCATTCACACACAAACACACACACACACACACACACACACACACACACACCAATGGCAGCAGAGCTACCATGCAAGGTGCTTGCCTGCCATCGGGAGCAACTTGGGGTTCAGTGTCTTGCCCAAGGACACTTCGGCATATGGAGCCATGTGGGCCAGGAATCGAACCACCAACTCTATGATTAGTGGACAATCCACTCTACCATTTGTTTTTCTAATTTTAAGCATTTACTTCTAGAAAGAAGCAAAATTATCTGGCAGTAGAATAAGATAATTTAAAACTTAAAATGAGTAAAAGAAGAGTAATAAGAAAAATTGCCCATATTCAAGTGATATTTTCACTTGCTAAAACATTGCTTTTTTTGCAGTGAGGATGCTGAAAATGAAGCATGTTGATGTTTTTATTTTTTTTTATTTTTGAAAGACTTAGCCCTGAGATACCAGCTGCCCCTGCTTATTAGCGAATATTCCTCAGTGCATGTGTTTGAACCTGTCCATGAATTAGGACTGTTGTTTGTAGATATGGCCTAATAAAGAGATCAAATTATGCCCAAATCTGCTTTATGTATCTATTTACTTCTTTTCATTTAGGTGTAATAAGGACCTTTCTTCAGCAGTGCTGAGTTACAAAAATAAAAAGACATAAACTGCAACATAAAAAAGTCATTAAGTGAGGCAATTAAAATAAGATAAAACTCATGATTAAATATTTAAAATGGTCCAGCTCAATAAAAGCGTGCCATTTCCAAGCTCCTGTGAAGTTCCAGGAGTGAGGATAAGTTGTAAAATGAATAGAGTTTGTCTATTAAATGTGATGTTTCCAATAGTTTTTCCAAAAAAGAAACATAAAGTACAAGTAATAACTCATGAATTAATAATAATATGACAAAGTGCTATGAGAGGAGGTTCAAGCCCTGCGGTCAGTCTACTAGTGAAAACAAAATGAGAGAACAAGAACGAGAGAGAGCTAGAGAGAGAGAGAGAGAGAGAGAGAGAGAGAGAAAGAGAGAGAGAGAGCATGTAAAAGAAAGTGAGAGAGAGAGAGAGAGAGTCTCTGCAGACACGAGAAGAGTGTATGATAAAGGGCACACATGATGGATGAGGTTGTGTTTTAAAAGGCCAAAACCATTTCATTGATAATCTTTAACTCTGATCAATACTACATACACAAGGAGAGTGAAAAAAAAAGAAAAAAAGAGGGAGAGAAGGCTTTTACCATAAACGCCCGGCTTCGCCCTTGAGGATACTCTTTAATAACTTCTCACCATGAACTTTAAGGTGTTATTTTTTAAGGACAAAGCAAACCTTATGAATAAAATATGATGTAAAATTGTATTTGGGAAATGAATAATGAAACAGAAGACACAATATCAGATAAGATTTGCAGGGATGAGCTGCGATGTCAAAAGCACCAGCCTCCTAACGTGCAAACAGGAAACGTGTTTTTCTCTATTTCCATAAAAGCCGTGCGCATCTGAGTGGAGCTGAATTTTGGAGGAAGCACTTTAGATGTTAATTTTCATCTTAAGATGAGGAAATTAAGTTGGATGTAAATAGTGGACGTTGCGAGAATGACGGACGAGGGTGGCCCTTCGATCTCCATTCCTTTATTATTCGGGGAAAAAGAAAATTCTTAACATCAATAAACGCAAAAAAAAAAAAAAATTATACAAGATGAATTTTTTTCCATAATATAAAAGGGAAAAAACAAAGCAAAATAATATGTCATATGGTCATTGTCATATTGTCATATTATATCCCCCCCCCCCCCCAGGATAAAAACTAAGAAAAGAAAAAACAGTATGATATACTATAATCATACTTTTATACTGTATTGTTTTACTTTTTCAGAAAAGTAGTAATAATAATATATATTCTTTGCTTTTTTCTTGTATGTGTGTCAAATACACATTTAAAATGTGGTGTCTGGATATATTTTATATATGGTGTATTAAAAATATTTTCAGAATAAAATGAAAAGGTAAAAAAAAAATCATATGCATCATATTTTTCTTGTTATGATGTTGTTGTTGTTTTTTTTTTTTTTTTAGAATAATAGTGGTAAAAATGCACACCATATGCTGTCTATATCATTTCATGATTCACTGAGTGACAAGATGAGCCATTTGGCCGGTGACGGCGTTGCTGTTTTGCTCCTCGAGCGGTCCATGTCGCGTCACTTATCTGTGTCTGCCGTGTCGTGATAGACATGCTCGTCTGAGTTCTGATTTCGGTGTCTGACATCGACGGAGGAAAGAAAACCCGATGACAGAAAACACACGAGGAGCAGAGTTCGCTTTACAAAGCAGCCGGATCATACAGGATCAACCTGAGCGACCTCGAGTTACCTCACACATCCACTACATATAGAGTATCCAGTACTGTGCAAAAGTTTTAGGCAGGTGTGAAAAAATGCTTTAAAAAATAGACATCAATTAACAAAATGCAAAGTGAGTGAACAGAAGAAAAGTCCACATCAAATCAATATTTGGTGTGACCATCCTTTGCCTTCAAAACAGCATCAATTCATCAGTTCTTCTAGGTACACTTGGTAGGTTGGTCCAAACATATTGGATAACTAACCACAGTTGTTCTGTGGATTTAGGCGGCCTCGGTTGCTTCTCTCTCTTCATGTAATCCCAGACAGACTCGATGATGTTGAGATCAGGGCTCTGTGAGGGCCATACCATCACTTCCAGGACTCCTTGTCCTTCTTTACGCTGAAGATAGTTTCTTAATGACTTTCGCTGTATGCTTGGGGTCGTTGTCATGCTGCAGAATAAATTTGGGGCCAATCAGGTGCCTCCCTGATGGTATTGCATGATGGATAAGTATCTACCTGTACTTCTCAGCATTGAGGAGACCATTAATTCTGACCAAATCCCCAACTCAAGTTGCAGAAGTTTTTCCCTGTTTCAATAAATATGCTTAAGATAAAAATGCTTCTGGTGTCTTAATTTAAGACAAAGTCACTTATTTTTTATTATGCTGTTTGAAGAAATTGTGTATTATTGTTATTGTAGATTATGGGATTAAATTGTCAGCTCAATCAAGAGACCAAAATATTCATTTTAAGTAAGTCTATCTTAAATAACTGAGTTTTCATTGGTTGTAATAAGCACAAATTGCTTACATTTTGGTATTTATGCTATTTTGAAGAATTCTTACCCAGTCAGTTTTGCTTACCCCATTGGGAGATTTTTTTGTGTGATTTTAGCACACTTTAACTAGATTTAAGTGTAACTTTGTTGTTTGAAGAAAGACATTTTTTCAGCGTACCTACCAAAAATGGTCCAAGGAAGGACAACCGGTGAACCGGCGTCAGGGTCATGGGAGCCCAAAGCTCACTGATGCATGTGGAGAGCGAAGGCTAGGCCGTCTGGTCCGATCCCACAGAAAACCTTCTGTAGCACAAAATGCTGAAAAAGTTAATGTTGGCTCTTATAGTAAGGTGTCAGAACACCTAGTGCATCACAGCTTGCTGCGTATGGGGCTGCGTAGCTGCAGACCGGTCAGAGTGCCCATGCTGACCCCTGTCCACTGCCGAACGCATCTACAATGGGCATGTGAGCATCAGAACTGGACCATGGAGCAGTGGAAGAAGGTGGCCTGGTCTGATGAATCACGTTTTCTTTTACATCATGTGGACGGCCGGGTGCGTGTGCATCGCTTACCTGGGGAAGACATGGCACCAGGATGCACTATGGGAAGAAGGCAAGCCAGCAGAGGCAGTGTGATGCTCTGGGTAATGTTCTGCTGGGAAACCTTTGGTCCTGGTATTCATGTGGATGTTACTTTGACACGTACCACCTACCTAAACATTGTTGCAGACAAAGTACACCCTTTCATGGCAACGGTATTCCCTAATGGCAGGAGTGGTTTAAGGAACATGACAAAGAGCTCAAGGTGTTGACTCGGCCTCCAAATTCCCCAGGTCTCAATCCGATCGAGCATTTGTGGGATGTGCCGGGCAAACAAGTCCCATCCATGGAGGCCCCACCTCGCCGCTTACAGGACTTAAAGGATCTGCTGCTAACGTCTTGGTGTCAGATACCACAGCACACCTTCAGAGGTCCTGTGGAGTCCATGCCTTGGCAGCGCCTAAACAGTTATCTTTTTTGTTGCTGTAAACATGAGTGTCTAACACCTGATATCACCTAATAGCATTGTACCAAGCATTGTACTATGTATCATCCTAATCCCTAGTGCTACTTCTAGTGCTAATCACTGCTGTACTTAGTGTGTAATTATAATTTATAATAAATTAAAATGATTTAATCACTGGTGAAGCAAAACTAGTTCTCAGTGATGGAGTTGGACTTTTGGACGCCATTTTGTTTTGAACAAAAACTACAAGATGAATATAGTTGTGTGTGGTGCACAAAGGATGCGTTTTGTTTGTGTTTTGTGTGTGTGTGTGTGTGTGTGTGTGTATGTGTGTGTGTGTGTGTGTTGTGTCAGTGTTGTGTCGCCCCCTGTTGGAGTTCAATGAAATACCCGGGCCTAATCAACATGCCGCTGTTCCTCTAAAGCAAAGCTGACACGCTTTTATTGCAGGAAAAGGTCACAGGTATTACAGCAGATAAAGCGTGTGTGTGTGTGTGTGTGTGTGTGTGTGTGTGTGTGTGTGTGTGTGTCCATGGATGGCGAGATGATGTCATCAGGGTGAGCGGGGAATAAAGGGGAATAAAGTATTCAGCACTTGAGGAGGTGTAATGTAGGGAGGTGTGTAACCTCATAGCATACACACACATTTCCATTTTCCACTCGGTTCCAGTGGAAATTCCCCCGAGACACTGAGATTAGCATAGCGTGGACACACGCACAACACTGTAATTATTATAGTAGACACATGCACGTAATCAGCATGCTGGGATGTTTTTTTTTTTGTTTTTTTTTTTTAGAGCGCACAGATGCACACGACAGGAAGTTATGCATGTTAAGGATGCGGTGCTGAGTAAATGTTTGAATATGGTTTAAATCCCTCATCGGCATGCCTCAATGGCTTCAACGTTCAGTACAGAAATGTCACATTTACTACAGAAACATCTGTTTGAGTGTCTTTCTGAAGTGCACAAGCGATTTGGATTATTTCTGGAAGATCGTGAAACTTTTTGTTGTTGTTGTTTGTTTTTTTTTTTCATTTTTCAATTCAATATTATTTGTATTTCGTAGTGTTACAGCCTAGAATTAAAAATGTCATGGAAACGAATATAGTTAGCAAAATTGTTTAGAGATTTAAAATGTAAAAGTTGTGACTGCATAAGCATTCATCCCTAAATTAGTTCTGGAGAAACCAGTTCCCGTAGGAAGTCACGTAATTAGTTGAATGGGGTCAACCTGTGGTGCGATTAAAGAACCCAGAGTTTGTTAGAGAACATATCTAAACAAACATTTCACAGAGCAACATTAAATCCAATATTTAAAATTGGAAAGGCTGGTCACCAAGTATCAGTGACTGTGTAGAGAGGAGATTAGACAGAGAAGGGCAACGCTCAATATGCTGCTACCACCACCACGCTTCAGTGTAGTGATCGTGAACGTTATCGCCACCAGTTTAACATTGTTTGTAAAATGGGAAGGCTTTTACATACTAGAAGTGATATGGATGATAATATAATTGAACGTTACAGGGCTTTGCGTAAGTATTACACCCCCCCTCCCCCCTTCCAGATTTGATAGTGCTACAGGGAAATGAAATAGCATTTTTTTTTTTCATTATTTGGTGTACACAGGTTAATTACATTTAATAAACAAGACAGTTGTTGGTTGCTTAAGTATTCAACCCATCTTTGGCTGCAAGTAGAGCTGCAGGTCTTATGAGATAGCTCTCTCTCAGCTTTGCACGGCTAAATCCTGATATTTTTGCACGTTCTTCTTGGCAAAATTGCTCAAGCTCTGTCAGTTTGGATGAATAGCCATTCTCATATCTTGCCACAGATTTTTGGATTGGGGTCTGGGCTGTGACTGTGATCGCAACTTTTACATTTTGGGCCGTATTCATAGTTGAGCTAAACTTGTGTAATGAGGATTTACTACTCAAATCATGCGCGTTGGAATTCAGATCTCAGACATAAGCTGGGACTTAAGCACTGTTCAGAAGCAGGGCAGAGGCGTGTCTCGGTTACATGCGATTCTAAACTTAAAATGAAAAATAATTCGTTTTTCGCATGATATTAGCTCAAGTGGGGAGTGTATTACGTCCAGTATCACACAGTACCTCCCCTCACAATATTAAAAAAAAAAAATTAAATTTATTTATTTTATATTACTAACTAACTGAAGAAATAAAAATCCATAACGACATTTTTTGACGAGAATGTAATAATCCATGCAGTCGAGGTTTCATTTGGGTCTTGCTTATCTCATGGACAAAACTTATAGGAATATGCTTATGAATTAACTTGAAGTGACCCATAAGCATAGCAGATGAGTGCTTGGTCACATGAGTGCTTATGCTTTACACCGTAGGCACGTTTTCTTTACAGGTCTAGCTGCTATGGAAAAACCCCATCTATGACAGTTCTACTCAAGAAAAAAATCTACACAGAGGTGATTTGCAGAGTCTGATTGCTGCACCCAGAAGGTGTGTAACTCAACTCTGAATACGCGTAACTTTCCCAGAGTAATTACTGACATAAGATTTGCACAATAAATATGGCTTTTCAGTATTATGGGTTATTTCACGTAGATGCATGACGTAAAATCCCCATTAGGTCAACTTCAGTTCCAGGTCGTAACACTACAAATCATCACTGAAGGCACTGTATAGAGATGTCTGAGGATTTAGGAACAATGTTAAGCCAGTAGCTATTCCTTCGCTTACTTCTTAGCTACATTAACTTGCAAAATTGCAGAAGCGAATTTCAGGACCACAGCTATTTTTTGGATCATGTTGTGTAAATTTATTGTTTAAAAAGATTTCAGGAGGCCTTGCACTCATCACCTTCTCGTACACATTGACAGCTCCACCATGGAGACGTGTGGAGTTTTTTTCTGCTATGCACTTTGTACTGCAGAAGACCTCACCTGGACCCTCACTACCTGCATTTGAGACAAAAAACCCAGAAGAGCCTCCATTTCCTGCGGCAATCCTGAGACTTGAGAACCTCCATACGTTCAACAGGGAGATTATAGACAGCATCATGAGTAGCTGGATCACTGCTGTATGGGAATCAAAATGTCTCAGACCAGGAGAACCGACAGCAGATTGTGAAATCAGCACATAACTTCATCAGGGCCTCTTTACACACCATCGGAGTCACAAAACGTTACACCATATCGCCGAATTGTACGTTCGATTGTAAATCTATCTTTGATCTATATATAGACGAGTATGAAGGAAATTAACGTTATAACCAAAACTTTTGTAAAGTTGGTGGGAATTGTTTCGTTCGTTTTCGCCTACGACAACTCACACACAACTTCACTAAGAAATTGATAAATCAGGCCCATTCGTTTTGTTTGTACCTAAAATAGCAAATTCATAAAAATTACAAAAGACACTGGGGCGACGCTAAAAATATTAGGTATAGTTTCCACAAAAATGTTTTTCATCAAAAAATTTCTAAGTGTCCTGGAAGATTTAGTGCACAGCATGCTTAGGAGGTGCTCTTTCACCGTTCAGTCCTCCTTTTTTTAATTTTCAGCCTTTTACAGAGTATGTGGGCGTGGCTAATTGTGAATCAGCCGTGCCGTGAATGGGCTGGGTAATTTACAACTTGTTGGCTTTGATCAATGTACACACGAGTATGAAGGAAATGACCGAAACTTTTGGAAAGTTGGTGGGTTTCTAATTACTAGATTGAATGTATGTAGAGTGAGTGTGATCGATTCACTAATCCAATTACATTATGAAATCTCCCAGGATGTTGGCACTGATAGTACAGCAGTAATGTGGTTGTTACAGAACACCAGTGACCAGGGTTCGAACATCAGTTCAGGTGAGAACGCAGAGTTTGAAAATACATGATCAGATTATGTTGGCCATATGAAAAGGATTCGTGGAACCGCTGTAGGCATCACACGTACATGAGTAACGAGCTTTTTTTTGTTCAGTGTACATTGTCATCCGAGCGTTCTAGAGAAGAAAGTGATAGAGCTGGGTTTTTTTTTTTTTTTTTTTTTTTAAAATCTCTTTAACTTTGTGCTTTTATCCATGTTTATAGATAACAGTGTGTCAGAACAACTCCTCAAAGCTGATTGAGGAGACGCCACTGTGGAAGGATTTACACATGCAGTTTGCACAAATCCTTACTTGTTAGCTACATTAGCCTGCTGTCACATAGCGAGCAACCAAGTTCAAAGAGATTGTTCATTTTCTATGTATGTGCTCGGCACGGGGCCGTGAGATCAGCAACAGCGGCAAGCGACAAAGTGACGAGCGACATGTGGGAAAATTAGATATGGCACGGTAAAGCAACAAATCCAAACAGCTGGCTCGAACGATTCCTCGGAACAATCATACGGAGCACGTGGTATGACAATCGACTTTTGCGCAATTACTACATGACTCAAAAAAAGGGAAGAAAACCTTATAACCATGGTTTCATCATATCCTGCCATATACTGCTAATCTGCTAATAGCTAATAAGCAGCCTGTCATGTGACATGTAAAAAAATAAAAAATAAAAATTCACACTAATTAGTGCGCTATTTAATTTCTGTTTAACTAGTTAGATGTAGATATCGTGCATGTGATGAGTGTACATAGCTAGTACAGTTAGCTTGCACTGCTAACATGCTAACAAAGCTAATACAAAGCCTGGGACATAATGTATTTCAAACAACCAATTGTCACATGTTTCACTTCATTAAAATATTAGAATCATTTTAAAATTTGCTTGTTGTATGCTACTAATTTTGTCTACTACAAGTGACAACAGTAGCTCTCGCTTCATGCCCACAAGAGACAAATGACAAAGAAACACAGGTGACTTGTCACTAGTGTGAACGCAGGATTAGCCTTGTAGCTCCAGTGACAAACCAAAGAAGCAAACTTTACTCATTAAACATGTCTTGGCTAATGCACTACATTTGTGAGAACACTGGGCCTTATTTATCTATGTTTTAGTAAAGTTGTGTGCAAATGTTTTTGTAGGCCAAACCAAAACCAAAAAAAGGAAAAAAAAAATCAAATGGCACAAGATTTTAAAGTTTCGCTAATTGATTCTAGCTACAGCTAATGCTGTGGAACATTTGCAAAACAACTTCCTGTTATGGCAAGTTCTTATGTTAACGTTATAGCTGTTATAATCTGTCGTTCCCTCACCAGCCTCTCTTGTTTTTCTCTCTTGAAGCTAATAAGATAAAAAGCGCAGCATGTCATTTTTCCGTCACGTTGGCAGAAGCTGATTATAGCGGCAGATAAACAATTCCAGAACGTGAGGCAAATCTCAGAGTCAAAGCACAGGCAAAAAGTCAGGTGATCAGCTAAATGGAAAACTCTGGGACAGGCAGAATCTCAAAACCAAAAGCTACAGCAAAACGATCAGGACCAAGATATTAAACACAGTAACAAAAGGCTTGGGATGTAAAAATCACACATTCACTAAACAATACTTCACGCTGACTGAGTGAAAGGTGAGTGATTATTTAGAGGCGTACTACGCTACTACACAGTAGGCGAAAAGCAGTACGCCAGAGGGGTCGTATGTCCGAATTCTCAGTAGGCGAGAAACAGTAGGCGAGATATACCAGGATGGCGTACTGCTTCCGGCGAGATTTTGCAGTGTGCAACCGATGGACACTACGCTAGTCAAAAATCCCATAATGCAACGGGACTGGTGCGGACGAGCTCAGAAAAAAAAAATGGCGGAAGACAACGCGTCGGCTCTTTTCAAGTATTAAACCTTGGTTAAACAGGAATTGTTTAACAATACCCGAATAAATTGTTAACTTTTTGACAGTTTAAACAGGGCCGTATCACCCTGCAGTTCTTGCCTGGTTTCCCACTGAATCTAAGCAGGGTTGAGCCTGGCCAGTACCTGGATGGGAGATCTCCTGGGGAAAACTAAGGTTGCTGGAAGTGGTATTAGGGAGGCCAGTAGTTGGTGCTCTCCCTGTGGTCTGTGTGAGTTCTAATGCCCCAGTACAGTGACAGGGACACTATACTATAAAAAAAGCACTGTCTGAGATGTTAAAACAAAGTCCTGACTCTCTGTGGTCATTAAAAAACCCAGGTCACTTCTCATAAAGAGTAGGGGTATAACCCCAGTCCTGGAGAAATTGCCCCATTGGCCCATGTCTATCATGGCCCCCTAATAATCTCCATCCCTGAATTGGCTTTATCTCTCCTCTCCACCAATAGCTGGTGGGTGTTCTGGTGCACTATGGCTGCCATCGCATCATCCAGGTGGATGCTACACACTGGTGGTGTTTGAGGAGATTTCCCCCCATACTGTTAATAATAATCAGTTACATTTATATAGCGCTTTGAGTGTCTAGAAAAGTGCTATATAAATGTAACTAATTATTATTAAACAAAAAAACAGTTGTCACAGTGTTTGTAAGCTTTTTTGTGATCTCCATCATGCCTTAGCCGGCCAAGCTAACGGCAACGAATTTACCTCAGCCTGTTAACCCCGCCCACATTAAACTGCTAATTCAGTTAACTTTCCTGTTGTGCATTTTGCCGTTAGTGCGGTTGCTTTAATCTGGTGCTCCCTTTAAGATTTTTGTGTTTATGATGATGTCGAAGGTCACATGACAATGCCAACATGGCGGATGTAGCATGTCCGGGATTGCATTCGTACTACATAGACACATACTGATTAGTATGTACTGTTACAATGGCCGTGCAGTGGCTACTGCATCGAATGAAGTATGTACTGTCACAGTACGTGATTTCAGACGCAGACATTGTGTTGGTGAATGTGCATGATGGAGGTTCAGGTGAGTTCAAGTCCTCCTGGGAAGTTCGTATTTACAAGTTGGGAAGTCGTAATTACGACATCAGTTCGGTTCAAGTCACTTTGGTCGGAAACAAGACGGCGGTGTACCTTATAGAGCAAGGTTTTTTAACTCTACTTCTAGAAAATGAAGAACAAACAAGGTGTGTTTTGCAATTAGCTTGTTTTGTAAATGAAAAGTCTGACAATAACTTGCTGCATACAGCAAACACATAATGACTGAAATCAGCAGAAGAAATTCAAAAGGGAATGACTTATATAATCATTTTTCACAGTCAAGCAAGCAATGATTTCTAATTAACTGAACTATAAAATAACTACGGTGGTGTCTATAGGTGAGTTTCCAGCCATGCTGGCGATGTGGGAAAATTACGGTGAGAAGATCTCTGGCAGTCGTCTAGTCACAGACCTCTACTGACCCCTAATGACGAGCCCTTTTTCCTCCATCAGGCGACAAAAATTGAGAAAATTAATGTTTCAATATCAATACAAAATTTTTTTGAATATGTACATATTTTTGAAATGCGAATAGTATTTGTGTTGTCTAACTGTGTGTGTTGCGTCACTGTGCTCTGTTTTTAGTTCCTGGTGTCCTTTATATTTCATCCCACTGTATACCGTACATACAGTCATGGGAAAAAGAAAGTACATCCTCATTTAATTCTATGTGTTTATTTATCAGGGTCTAAATAACAATTATGCAATCCTCTCCAACTTCTCTAAACAAACAAATATCATTAGGTGACAACAACAACAACAACAACAACAACACAACAGATTTCAATATGTAGTCATTTTCCCCCCAAAAAAGTAAACAACATTCAGAAGCCAGGTGGGAAAAATACCTATACCCTATAATTCAGTAGTAGCATAATAATGCAATTTCCCACCTGGAAATGATCGATGTGCAAAGTGGAGAAAAAAACATGGACGCCTCAACGAAAGTGTGTCGTTTGTTTGCTCTGTCAGAGCACGTAAAGCTCATAAAAACTCCTTTAACTGCATTTTTGCAGTTACAGGCCTGAGTGGCTATTGACTCTAACGTTGATGATTACCTTCTTAAAACAGTCATTAGTATGGTCAATGTTATAGATTTAACCAAGTACTGTGTCTGTATAACTTTTCTAAAGCTAATACTTCTGTAAACTCGTTTAAAACTTTTTCTTTACCCTTCACACAGTGTGAGCGGCCATGTTGATTTGACGTCACTCCGTAAACAGGAAAGGAAGATAATGAGTTGAACTTTCAAGTTGAGGAGGGCATTTTCTGTGTCTGAATGATAAGTTGCAGCTTCACTAAAAGCGCAGCATAACACATTCAGAAGAAAGCGCTATCCTCCCTCTTTCGCATGCATGAGCTCACAGACACCCACGATTGGTTAGTCCTACTGTGATTGACAGGTGAGAGAGTATGCCCCTGCCTCCCAGAGAGCGCAGCCAGTCTTATTTTCCTATGATTCATTAATTTTCGTGTTTTTTTTTTCTACACATGATTCAATTGTATTCGTGATTTTTTTTCACATGATTCATTTATTTACTGAGTCGTTTATATGATTCATTTATTTTCACATGTGATTCATTTCTTTTCCCATGTGATGCTTTCGCATAATTTTCGATTTTATTTACATAATTTATCTATTTCCTGGTGTGATCCTTTCACGTGAATCCTTTATTATTATTATTATTATTATTATTATTATTATTATTATTATTATTATTATTATTTAACGATTCAGTTATTTTCAAATGGGATTTCACACATTTTTTTTCTTACACATGATTCAGGCGTAACAAAAAATGTATTTACTTATTTATTTTACACACAATTTCATTTATTTTCAAGTTTTTATTTTTTTTCATGATTCATTCATTTTCATGTGCATTTTTTTTTTACTTTTTACAAATGATTCACTTTATTTTCACATATGTTTCTTATATTGCGATATTGTTCGCCTGATGTCTTGTGTGTTTACTTCACATATCAGGATATACACTAGTTTAAAAAAATAAATAAAATTAATCACAAACATTAAAAAAAAAACCACAATCGCATGTTAAATGTATGTGATTTTTCTTTAATGGATGATATGGCTATATTATTTCTACCTACATTCATTTAACTTTAAATGAAATGACATTGTGTGAGTCAGCATCCGGCGTTGCAGAGGAGTTTGTGGTCTGCTTGATTTATTCGTCACTCAATTGCTTTATCAATGCACTCTGTATAACTGTAACATAAGGTTGTGTTTTGCCCTCATTGAAATAGGCTATTTGTGGTTTAAGTACCATCGAGTGAGATTTATGGAGCGTTGCGTAATGACTTTTGAACCAGGAATGAAGTTAAATGGGCATAGCAGGCAATCTCGGTGGTGGACTGAGTAAACAGGCTACGATAACACAATAACAGATACATCACATGATCCCAAAATGCTCCTGTATATGAACATATTGATAAAACAGACCTCTGGAGTAACTCGCTGTCACTCGTCCGCTCTCATTAGGCCGCTTCCTGAGCCACTTTTTCCAAATAATGCTGAGGGCAAAATCACTGTTAGGCCAAAAAAACCCATCGGTCTGCGGAGCGTAATTGACAGCGTGTGTATGTTCGAGAGAAAATAAGGCCACAGCGGCCGAGATCACGATCTCAGCGCACATGCATCACCGCTTAATATGGCTGGAAATTCTAACAGGAAGTCATAGACGGAGAAGAAAACTGACAGGAAATGAGATTGGATAGTTTCGTGTAGAATAGTGTTCATTTCCATTTGTCTGTTATGTGTAATGCTCGTTATTTGGCTGCAGTGTGAGCTTTTAAGAGCAAGCGCTGCAATTTACAAGCAAAAAAAAAAATGAAATGCAAATAAATAAATAATACTGGTGCAAACATCGATTTCACTGTCTAAATCCGATATCAGTGTACATATACGGTATTATATGAGTCATTAAGTCTGTATAAACTTGTTTTTCTGATATCTAAACTAGGACACAAAGTCAAATCAAGATAAAATCAAGTGCAAAAGTTTGCACACCCTTTGGAGTAAATGAAGAAGACCAAGAAATTCAATTTATACCAGTTACACATTTAGAAATTGATATAATAAAATTTATATTATATAATAAATATTCTATTTATTTGCTTCTGATTTAAAAAAAAAAAAAAAAAAAACATTTTAAAGAGAAAATAAAGGTTCACTTTCTGTTGGATATACCATCCTGAAATCACAGTCTTAATAATGCCTTAGAGCTAGACTGAATGACTGAATATGTCACCGACTCCATGTGAACGAATTAAAAAAAAAAACACATGTAATCATTGAAATGGTGATGTTTTATTTATGAACATTGATGGAAGGAGTCTCCAGTGTCAGCGCTTTGTAACAGTGCTTTGTAACGACAATAAAGAAGAGTTTATCTTTGCAGTTTCTGTGTAACATGACAAGCTGCGTTTTTTTTTGTCTTATTAGCTTGAGAATATTAAAAAAAAAAAAAGATACTACAACAACAAATAATAAAAAAATACACATTTCCACTGTACATGAACTGATATATTCTTTAGCTTTTACCAGTCCATGTATTTAGTTTGGTTTCAAATGAATACTTTCACACACAAAAAAGCTTCTTTTCTGTAACTCAGTTCACGATACAGTTCCTCTGGGATTAGACAGTGGTGTGATCTTCTCTCTCGAGTGCAACACTGAGACATCTCAGTATGCTGACCTGCGACCGCGAACATCCCTCTGTACACACAAGAAACACTGGCATTGTTTATTTGAGCAGTGATGAGTGTAACGTCGGGCTCCAGAGGCCCCTTATGAGACCAAAGTTGCCCAGAGCCCTCGTAATAACGGGACAAGCGAGTCATTTGTAGCAACACTGCTTCATCTCCTCGTCACTCTCTACTTTTTACATTAAATGAGCTGTCACTCGGAAAGGCGTCCGGGCCCTTGTTGTGCAGCTGCACCGCAGAAACAAGACGGAAAGGAAAAAAAAAACACAGAAAATAAGGAAATGAAAAAGAAAACAATGCACTCGAGATTCTTTTCAACTTCAGAGGTGTCACTCTGTGATTTCTAGCACACCCAATTAGTCCTTCTAAATATAGCCAGCGGGCTCCGGTGAGCCGAGAGGGAGCGAGTGTGTCATGATGCTGGTTAGCAGCGTGGGAGGTAGTTAGGGAGTCTGTTTGGGAATACACATGGCCTGGGCCTGCCAAGATGCCGAAGATTTAGAGTGGGGATAACAAGACAGAAAGGACACGGTCCACAGGCCGCAACCACCGCTTATTACCATCAGCACAGAGAGTCGAAAAACGACAAGCGATTCCGCCCTAGCCCGATTTCCCTTGCATTATCTGCACTTATTTGTAAATTCAGACGCTAACCGCATAATTTAATGAGATATTATTCCACCACTTGACTATATTTATTTTAGAGCAGTGTTATGAATTGCTGCTTCTAGCAGCCCGCATTGCAAGCTAAATCACAAAGGGTCACATACGGTACAAAGATATAAAATAATACAGCTGAAACCTTGCACTGTTAATGCTGCTTAATAATAACACACGTTTCTTTTAATAGACATAAAATCTGTATGAACATTATGCATATTGCATGTCACTGCGGCCCTCTTCATTTCCGCCTCTAATGAATGAAGGTTTTTCGCAGAGATAAAATGTAACTCTAGGCTCAGATTTTATTCACTCCAGAATCAAATCTGTCTCAGTTATTAATTAAAAGTCAATTCATAACAAGGCCCGTGCTTTGCTGATCTCTCTTCATTACTCTAAGAGCCGCATTATTTCAGCTAGAACTGTATATTAAATTTCAGCTCTTGTTATCCAAAGCTTCTGATTTTTGTCTAGGTGACAGCCTCGCCCACAGAAAGTGTTTCATAATTCAAAATACTTCCCACACAATTAATTCATTATTTGCAAAGGCTCTTAATTAATAATGATTATACCACAGTGCTGTCGAATTCTCGATTCTCTCTGGTCAGTAGGATCAGAAGGTGTCCATTAATTTTCTATAACAGCAGCTCTGACAGTAGTAGATGGATGGATGGATGGATGGATGGATATATTTATGTGTATAGACAGTCTCCAGACCGTCTGTAGAAGAAGCTGATTATCTGTCTTTCAATAATGCATCATAAAATGTTTCAAAATAGTTCACATGAACTGAATTTGAAGTTGGGATAGGACTACGTATGAATTGCCCATTTATTCACAATCTACTAAATATCCAACAACCATAAACAGTTGGCATGTTGTTTAAAACTAGATGATATGCTGGTCATTGAGTCACTTGACAGGTTGTTGATCTTGATGTCGATGACTTGTTGACTGTCTACAGTGGACTATCCAAATAAAGTGGTACTATAAACTCTCCTACACATATGCCATATGGCAAAAAGTATGTTTCAGCGACTCTCATTGCTAACAAGTGCATTAAATCAAGCACATAGCAATGCGATATCTATAAACAAACATTGGCAGTAGAATGGGTTGTATTGAAGAGCTAAGTGACTTTAAACATGATAATGTCATAGGATGCCACCTTTTAGATTACTGCCCTAAATGCCCAGTGGCGCATAGGGCAGCGGCGCTGTTTCCGTAACCGCCAGAGTTTTCTAGGACAGAGTGGTTAGCCCTGTGCCAAACCCCCAACCTGGAGGACCAGGTACTGCTCTTCGTCTGGTCTCTACCTTTCGACCTGTCTGGCATGGGAGGCCCTACCAGGAGCACGAGGCTCCAGCCAGCATAGCTCTCCGGGTCGACGAGACACACAAGCCTCTCCACCACAACAAGGTGGCAGCCCTTCGGAGAGGAGGATGCCACCCTTACCACAAGTCAATTTGTGAAATTTCTGCCATGCTTGATCTACCCCGGTCAACTGCTTATTATTATTGTGAAATGAGACTGTCTAGGAGTAACAACAGCTCAGCCATAAAGTGGTAGACCATGCAGACTCACAGAGTGGGGCTGCTCGGTGTGAAGCGTGTAGCGAGTAAAAATTGCATATCTTCTGTTGCATCACTCACTACAGAGTTCCAGACAGCCTCTGGAAGTAATATCAGCACATGAACTGTGCATCGGGACATCACTGCCAATGACATCAGTGCCCGACCTCACAAATTTCCACAGACACACTCCAAAATCTTGTAGAAAGCCTTCCTAGAAGATTGGAGGCTATTATAGCCACATTAAAGGCCTATGGTTCTGGAATGGGATGTCCAACTAGCTTGTAAAGGTGTGATGGTGATGTGTCCACATACTAATGGAAATATTCCCAAATATTGTTTTCTGTATTCCCTGTGGCTTTAACATGAAATGCAACAACAAAAAACATCAATTTGCTATATTTTCATATACAAAGGAGATCACAGATTTCTACTGTAGGCTTTGTAGAAACAGGAAACAGTTTGCTCATAAATAATACACATTTTAGCAAAGACACTGCAGAGCACTGACCCAATGTTTGGTTAGAGAAAGATGCTGAGTTCTGGTTTTTCCTTTGATTTCGTCCCTTGTAGTTCCATTTCAGGAAGTATTTCCCCCCTTTTTTTCTGTGTTAGATATTTTTAAAAAATATGTTTATTTTATCCCATACAGGATCAAGCGCATTGTTTTAGTACCACCACCAAATACAGACATGCTACCATGAGGAACAACTGACGAGCAATGAATCACCTTTGAGAATGCAACACAAATTCAGTTACCTTACCTGAGTGCTACCAGACATTTCAAAATGACCTGGATGCCTGAAAACCTGCACTGATACACTTAGAACTTGAGAGAAATTGGGACATGTGGTCTGGATCTCTTCAGAGTTTGGTTGTCGCTCAGCAGTTCTGTTGGGAACAGTGGGATGTTTTCGCTTCACCAATCCCCTGGCGGTGCTATAAGACTTGTAAAACAGGCATGATCAGGCCTCCTATCCCCTTGCTAAATTCTCTCAGCTTGACTGACACTACACGGGAGGAGGCTGCTCAACGACTAAAACGCTTGTTCTTGTCAAACCGATGGCATTTTTACACGGCCATTCCACAGCAATGAGAGGTAGGAGATGCGGTTGATGCCGACTGAATATTCAGTCTTTTCCCCCCCTTCATCTTCAGTGAAGAGTTTCATGATACCTCTAAGCCGTAGACTGACAAGCGTGACCAAATTGATCCGTCACACATGCAAAGCCACGGGGAGATGCAGAGAGCGAGATCAATCACAGCAGGGGGAAAAAATTAAGAGAGCAACAGCGAGGAAGGCTCAGGGCCAGCTTATGATGCCAAGTTTTTTTATCACTGAAGAGCTCCACTTCCACTCAGATATGGAACAATATTACAAATTTAAAGGGAATTCAGACAAATTCTATGTGTTTAAACTGATAATGCATTTAAATGGAGGTATTAATGTTGTATCTTGAAAGAGATTTCAAGATTAATTATATTAATTAATATTTATTGTTGCGATACTGGCCTGCCCCTCTTGTGAAAGAGATTCATATTTCACCAAGAATGATGTGGTAAAAAAAAAAAAAAAACTGACTAAATAAGGTACATGAGTAGAAGTGGGACCTACTGCTTGACCTCGGGAGTGGGTTGGAATTCACAATGGAATTCGGTGGTGAGTGAGTTCCTCTGAACTGGACCCCACCCAGTCCACAAGGAAAACTAGCTTATGGCCATGCAACTTGAAATCCAGCAGGACCTGGACAAGGTACTCTGGTCTGCCCTCTGGAAAGCTCCAGGTGCTGGTTCCTGAACAAGCTTAAATGACTCCATTTAATAGAAGGTTGGTGAGATTCTGTATGATTCTGGTAGTTCTAATCTATACATCATAGGATCTGAATTAGCTTACTTGAAGCTGTTGTCTAAGGTCTTGAGTGGCCAGCCAGGTCAAATGGCTGTTAGTATGGTATGATGCCTGTTCATGTTCATATTTTGGTGATGGATGGTGCATTGCCGGCAGCTGTGGGTGACTTTATAGGTGCAGTCACTCGTCTGCATTCACTGGTACCTCGGAAGACTCGCCTGACCAAGGGAACGTGGTAGTTGGTTGCCTAGGACACACTGGATGGTTTGGTCTTGTGGGTTTAGTGTGTGAGGGAGTTTTGGGCATACTCAGCCATACAATTTGGAACCAGGGATGGTGAAGATGAGGCAAGAACTCCTGGAAGATGGGATGGGACTAATCACATGTGTGACTGACTTTCACACTGTTCCTGAGATCTCTATATAGGAAAGACCACCAAGACCAACTCTTTATGTGGGCACACCTGATTACCTGCTCTTGCATGGATACAGGGACATATGTTTTGCCTGCAGGGACACTTCAGATGGGGGGCAGGGGATGTCTAACTGGCTTGAGCATAGGAAACATTCTCCATGAGCTCCCTTACCAATACAGTCTGGTATTATGACATGGATTGGGTGTGGTTCATCTATATGTATTACAAATGGTGGACAGGGGTTTAAGTGCTGCAAAATGAGAGCACTTGAAGGCCTCTGGGGCACCATTGTTCCATCTCCGGTTCTTCATTTTCTCTTTTATTATTAAGAAAACATTACATTTGGCAAGACTTTACAGAGAGATTAAAAACACACAGTTAAACTCAGGGTTTCTATACTCTGAAAACATGGAAGTAAGATTTGGATGTCTGCAACAGAAGAACAGCTGATCAGTATTCAGGAGACCGAGACTTGTGCTGACTGGGAGGAGTATACTGCCTTGAGCTGATTTGACAAAGGCTCTATTTGGGACCATTTTGGAAAGGGTAAGCCTCTGTTGTATGGTTCTCCCAGAGGGACAAACTGAAGAACTATATAGTTTTAGAGGGGACCCTTTTTATAAAAGTGTAGACCTTAAAACAATTGTGCTTCAGTGAAAATATTGCTGGATGAGTAGGTGGGCAAAAAAGGGTTCTTTGGAAGGTCAATGACTCTAGCTTTCTAAAGGGGTTCTACTTGGAACCTTTTCTACATATATTTAGCACATTTAGGATGTTAGACATAATCTACATCTGTAGTTGGATAGATAGAAGAAGAAGCCTTTATTTGTCACATATTTATTACAACACTGTGAAATTCTATTCTTCACATATCCTAGTTTGTTAGGAAGTTTGGGTCAGAGAGCAGGGTCAGCCATGATGCAGTACCCAGACCTGCAAACTCACAAGAGGTGAAAAAGGTGACATGTTTACGAATTAAATCCCTGTAGGGGGATCTGGGGGCATTGTCCCCCAGAAGAAGATTTTTGTGATTTTAACATGTAAATAAAGCATTCTGGTTCACTCTGACAAGAAAATAAAGGAAAAAGACATCATTTGCTTTAGCTCTATTTTCATCATCATAAAAGTTTGTTAAGGCTGATTCCAACTGTATCCGTCAACTTTAAATAATCCGCCAGAGCCGGTGATCCGGTTTAAAGCAAAGACTCCAGTGCACTTGCTGATCGGATAATACTAGAGACGTCCTCTGCCCCACACCACACCTGTAGCGGCAGCTAATTACACGATATATGACCAAGGTGAAGCTCATACGCAAATATTAAAAACCCAAGTGTTGTTTCGCGACTTTGAAACATAAAACTGAAGAAAAAATGCTTCACAAATTTTACACATCTAAATTGAACACATTAGCAAACAACACTGATCATGTTAACATGTAACCATGGTCAACACGATCACTCGTTAAAACACAGTGGGTCTTGTTTCATTACGTGTTCGTTTTTATTTCCCTTGTAACTTTCGATAACGACAGACGTTAAAATCAGACAGAAATACGGTTGCAGTGGGAGTTGGTCTTAATCTCAGCAAAAGTATTCTGATTCATTCTGAACTGACTGACGTTAGCTTACGTGCTAACAAGCTTACCAAGCTTGGGAAAAGTTTGATGGGGTAACGTTAGGAAAAAAAAATGATCACGATACACTTGACTTACTTACTAACCGACAAAGTCACTTGATTTGGCAAGTTAAATAGTTAATTTTAATAACAGACAACATAAAGGCAAATTTAAGTTAGAATTTGAAATAGAAATAGAAATAGAATTTGTAAGGTAAAAATATCATATGGAGCAGGGTTTTTGTGTTTTGGATAGTTCAATATAAATAAAACGTTCAATAGACGTTTAATAATGTTTGATGTTTTTACATTATTTAAGGTTTTTATGATGTTTTTCTAATGTAAAATTATAAGGTTTAGTATAATTACATTAAATAATTTAAGTGATATATGTGCACACATACTAATCATAGGTCAAAATATTGCTAAATCTGGCTGAATTATACTGAACAAAATTATAAACGCAACACTTTTGTTTTTGCCCCCATTTTTCATGAGCTGAACTCAAAGATCTAAGACTTTTTCTATGTACACAAAAGGCCTATTTCTCTCAAATATTGTTCACAAATCTGTCTAAATCTGTGTTAGTGAGCACTTCTCCTTTGCCGAGATAATCCATCCACCTCACAGGTGTGGCATATCAAGATACTGATTAGACAGCATGATTATTGCACAGGTGTGCCTTAGGCTGGCCACAATAAAAGGCCACTCTAAAATGTGCAGTTTTACTGTGTTGGGGGGTCCGGGGGGGTCCGAAAACCAGTCAGTATCAGGTGTGACCACCATTTGCCTCACGCAGTGGAACACATCTCCTTTGCATAGAGTTGATCAGGTTGTTGATTGTGGCCTGTGGTATCTTGGTCCACTCCTCTTAAATGGCTGTGCGAAGTTGCTGGATATTGGCAGGAACTGGAACACGCTGTTGTATACGCCGATCCAGAGCATCCCAAACATGCTCAATGGGTGACATGTCCAGTGAGTATGCTGGCCTTGCAAGAACTGGGATGTTTTCATCTTCCAGGAATTGTGTACAGATCTTTGCAACATAGGGCCGTGCATTATCATGCTGCAACATGAGGTGATGGTCGTGGATGAATGGCACAACAATGGGCCTCAGGATCTCGTCCCAGACACCATCGAATGTGAGCATTTGCCCACTCAAGTCGGTTACGATGACGAACCACAGTCAGGCTGAGACACCGATGAGGACGACGAGCATGCAGATGAGCTTTCCTGAGATGGTTTCTGACAGTTTGTGCAGAAATTCTTTGGTTATGCAAACCGATTGTTGCAGCAGCTGTCCAGGTGGCTGGTCTCAGACGATCTTGGAGGTGAAGATGCTGGATGTGGAGGTCCTGGGCTGGTGTGGTTACACGTGGTCTGCGGTTGTGAGGCCGGTTGGATGTACTGCCAAATTCTCCAAAGCCTTTGGAGACGGCTTATGGTAGAGGAATGAACATTCAATTCACGAGCAACAGCTCTGGTGGACATTCCTGCAGTCAGCATGCCAATTGCACGCTCCCTCAAAACTGGCATTGTGCTGTGTGATAAAACTGCACATTTTAGAGTGGCCTTTTATTGTGGCCAGCCTAAGGCACACCTGTGCAATAATCATGCTGTCTAATCAGCATCTTGATATGCCACACCTGTGAGGTGGATGGATTATCTCGGCAAAGGAGAAGTGCTCACTAACACAGATTTAGACAGATTTGTGAACAATATTAAAATGGGGGCAAAAACAAAAGTGTTGCATTTATAATTTTGTTCAGTATATAAAAGCCAGAAGTGGTACTAAATGAAGAGCTGTTTGGGGGCCGAAAGAGTCGGCTCTTATTGCTGAGCTGAGCCAAATGATCTGGCTCACTAAAAAAAGCCGGAATTCCCATCACTAATGGAAAAGTAGACGATGCCGTTATCTTGATTCTGATCAAGATAAAAGACTTGAGGTGCCACCACTGATCTATAATATATATATATATATATATATATATATATATATATATATATATATATAAAATGGTGGCTTCACCTACTGCTGACAGTTTAGAATTCTATGAGCTATCCAGATCTACACGACTCACATAAATGAAATATTTTGATTCAAAACTGCAAAAAGCGACTAGTTTGCAGGTATGAGTACCCCCGGAGCACAGAGGATTAAGGGCCTTGTTCAAGGGCCCAACAGCATGGCATCATGGTGGAGCTGGTGCTTGAACCCCCAACCTTCTGATCAGTAACCCAGAGCCCTCAAAAAGAGCTTTCAGCACCTGGTATTCCCAGGCAGGCTCCCATCCAAGTACTCAACAGGCCTGACTTTGCTTAACTTCCAAGATCAAATGAGATTTGAACAGAGAATTATTTAGGGTACTGGGTGGAAACTTTTTGTTCAGAGTGCAGATAGATTGAAGGGTTCTAGATTTCTAAGTAGGGTCTACTGTGAACCTGCTCTGGAAGGACAACCATTTATTGTAGGGTTTTCCCAGACAGACTAGGCAAAAATACTTTATAGTGTTAGTTGGAACTTTTTTCTTTGGTTTATACTGTAGATAGATACATAAAAGACCCAAGAGGAAATCTGACTCTTTTGTTTAATTGTTGAGAAAAAAAAAAAAAGGTCTTTTATCTAAGAGGCGCCACACATAACACCACTGTAAAACAAATACTGAGTTCTTTGGATATTTAAAACTGTGCCTCTTCTAAATTCTAAAGCGTGAACCCCAAAGTCATCTAAAATAACACATTAAACGTCTGAGGCAGGTGCAGCAGTGACGATGTGAAACAGCTTGTCTTGGCCACTGATGAATTTTTAAATTACTCAATCAATCCAGCCATTTATTCCTGCAATTTACTGTGCAGTGAATCAAACATTATTCTTCAGGAGTGACACCAGGTTCATTTGTCTCTTTCTTTCATTTGCTATTTTCTCCCCGTTGGATTTCATTAGCGTGAGCGGCATCTGCTAATGATGGCCGACAGCAGGGCTGCAGCGACAAGCAGAATGAGGGCCAAGTAAAATTTTAAAGTGGTTAACAATCAGTGACAGCTTTTTATTGCACCATTTCATATCAAATGTCAAAACTATCAGCGTTGATTAGGCAGTTTAAAATGGGAATCTCAATATTTGGAGCAAGCTGTGTGTGTAGAAAAAAAAAGCCTTGAGCATAACTGACATAGTTTAGCACTATGAAGAGACACTGTGAGGGAAAAAAAAAAAAAAATTAAACAACAAAAAGCAGCTAAACAGGATTGTGTATTAATAATTTCCAGCTAGTGCCATGAAAGCCAGCAGATAAAGGTAGAGTCTGCCAAGCACAGATTTTACTTCAAAGCCCTAATCTCAGGATATCTTCACTGCCATGCTTCAGGATTTCTGCACTGCCTGTTATAAGGTCTGCCACAACTGTGTCATTTTACAAATGATCTAAAGACCTTCTGTTTTACTCAGGCCTTTAGCTAGAGAACTTATGCTGTGTATGCTGTGTAATATGCTGTTTTATCAAATCCGTTCTTTTTTATTTTACTTTATTGTAATGTATCTTGTTAATTGTTTTTTATTTTACATAATATTTTGTGGTTCATCATCTTTTTTTGTTCTTACTGTTTTAGTTATTGACTTCACTTGTAGTTCCAACCAGTATAACTCTCACCTTGAAATAAATTTCTTTTACTGAACAAATTTGATATGTTTTACTCTTTCCCTATGTAATATTTGGTTAAAGTAATAGGTTTTATTTCCGTATAGCACTTTGGTCTGCATGTTATATATGAAAAGTGCTAAATAAATCAAGTTATTATTATTATTATTATTATTATTATTATTATTATTATTATTATTATTATTATTGCAAATCTCATAAACCCATATTTTATTCACAATAGAATATAGAAAACATATGAAATGTTTAAACTGAGGAAATGTACCATTTTAAGGAAAAAATAAGGTAATTTTGAATTTGATGACAAAAAAAGTTGGGACGGGGCAACAAAAGGCCGGCAAAGTAAGTGTTACTAAAAAGTCACAGCTGGAGGAACATTTTGCAACTAAGTAGATTAATTGGAAACAGGTCAGTAACATGATTGGGTACAAAAAGAGTACCTCAGAGAGGCAGAGTCTCTCAGAAGTAAAGATGGGCCAATCTGCGAAAAACTGTGTCTACAAATTGTGGAACATTTTCAGAATAATGTTCCTCAATGTAAAATTGCAACGACTATGAATATCTCATCATCTACAGTACATAATGTCATCAAAAGATTCTGACAACCTGGAGAAATCTCATGGGACATGAGGTGAAAATCAATTTCTGTAATGGAAATCACTGCATGGGCTCAGAAACACCTCCAGAACTCATTGTCTGTGAACACAGTTCGCCGTGCCATCCACAAATGCAGGTTAAAGCTCTATCATGCAAAGAAGAAGCCATATGTGAACATGATCCAGAAACACTGCCATCTTCTCTGGGCCAAAGCTCATTTAAAATGGACTGAGGCAAAGTGGAAAACTGTTCTGTGGTCAGACGAATCGAAATTTTAAATTATTTTTGGAAACCATGGACGCCGCGTCCTCTGGACTAAAGAGGAGAGGGACCATCCGGCTTTTTATCAGCGCTCAATTCAAAAGCCTGCATCTCTGATGGTATGGGGGTGCATTAGTACCTATGGAATGGGCAGCTTGCACATCTGGAAAGGCACCATCAATGCTGAAAGGTATATACAGGTTTTAGAGCAACATATGCTTCCATCTAGACAATGTCTTTTTCAGGGAAGGCCTTGCATATTTCAGCAAGACAATGCTAAACCACATACTGCATCTATTACAACAGCATGGCTTCGTAGTAGAAGAGTTCGGGTGCTGAACTGGCCTGCCTGCAGTCCAGACCTTTCACCAATTGAAAACATTTGGCTCATCATGAAACGACAAACACGACAAAGAAGACCCAGGACTGTTGAACAGCTAGAATCCTGCATCAGACACGAATGGGACAACATTCCTCTCCCAAAACTCCAGCAACTGGTCTCCTCAGTTCCCAGACGTATACGAACTGTTGTTAAAAGAAGAGGGGATGCTACACAGTGGTAAACGTGGCCCTGTCGGCTGCCATCAAATTCAAAATTACCTTATTTTTTCCTTAAAATGCTACATTTCCTCATTTTAAACGTTATGTTCTATTGTGAATAACATATGGGTTTATGAGATTTGCAAATCATTGCATTCTGTTTTTATTTACATTTTACACAGCGTCCCAACTTTTCTAGAATTGGGGTTGTGGATTATGTCGCTGTCCCTGTGAATGAGCTGTTACTATAGAAACGCTAACATATTAGAACAAGCGCATTAACATACAGTAAACCTGTGATTTGCACCTGCGCTACTGCTGTTATAGATAATTAATCAACACCTTCTGACCAATCACAATCGAGAATTCAACAGCGCTGTGGTATAACTCTAGCTAATACAGTATCTGCTCAAGACACAATGTTTTGTAGCAAATTCTTTTTCACTGTTCCTAGCTCGTTTTTAAATGATAATAAAATTGTCAGACTGCGTGCATTCACCATCTTTCCAGTGTTATAAATGAACTGGAATAATCAAATGTAGCCTTTCTGAGTTTAATTAAAATCAATGTCCCGCCTTTCCAGATGAGCCTCAGTTCTCAGAAGTGCTGCCTTCCCATTATTACACTCTCACCACTGGAGTAGGATAATAAGCCATCTCCTGCTTCTTCACGTCTCCGAAATTAAGAGAGGAATCTTCCGGAAGCAAAGGGAAATGAGACAGGCAGCCTTTCTCCGAATTGTGTGCCTGTGTGTGTTTTCCTGACGGGATAATAAAGTTCATTTCTGACAGCACTTTCTGAAGAAGCAAGAAAATGAGATTTTTCTGATTTACAATTATTAAAAAGAGTTTCTAAGAATGACAGATGGCGAGTGCATGTGGGAGCAGGGAGCAGAAAGGAAGTGGAGATAGCGGTGTAGAGAAAATGCTCTGGGATTCAGAGACGAGGTCAAGCATTAATTAGATTGATGTAGATAGTCTAACAATATGCATGAGTGAATGCAAATCCTGAGTTTGCTGATAATATTATTTGTCATATTGCCCAAAAGTGTAGATCAAAGTGCAAAGCACTTCATCAAGGCAGTGATTCCTCTATTATATGCTGATATACGTATAATGGGATTACAATTTTCAGCTCTTTTTTTAGCTTTTGGACTTTTAAACCATTTTAAACTCCTTGATAAAAAAATTTCACTGCACTCAAAACTTGAAATCTGAGACTACACGAGATGCACATGGGTTTGCCTACCTGGTGGTGGTCTGTGGTTGGTTGTTTTTAGTCAGTCAAATGTCCCTTTTGCGTGAAAGTAGGCGATTCTTCAGTTCAGTTCAGATCCAAACCCTATCAAAGGCTAAGATTAATAAAACTCACCCAAGTCACTCCGGATAAAGGTGCCTCCTAAATGAAAATCCAGAAATAGCTTGCACAGAAGTCATTAGTGCATTTGATTTTTCATGATGATGAACTTTTTGTTTCCGGGAGGTCATATGTAAGGAATTAAATACTCCTTATCATGCTGTCATAGGAAAATATTCAAGGATGGGTTGCTGTGATGATATGGAGTCACTGTTACCACCCCACAGTTGATTATTTTCCTATAATAGAACATCTCAAAGTGTTTTATTCATTTTATACCACTACATTTTTTTTTAAATATTGTGTAACGTCCATGAAACAACTTACTTCCTGTTCTTACTTACATTACAGCAGCAGTTGATCGCTCACCAGCCTATTCCCCATAAATCAAACGCTATTCCGCATAAATCGGCCTCTCTTTACTGACTTCATGCTAAATAAGCTAAACAGTTAATTTTTGAAATTGACTACATGAATTGTCATTGCATTACATTAGATTACACTACGTTATAATGCCCGATTGTGTTCCATTACATGTTTTAATAGGATTCCCAAGGAAATTCCCAGTTGGCATCAATTAAATCAAGTCAAGGTAAGTGGCTTTTTATTGTCATTCCTCTGTATATCCTGTATACATTGGAACAAAATGTCCTTGACTAGCCCAGGTAAGTGTTGAGAGGAAGCAGGGTGTTCAAGAAACTGTTGCAGAGTCTACCGGTGGTGGCACTGATTCGCTTATACCTTCCGCCAGATGGAAGGATGGTGAAGAATCCATGAGAGAGGTGAGAGGGGTCCTCCGCAATACTGGTGGCTTTGCGGATGCAGCGGTTGTTGTATGGGGTGTCAGTCATGGGTTGAGAGCCTCTGATGATCTTTTCAGCTGTTCTCACAATTCAGTGTAGGGCCTTGCAGTCAGAGACTGTGCAATTCCCGTACCACATGGTGGGACAGCTGGTCAGGACGCTCTCAATCGTTCCTTGTTTCGAAGGTGGTGAGGATGGGAGGGGGGGAGTTTTGCTCTCTTCAGCCTACATAGGAATTGAGGCACTGCTAGGCCTTCTTGGATTGGCAGTTGGGGTTGAGAGAACAGGAGTGGTCCTCTATCATGTGCACACCAAGAAACTTGGAGCTTTTGACTCTGTCCACAGTTGGTCTGGTTTGTTTTTTTTAATTTAATTAATTAATGAATTAATTTATATATTTATGCAATACCCTTTAGAATATTATGACATTTATATAGCATTCCATGTGAATTTTTGTGTACACTTTGCAATATGGTCTGATTTTATGAGGCACCTATTGTTTTGTTTTTATTATTATTATTATTATTATTATTATTATTATTATTATTATTATATCAGATAACCTTTGGAATATGATGTACTAACGATGGGGTTCTCATTGGACTTTTATGGGATACTCATTGGAATATGTCCTGATTTCTATGGGGTTTGTTTTTCATCCTTTTATATTACACATTGGAATGAGGTTCGTATTGGATTTAAAAATATTTGTTGATTGATTGATTGATTGATTCATTCATTGTGGATAGACATTAGTATATAATATCATTCTCTTGGGGTTTTTATTTTCATGAGTTACCATTAGGAAAATGGCCTAAATTCAATTTTAAACTAATTTTAAATTCAGTGTATATTCTAATTTATCGGTGTGGAATATACAGTACATTGAACTGCAGAATATGCAGTGTGGTTTATAAAATAATTCCAGGTTCAAATCCTGTGTCATTCTGTAGGTTTTATGGGAATTTTATGGGGTACCAATGACTTTCTGGGCTTTAAGTGTCTTAATGACAAGCTAAATGGAAGTACCAAGAACTTTCACGTGTTCTCACATTATACTCATATTCAGGCTTCCCATGATTTCCTATGATTGCACAATATCATCTCATGATTAGTGACTATTGACAATTTTAAGTTTTAAGATGTTTTTTTTTTTTTTGGCCGGTGAGCCCACGAAAGTGTGGTGGTAGTGTGTGTGTGTGTGTGTGTGTGTGTGTGTGTGTGTACTGTATATGAAGCCAGGGAGTAACTGCAGGAAAATCCTGTATACAAAGTTTACAGAATAACAGGGCAGGAAACAGGATAAGTGAGCACCAGAGGAATTCTCACTGTCTCACAGTGGGTTGTTTGTAGGTCAGCAACATAAGCTCTGGTTTCTTTTTGTCAGAAAATCCACAAATTCAAAATAATCTTCTGACTTGTCTGGAGGAAGTCTTCATTTTCCCTGCAAATGGCTTAATTTGAAACGTAGATGCAGTAAAACCTGTGCTCTGTTATCGTCTTAATTATACTTAAAAATACACTCAAAAAAATGAACTTTAACTCTTGTTAGTTTTACTACACTCACCCTTGTTCACAGTACATAAAATATAAAAGTAACTAAATTAACACAAGTTAACTATGTTATTTCTACAAAAAAAATTAGTACTGTAGACTTTACTTAATAAGGGTTTGATGGGCCAACTTAACATTGTAGAGTAAAACGCAAAACCCCATAAAATTCGATCTTTGCGGATATCGTAGCTGCTCACTTGGAGGCGGAGCAACGGAACAGAATGGAGGACAGACGAAATTGCGAAGCACGAAGCGTCATTGTGGAGGAGAAGATGGTGACTTTGTCAGGTATGAATATTTCATAATTCTTCACCATCCTGTTATATATCGCCAGGAAAAAAGTGATGTGGGCATTCACAGAGTTATGTTAATTTATGTTAGCGGTTTATTTTCGGAGTCTTTTGAGTTTTAGGGGTTTTTTTTGGCAGTTATGTTAACTCGTGTTTCTCAAGGCAACCATGTGGCAGTGTAAGGACTGCAAAATAACAGTCTCGACTAGATCACAGTTCTTGAAACACTATATAGGAAGAAATGACACTATACATAGCACGCTTTTATAGCGATAAAGTTCTGTGTACAGCGAACACTATCGATCTTTTGAATTGGAACCGCATACAAGGCATGTTTCATTTGTAGAGCTGGGTGAATTGGCAGATCGTTGTCCTCTCTGTGATTATAAAGTTGGTGCTATCCATATACGTGCCGCGTAACCAGTTTTTTCCCCTCTCTTTTAGAGTGATGGTTCAGACAGAGAAAACGACTGGGTTTGATTGGCCAACTTAACACTGTTGAGTAAAACGCAAAACCCCATTAAATTTGATCTTTGAGGATACCGTAGCTGCTCACTTGGAGGCGGAGCAACGTAACATTTTTAAATTTCAGTACCGAAGCCTGTACTTTTGACAACCCTAACAAACACAGTAGAGTAGTCTTGTAAGTCACTGCAAGTCAGTGATGTGAAACATTAAGGAATGGACAGTTGATACAGATTTCTCAGATTATTTGCTTTTTCTGGATGTATTATTAAGTGATGTTAAATTTACAACCTGCATTTTTGATGCAATTAAAGTGACTGAACAGTGTTACTGTTTTTGTGTTTTGTAGGACACAGACTTTGAGAATTCCGAGAGAGACATGGCCAATACTGTAACTGGAATTTACATCATCAGACCTGAAGATGCAGAAACCTGTGACCCACCATCGGATGTTGGATTGATTGTTGAGGGAGTGAAAGTTCTTCAGAATCTTGGCGACGTCACCAAGGCTTGTGCTCTTCAATATACAGTCATATACAGCTTGAATCTGTTATCCTTCAGACCTGAAGTACACTTTTGAGTTTTTCCAGAAAGTGTTGCTGGGACTTGACACACAGAAACTGTCACACAAAATACAGGTTCTCAAGAACAAACTTGTTGGCTGAATCAATACATCTTCATTTCTTTCATTTGTCCACAATGAAGATGCTTTTTCCCCCTTTATTTATTTATTTATTTATTTTGTGAAGAGCTGTGACATTTAAATTGTTTCTGGTATTAAAATTAGGGGCCAGTTTTAATGTTACCTTTGTTGATGGCACCAAAATTTGAAATGGAGTTCTGCAGCTTTTCGAGGCATGCCGCCTTGCTTGAGCAGACTGTTTTATTGTTTGTAAGAACTGTGAAGTTGTAAGAACTGAAGTTAAAATTGTTTGTGGTTGTTTACAAAAATTAGAGGCCAGTTTCAATCTTTTCTTTACCAATGGCTCAAACAATTTGAAATATCAAAAATTGAGCACTGTAGCATTTTGTGACATGCTGCCTGTCTTGAACAAACTTTCCTTTAATTTTTATAAGTTAAATTTTTATTACAATATTTGAAGGCAGTTGCACATATTAAAAGAACAACATTTTGGTCAATAGTAAACATTCTTAGTTTTTTTTCCTGTCTTTTTGAAACGAACTTTATTTAAGCTGTTTGAGGTTGTTTACAAAAATAGAGGCCAGTTTCAATGTTTTCTTTAACAATGGCTTAAACGATTTTAAATATCAAAAATTGAACACTGTAACATTTTGTGACAGGCTGCCTGTCCTGAAATTTTTTAAAAATTTTATTACAATATTTAAAGGCAGTTGCACATTGTAAGAATATTTACTATTGACCAAAATGTTCTTTTACCTTCTTTTATTTGTTTCAAAGGACCTGTGAAATTGAAGTTGTTTTACAATTTTTAGCAGTTGTATATTGCAAAACCTTACAAAGAAAATAAATTCATTTTGTTTCTAAAAATATGCTTGATTATTTAAGTTTTACACTTGTAGAGCAAATACTTAAAGTGAATAAAATCAATAAAAAAATGTGTTCACCTTACGTATTGAAAGTTCATAATTGTAACATTAAAAAAAAGAGAAAGGTATCTATTTATCCAAGAGTCTTGAAGAAAAGGTTTTATCTCACATGCTAAAGAGAATAGAGAGCTTTTCTTCAGATAAGGTTCCGGGCAGAACCCCTTTTGAAAGCTTGACCCATTATTGCTTATTATTATATTAATGCTGCATTATCTATCTATCTATCTATCTATCTCTCTCTCTCTCTCTCTCTCTCTCTCTCTCTCTCTCTCTCTCTCTCTCTCTGGCTGGCTGGGAGAACCTTTAAAGGTCCTATATAGAATCCCTTTAGAAAGCTAAGCCTCCATAACTATTCCAAGAACCAAACCAACAATCATACAACAGTAATACAACTTCTTGTCATGCTGAAAGGTAAAATTCTTCTTCATCTTAAGTGTTTTAGCAGAAGCCTTAAGGTTTTGCACCAAAATTAACTGGTATTTGGAGCTGTTCATTATTTCCTCCACCCTGATTAAAGCACCAGTTCCAGCTGAAGAAAATCAGCCCCAAAGTATGATGCTACCACCACCATGCTTCTTTTGGTGATGTGCTGTGTTTTTTGTGCCAAACATATCTTTTGATATTATGGCCAAAAGTTTAAACTTTTGTCTCATCAGATCATTAGACAGTACTCCACATGGTTTTGGTTGATTTTTAATTTTTTTTTTTTTTTTTTTTGTTAAAAAAGGTTTCTGTCCTGCCACCCTACCCCATAGCGCAGAGATACAGTATGAAGAATCCAGGAAATGATTGTCACATGTAGGGAGCAACCAGTACTTGCCAGAAATTGCTGCAATACATTTAATGTAGCTGTAGGCCTCTTTGCAGCCTCCCTGACCAGTTTTCTCCAGATCTTGTCATCAATTTTAGAGGGACGTCCTGTTATTTTCTCCACTTGTTGATTATTGTCTTTTCAGTGTCCCATGGTATATCCAGTGCCTTGGAAATTTTTCTGTAACCCTCTTCTGATTGAAATTTTTCAACAATGAGATCCTGTAGCTGCTTTGTAAGCTCTTTGTGGCCCATGGCTTTTCTAGTTGGATGTTAGCAAGAAGATGTCAGGAAACTCCTATAGGAACAGCTGTACTTTATTTGGGGTTAATCAGTCCTTTAATTGATGGCAGGTGTATACTAGTTAATATTTAACATGAGTTTGACCATCATTCTGAACACTGCCACATTCCCAATTATAAAAGGGGTGTGTACACTTATGCAAGCTGGGTATTGTACATTTTTTATTTTTTATTTTCACCTAAAATGATTCTTATTGTTTTGCACTTTAATTAATACAGTAGGTTAACATTTTTACAATAAAGGTAGAAAAAGTTCTGAAATTATTTATATTGGTTTAATTTTTAATTTTTATTTTTTTACATCACAAACACCTGCCATTTTAACAGGGATGTGTAGATCTATCTATCTATCTATCTATCTATCTATCTATCTATCTATCTATCTATCTATCTATCTATCTGTCTGTCTGTCAATCTATCAATTGACCAAGTAGACCATTCATACGGAATCTTTACATAATATGATGAACACCCAATCCCATTTGAATACAAAAGTATTTGCACCTCTGGGTTTGACAGTTCTAGTCCTACAATTCCCAGCCTTGTCACAGATGAATTGAACAACTAACTAACAAACAAACAAACAAACAAATAACGTAAAAGCATCTGAACAGATAGAGTCAGATATTTAACTCAGACTCAGGTCTAAACTGCAGAACCCATGTTGATCAGAAGATGGCAGCACCGGAAAGAGTTTGTGTGTCTGTCTCTATTCTCACATTCCACAGCAGCAACACTAAACCAGCTGTTCCCACACAGAGGAAATATGCTTTAATCTTAATTATTTCCTCCTTCCAGTGGAAAATGATTTTGATGTCACTGAAACTGACCTCTTTGTTGATGTTTCCACGGCTTTCATAGGACTGAACTAAATACGACAGGAAACACTGAAAGCAAAATCATTCAATTTTTTAAAAATGCCTGGAGGAGTCAGACAGCTGTAAAGTTATTCTTTTTTTTTTTTTTTTTTTGGGGGGGGGGGGGGGTTAATGTCCTTACATCAGCAGAAACTCTTTTATTCATCATTTTGGTTTGAACAACCCACCAATCTTTCTCTCATTTCTCCTGACCTCTTTTCAATCATATGAAAGTCATACAACCACCAAAGCAAATACTGAAACTATTTTGAAATATACTTTATATTAATGTGCCCGTTCTAATATGTTATCGTTTCTATAGTAACAGCTCATCCGCAGGGACTTGTATGGCAGATGCTTACGCTGATTACAAACCATGTGTAATTGGTGATGTGGTAATGTTTTCTGTAAGGAATGTGTTTATTACATTAACATTTATGGAAGGAGTTTCCAGTGTCAGCGCTTTGTATCAGTCAGAGGTAAAGCTGTAACTGTAACTGTAACATGACAAGCTGCTTTTCTGTCTTATTAACTTCAAGAGAGAGAAAAAGGAGAGGCTGGTGAGAGAACGACAGTTTATACATTATTTACGTGGATGTTCCACAACATTAAATGTAACTATAAATGGGGGAAAAAAAAGTATGATGTGTCATTCTGTAATTAATAACAATTGTAATCACTGGTGTGAAAAAAAATGCTGTGGTATAGGAGGAATAAAACACTTCATCAGTGTGGTAACAGTAGCTCCACCTCATCCCACCACTCCGTCGTTGATTATTTGCCTATAAGATCATGCTATGGAGTGTTTTCTTCCTTATGTGTTACATATTTCAGGTTCTCTGTGAAGTAATGCATAGTTTTGGTGTCAAGCGAGGCAGACAGATTTTAGTTATTCTCAAAGGAAATAATTCTCTCACGTCAGCAGTGAAATCGATCGACATTGACCTGCTCTTTTTGTAGGACCTGTCATTCGTCACCCACCAAATTAGCACTGAGCTCCTCTCTTATCTGAGAGTCCTGGTAAGCATCACCATCACCACCATCGCTCCAACCTCAGCACTCCGTATGATGTATTGCACTGACCTGACGTGAACTTTTACGGATCACAGAAGCATTTTCCTACGTGTCTTATTACACATGTCATATTTTCTCTCGGGTTTTAAAGGTGTTTTTAAGGGTTTTAAGTATTTTTAAGGTGATTAAGGACTGATTCTGTTAGGAGGATCCAAAAGGGTCCAGATTCTCCCTCTAGCCCATTTTGCGCCTTTTTCCATCTGCCAGTCTTTCCTGCCAGCGCACTTCCTTCCACAATTAGCAGTTACAAAGATGAAAAATGACATTCTGGATAGTCTTGACATGGCCTGGCCACACACCCTAGATTAGCCCGGGAGGGCAAAAAAGACAAATCCTGGCCTTCATCCCACCAGTGGAGCAAGGGAACGGGGGGGGGAGGGCGAAAAATGACCATAATGAGGCCTTTAAGCTGCTCTGCCTTGACACTATGCAGGAAACACTTGTGATGACTTTGAGAAATCCTAGCAGGAGTTTTCCCAGAGACGTTCAGTGCCACAAAGTAATGGAGGCAGGACAAGGGTACCGAGACAGGGCTCTTAATATGGCACTGCACTGAAAGAGGGAGGATGGAGGAAAAATGAAAAAAGCATGACTTTTTAAGGTTGTTCTGATTCTGTATGGCTGTACTTTTGTAATAAGCATGCTCTAGGAGATTGTTTGTTTGCATTACGATTGCAATTTTGTTGTAGATTATTTAGTAGACTAATCCTAAAAGTATTTCCTACAAGTTTCTGCAAATGGTTTATAAAACACCCATGTGACTAATAATAATACTTATAATAAACATTATTTATAATGCAATACATAAAAAAATAATAAAATAAATATTAATATTTTGTACATACAGTATGAACTTCTGCTTTTTTTTTATATTAGTTTTTATGCAGTAAGTAATATTGTTCTTATACCTATGAGATAAGACTTTTACTCAGTGCCAGTATGCAATAATTGTAATGCATGCAATGACAATTAATATGTTTCTGTTTGCGTTCGTGTAATTAATTACATAAAAACTACAAAGAACATGTTCACTTGTATGAATTTTTGGTCAACAGCGCAGTTGGACCTAATCTTATGATTCTCGTGTACGGGAATCAGAAGGCAAAAGTGCTAACATTAACAGATCTGACGTAGCATTTACGATTTTTGACCCCTTGTTACGGCACTACGGGAGACACCTGAAAACTACATGGTGTGAATGAAATTCACCCTGCAGAAAAACCTATTCGAAGGACGACGAAAGACACATTTGTGAGCTGTTAGTTTTGCTTCACACTGACCTTTTTTAAGTGAACTTTGACCTGTGAATTTATAAACCTTGGTATTATGAGCCAGTTTTAAACCAAGAACTTGGAACTGTGCTGTCTACGGTCAGTATTAAACGGAGAGAGCACTCAGACTGGACTATTTTTCCAGTTTGTACCTAAAATTTGTACCTAAAAATTGAGATTGAAATAATAAAAATTTCCGTGTCGGAAACGGCCTCTCACAGAACGTTCTTTTTTTTTTTTTTTTTTTCTATTTTTACCAAAGTTAGTGACAATTACATTTGCGAACGTCCAAGTGGCTTTTCCAGAAGCTTCCACGGCGGTTCGGTTGCTGCTCAAACGCATTATGATTGGTTAAACATGACAGATTAGTGAATCAGCTCCACACACACTCACACAACACACACGCTGAAGCTGTCATGCAGTGGAAGCTGATGGTATGAGAATGGCAGTGTGTTGTCATCAGGCCAGAGCTCATTTTCCCTGAGAGACTCTGACATTGCGATCAGTCGGGAACTGCCAACACTGAACGCACTCTCACACACATCATCCTGAAACTCGTCATCTTTATTTAGCTTCTGTGGGAAGCGGAGGATCGCGGATGCCTTCTCAAAGATCATCACACAGATGACTGTTACTCATCTGAGCAGACAGACGGGCCTGAGATGAAGAGCGGGAAAGAGAGAGAGAGAGAGAGAGAGAGAGAGAGAGAGAGAGTGTGAGTAAGTGATGGGAATACGAGGGGATTTTGAAAGTCTGGTGAAAGAAAAAGAGAGAGACAGAGGTTGAGAGTGAGTGGAAGAGAAAGAGTGAAGGTAATAGTGAAAAATCATGAAATAGATTTTAAATAAGTATTAAGAAAGAGAGAGAGAGAGAGAGAGAGAGAGAGAGAGAGAGAGAGAAGAAAAAATATCTTACTACACTCTCAATATCAAGCACTGAGCAGCGGCATTCATGGCACTGTGTGACAGATGGAATGCCACGTTGTTTTCCACTCCATAAAAGAGCTGCGTGAAAACACATTTAGACACCGTTTTTCATCCCTAATTGCCCCCCAAACATAAGCGAGAGTTATTATCCATCTGCACTGACACCATTAGACCTACCCCTCTGTGTGACCTTTGACCCCGGCGTCATACACACCAGAGTCAGTGACACGTGACGGATATCCATGTGTGACTGTGACACCGTGACCTACAACTCATCCTTCACACGGACACATAACTCTCTCTGTCTCACACACACACACACACACACACACACACACAATGTAGCATTGACAAACACAAACACACCACTGATGCCTCTGTTGTGAAGTCCCGAGGCATGGTTTTTGATGAGGATAATGCAGTTACAGAACAACTTTGTGTTCCGACGTATACAAATTAAGTGGGTTTTTCTTGTCATTCTTCTACACAGATTGTATACACTGGAATGAAATGTGATTTTTCCAGGACCATGGTGCAACACAGAACAATACAGTCGCAAAGTACAAAGAAATACACTATGTGGTCAATAATTTGTGTTCACCTGACCATCGCACTCATATGTGCTTGTTGAACATCCCATTCCAGATTTATTCCCCTTTGCTGTTAGAATAAGCTCCACTCTTCTCTTCTGGGAAGGCTTTCCACTAGATTTTGGAGCATGTCTGTGGGGATTTGTGTTCATTCAGCTACAAGAGCATTAGTGAGGTTGAGGTCAGGTGCTGATGTTGGGTGAAGAGGCTCCAGTTCCAGTTCATCCCGAAGGTGTTCAGTGGGGTTGAGGTCAGAGCTCTGTGCAGGACATTCGAAGTTCTTCCACCTTCTTCCAGCCTTAACACACCATGTCTTCATGGAGCTCGCTTTGTGCTCAGGGGCATCGTCATGCCGGAACAGGTTTGGGCCTCTTAGTTCCAGTGAAGGGGAATTGTGATGCTACAGCATGCAAAGACATTCTATACAGTTGTGTGCTTCCAAAGTTGTGGTAACAGTTTAGGGACGAACCATATATTGGTGTGATGATCAGGTCTTCACATACTTTTGGCTGTATAGTCTATGTTAAGTGCAGATGTGCAAAATATACAATGCACAATAAATATGCAGGACAAAAAATATAAAGGACAGTGGATGTTAACTAGACAGGACAACAGAAATGTGTCTTATGGGCGAACCAGTGCGGAAAATTCAAAAACGCACTGATCGTTCTTTTGATCCATACAAAGTCCCAGAAAAAATACTGAAGGTATATCAATACAGGTCGGTAACTCCAGAATCTTCGATGACTGAAGAGAAGTGTAGCGGCAATATCAAGTCACCGGTAGCAGAAAGTAAGAAAGTGTGTCGTAATTGTATAAATTGTCAGTCCCTCCAGGATTTTTGTGATTTTGCGATCGCAGAAATTAACTCAAAATCAAGGAAATGCTGCAATATTTGCAGGAGTTTGCAATTTTTTCTAAATTACAGCAGATTTTCCACAGATTTGGGCCAAGGCCCATCATGTGACGTCATTGCAACGTGCATTCAGCCGAAGCCCTCTTCGATTCACATGCGTCAAACGAGTACAGCTAAAAGCTCTCATTTACCAACAAACATCACTGTGAAAGAGCGTGCAAAACTTTGTGCAATTCCAATTTTGCCAATTCAAGTAGTTTTCCGCAAAAAAGCACAAAAAATTCAATGAAATCAAACATTTTTGGCTGCAAAAATCACAAAAAAATGCCGCGTAATCCTGTACAGACTGAACCGTCCCATAGCAATATAAAGTGCAGGCATACAGTGATAGATGTATGATGGTGGGGTTGGGAAGGGTTTGACAAGTCCAGGTGAGTTGAGTGTTCTGACTGCCTCACAGGTGGTGGCAGAGTTGGGGGAGTGGGAGGGGTTATGGAGGTTCGGTTTGTTCTCTTCAACCTCCACAAAAAACTAGAGATAATGCTGGGATTAACTTGGCTAGGCAGATGGTGTTGAGAGTCCAGGAGATGTGCACACCAAGAAACCTTTGACTCTATCCACTCTGTCAATGTGCCGTGGAGAGTGAGCACCACAGGTCCTCCGGAAGTCAACGATCATGTCTATCGTTTGATCAAAATCGAGAAGTAGATAATTGTGTTGTCTCTACGACATTCTGCGAGGTGTGTGTATCATAAGCAAACGTGATGATGTGATTTAAGCTGTACTTTGCAGCGGGGTCGTGAGTCAACAGTGTAAACAGCAGTGGACTGGGGTTCAGCGTGGTGGTGTTGGAGGTAGTGGTGCAGATCCTGACGGACCCAGATCTCCCAGTGTTCAAGCCCAGTAGGCTTAACCTTTCTATTAGTTGCTGTGGGATAATTGATAAATGCTGAACTGAAGTCTATAAACAGCATCCTCAATCAATTGTTTGTCCACGTGCGTCAGAGACAGGTGGATGGTAGCAGATATGATGTCTCTGAAATGGTCCAGTGTGGTGGGAAGACTGTTATTTCATAACTAGCTGCTACAATGGGGCAGTAGGCATTGAGGCAGGACACAGATGATTTCTTTAACACTGTGATGATGATGATGGTCAGCACAAGGACACCTGCTTGGCTTAGGGAGATAATCAGCTGATCAGCAAATTCCCTGAGCACCAGCCAGGTATGTTGTTATGTCAGGCACATAGTTTCTCAGAGCCAAGCTGACTTGTTTTGTCATTGAAAATGACAAACTTTATGCCACCAAAACATTCAATGTAACTATAAACTATAAAAAAAGTGCAACATCTCATTCTTTAATAATGAAATGAAAAAACTGGCACTGAAATGGCTGCGACATCTGCGCAGTAACAGCAGCTCCGCTTCCTCACACCATCCCATCGTTGATTATGTTCCTATAAGAACATGACGCGAATTGATTTTCCCTTACATATCTGTTTTTATTACTGATAATGATAACAATGATTCATCATGATCACTGTGAGTGCTTAGCGATGATCTGAAAATTGAAATTATTTATATAAATAAAACAGCATCAGGAAAAAAAAAATCCTGGAAAACGATCCTTTCTCTATGTTTACTCTTGTCCTTTGTCTGTGTTAAATATACCTTACTTATTTACCTTAATTAATTTTATGTAAATACATAAAAATGTAGTGAGTTCTACACAACTCTCTCTGATAAAAATAAATAAATAAATAAATAAATAAATAAATAAAGTTTTTTGGAAAATATTAAGTATGCCATTAAGTAAAATCTGGATAATAATAATAATAAGAAGAAGAAGAGGAGGAGGAGAAGAAGAAGAAGAAGAAGAAGAAGAAGAAGTGTTACAGATGTACTTGTTCTACACTAGGGTAATATATGCTGTTGTTGTTGTTGTTGTTGTTGTTGTTTAATCCTGTCAGATGATGTGAATGTTGTTAACTCTCATTTCTAATTAATAACCATCAGCAAATAGGCCTGCATTCATCTATTCATTTAAATTCAGAAAACACACACATGCATTATATTTCTTTGGGGGGGAAAATACCTACTCCAGTTATCAGATTAGTGTTACAAGTGTACCTAAAGTGAGTAAATAAACGAATGTGTAAATAAATAAATAGCTGTAACTGCCATGGAAAATATGAACTATACAGTATATGTACATTGTTGACCCTGATTTTGTTGTAAAGAAATAGATGTCCATCTGTCTAATGTTCATTTCAGATGCTGCTCCAGCCGAATAAACAAATCACATAACAGGATTTGGTCAAACAGCAAGAGAAAAAGAACAGCGGCGATCTTGGTGCCAAAGCGCCTCAGGAGGAATGACTGCTTCAGATTGGCATTCCCAGATTTCCTCCCTGATCCAAACACTGTGAGATTCCAGTGTGTTTCCACAGAAAAGCAGCTGCGTGAGTCATCAGAGGAAACGTCCAGTTACTTCTGCGTACACACGCCAACGAGACAATCTGCAAAATATCTCTAATGTTTACAGTTTGCTTCGCTGATGCCCAAATCCGCACATCCTGAGGGGTGAAAGTGAAATATAAATATAATACATATTTACAGGAAAGATTTTAGGGATGAGAGATTTCCACTACTTGTTAGCTACATGAGGCTTGTAGCTCAGAAAACATGATGTGGTTGATCGACTGCGTTTGGAGTAAAGAGGACATTACGTTACAGGAAAACAATCGACTACAGGGTGGTTTGATGAAGCGGAGTTACTGCTATCACCCTGAAGTTGATTGTTTTTCTTTAACAGCACGTCCTGAAGCTGAAGATGTCTGAAAATGTACCGAAAAAGTTCCCGCTTTACCTCTGACTCCGGAGACTCCTTTCTTAAATGTTAAATAAACTTGCAAATCTCCTTACAGAAGACTTCACCATATCAATGATTACACACACTTTTAAGTCCCTGCGAATGAACTGTTTCTATAGAAACGATCACGCATTAGAACGAATGTGTTAATATGAAATGAAATTAATGAAATTAATCAACACCTTCTGACCAATCAGAATCCAGAAGTCAAAGGCTCTGTGGCATAATACATATTGAATGTTTGGCCAGCTCCACTTATTATAATTTTTGTACTACTACTGATTGATACAAGTATTGGCACCCCTCTATCCCATCCGTCAGTGGAAACGGCCAACCACAGAGCCCATATTATTTAGGAGGCGGTTTATTCTTAGTAAAGCAGTGACTCTGACTCGAATAAATAAATATATTAAGATATTAAAGGTGAAATGATCAAAATAACGTTGCGCTTGGCTTTAGGGACTATTTCAGGTCTCATAATGTTTGTTTTGGATTTTTGGAGAATTTATCTGTCTCTTTTTTATGAATGATGGCTTTAACTGTCTCGGTCTTCCAAAACACGTTGATATATATATATTTTTTTATCCTCTTGTCTGGCTCAGAATTTTCGGATACTGGATCAGAACAATAAAAAAACTGCCTGAGCAGCAAAACCGTCTGAGCATTTACCAAAAAAAGAAAAAAGAAGAAGAAAAAAAAAACTTTTTCACGCCTTAAATAAGCCTCAGAGTGAACATGTGACTGGTTTAAGTCATGGGACACTTTAATGACGCTCATATAAATAAACTGACTAGAGAATTTCAGACAAGGATGCAAACTTTTGAGCTTGCTAATAAAGCAAACTGCTATTAGGTGCAGCTGCAGGAGTATTTACATTTATATTTTACATTCCCCCCCCCCCAAAAACAAGATGGATGCCAAATTTAGAGCTTGATAATAAATACAACTCCACTGCTATAACATTTAGGCTGTATGTTACGTGTTATAAATCGTAAGCAAACTAGGAAATATGCATTTTAATTCATTTTGTAATAAAAAAAAAAAACAATAGGGATGCAAACTTTTGCACTTTCTCTCTCGTCTCTCGGTAGTGCTCTCTGGAAGGCACAGATTGATTTGGACCTCACACAAAAATGCAGCGATAAGGCAGGAAGTGCATCGCTGGGGGCTGGAGGCTTGAGTAATAATGTGGAGTTTGTTAAGCTTGTTACACACACACGCACACACACACACACGCGCACACACACACACACACACACACACACACAAAACCTCCCGCATCTTGTATAGAAAAAAAAAACCCAGATACTAAACAATTTAGGCTTCTTTATTAAAAATAAAATGTGATGTGATGGTGTTATGCTCACTTATATTCCGTATCTCAGCAATGACATACAGGTTTAATAAGTTTGGAAATTAACTGACTGCTTCACTCGTTCCATTTCTCACTTCTAAATGAGTAATAAATATTTTGAAGGTATCATTTATCTTTTCTTTCTCTCCTAAATCATGACGGATTAGAGCGTCAAATTAATTTTCCCTCCGAGCACACATCGGTACAAACACACTTCACTTAGTCACTCTGGATACAGAAATACACAGATACAGAGATATGTCAAATAAATAATAATAATAATAATAATAATAATAATAATAATAAATGATATACCTAGGTTTAGATTTCACGCTGATTAACTAGTGTGCAGAATATTTCTTGTACCGTATCAAGCTTCATCTTGTTCACTTCACAGCAACTGGTCTGGCCTAAACTCTGTAAGCGTTCTGCAAAGCTATTTCCTTTTTTCTTTTTCTTTTTTTCAAAACACAGGCAGGCCTCAGTTTGTGAGGGATAATTAAAAATGAGAGGGATTCAAATTGAAAACAGTTGTGTGGTCTGGTTTCCACACCGAGTATCACTTTCACAATTTTTTTTATTTTGTGAGCTGAACATAAAAATACTGATTCTTCCCGATCATGAAAATTACAGGACTGGAATGTATTCCTAAGCCACATATACTTTTATGTGATGTCCACTTCCTCCACAGAAGGCTTTACTAGCCCTCAAAACAATTGTTTATTAATACCCTAAACACACCGATGACTTACGGCAAATTATATGCACCATGATACATTTAGAGCACAAAATTAAACAGAAGTGTCATCTTATACATTATGAATTTCCAGTTCTTGTAGTCGGTTGTGCGATAAAACTCCAAAGTAAAGGCTCACTGCATACAAACTGGCTTCACTGTCTTGTCCGTGCCTGGAACAGCTCAACATTTCCATTTATTTATTCCTCATACGCTTTGAAACCAAAGCAACTTACACAATCCAAGTGCAGAGCCTCATTATAAACTCCACCAATTCATATCTATGGTGAATAGAACAGAAGAGCTCCTGCTTGCAATACGTACGAAATAAAAACTCTGTGTCATGCTATTATAGAAAACTAATGAACAACAGGGTGGTGTGAGGAAGCGGAGTTACTGATACCACTGTGAAGTTGATTATTTTCCTATAACAGCATGTCCTGAGGCATATTATTCCTCTTATACCACAGCAATTTGTTATTGTTTCTATAGCAAAAGCTCATGCGCAGGGACTTGTATGGCAGACAGTCCAAATAAATGGATTTTAAAAATATATATACGGTTGCAATCAAAATTATTCAACCCCCATTGCAAATCAGGTTTATTGTCAAAATTTACAGACCAGCTTCTGGCAGCGTTCCTGAGGAATCTTAGCCCGTTCCTCATGAGCAATGGCCTCTAGCTCAGTAATATTCTTGGGTTTGCAACCACCTTCTTCAAATCAAAAAGTCAGGTGACTGTGATGGCCCTGTAGAATCTTCCAGGACTTATTCTGCAACCAAGCCTTGGTGGAATTTGAGGTATGCTTGGTATGCTTATCATTGTCCTGTTGGAAGGTCCAGTGACGCCCAAGCTTCAGCTTCCTCACAGACGGCATGACGTTTTCTCCTAGGATTTCCTGATACTTCAATGAATCCATCTTGCATTCCACACGCTGCAGGTTTCCAGCGCCAGAGGATGCAAAGCAGCCCCAGAGCATCACCGAGCCACCACCATGCTTGACTGTGGACAGTGTTCTTTTCAGCGTATGCTTCATTCTTCTTCCTCCAGACATACCGCCAAAAAGTTCCAGTTTTGTTTCTTTTTCAGGTCTTTTGCAGTCACTCGAGCGTTTTTCACAACCTGCCTTCTCAGAAATCTGGTTGCTGATAGCTTCCTTTTTCTACCCCATCCAGGTAGTGTAACTGCTGTTCCCTGAACTTAACGAACTGTGCTTCCAACGGTGTCTCTATGAACATTCAGTGCCTTCGCTATCTTTTTGTATCCTGTTCCTTGTTTGTGAATGATGATCTCTTGAGCGATGATCTCTTCTCTTAACTTTTTGGACCATTCTTTTGTCCTAGCCATATTTCTAACATGCAGTCAAATGTGACACTTAACAAATCCCTAGCCAGTTCAGGTATTTCATGTGTTCCAGCTCAAACTCACCTGGTGCAACTAATGAAGCCCTTGATTACTTGCATCAGGGGTGCTTGAGACAACACCTGTTTTGCATATTTGTGTTGTTGTGAGGGATTCTATTCAGGGGGTTGAACAATTTTGAGACGTGAGAAGTCATTATAAGTTGCATTTTCAGTTGAATTTGGGGAAACCACTTGAAGCATTCGTTGTGTTGAACTGTTTCAATTTCTTTTGTTTGATTTGTTCATTGCAAACAGCTGAAAGTCTGTCAATTTTGACAATAAACTTGATTTGCAATGGGGGTTGAATGATTTTGATTGCAACTAATACATATGTATATCAAAATCATTGATACCGTGAACTTTTCTCTAAGAAGATGTTCATGAAAGGAGTCAAATTTATGGAAGGAGTCTCCAGTTTCAGTGCTTTGTAACTGTACATTTCCAGGCATCTTCAAGACACAGGAGTTTACACTTTGCAGTTACTCAAAAACATTTAAAAAAACTGTTGTTGTTGCTGTTGTTTTTTGTCTTATTAACTTTAAGTGAGAAAAAAGAAAGGCTGGTGAGGGAATGACTGTTTATAGCTTCTATAATGTAAATGAGAACAGGAACGAACTTGTTTCGTGGACGTCCCACAACATTAAATATAAACTGATGAAAAGAACGAAATGTCTTTTTTTTTTTAAATTGTTGGCAAATTGCTGTGGCCTAAGAGGAATTAAATACTTTGTGACATGCTGTTATAGGAAAATAAATAAAAACGTCAGGGTGGTAACAGTAATTTTGCTTCATTACATCACCTCATCATGTTTTGTTCTTTATAGAGACCCCAACTAGGCATGTCTCCACTTATATCATGGAGCTGAGGTTCAAGAGCTAATGCACAGACAGTACGGTTGACAGCAGTAAATATTGTCTTAGAGTAATGTGAATCAAACAAATAGAGAACGGAATTCATCTTAAAGGACAATAAAAATAAAACACAAGCTTGTTTTACACAACTATAGACCATGACATTTCAGCTCATTCTGATTCTATGTACTGTATTAGACATAACTAGGAATAAAACAATCAAATCAAGCCAAGATTCAAGTGCACAGCTGTCATATCATCCTGATGTACACACTGCAACGCTCTGAAATGGTCAGATCATCATTAATACTTCACCATTTTCATCCCAGTCATGGGAAACAGTGCGTGTGAAAGAGTCCGAATCTTTTTTTTTTTTTTTTTTTTTTTTGCCGAAACAGCGGAATCCTCCTATATCGTTCTCAGACCTGTTGGGTTGAAATGAAGACACACAGCCCTGTTTGCCATCTGTGCTGAGTAACGTACTGGGTTATTTTTGGAATTGACTTGCCAGTTTCTTCTCCCAATAATAGCAAACCAGCACAAAATATCTCGTGGGAGAGTATGCAAAAGTACTTAAAATACCGCACTTGTTCTTCTTTGCAAAGCCAAAATGCATTGTGGTGATGACAAATTGCCTGGACACATTTTCATACCATTTCTGGTCTCTTACGAAATATATAGATGTGGTTATAGTATAAACACTTTATATCAAGTTGAGTCGGGTTGCTTTGAAGTTAATAGCACGTGAGCGCACACACACACATACACACACACACACACACACACACACACACACAAACACAAGGTGGGTGGATTTGCAACACACTCCGTGTATTGAACGCTATTAAATCCGATCTATGTTTTAATTTTTTTGATTATTATTACACTCTCCTGCTACACACTTGAATGTTACTTTCACAAGGCGAAGCCATTCTTTGATTCAAAAACACACACTGCAATAAAAAGAAAAGAAAGCCATGAAATGAGATCATTCATAACAACCGGAGGGGGGGGAAAGAAAGTAATTATAAAGCAATAAACCTTATGACAGGAGTCACATGACATCTTGGAAGACAAATAAAATCACAGCTTATTAACACTGTTTATTTATGGAGCTGTTTATTTCCAAGCAGCCATGTCTCTTTGGTTTACCTGCCTGGCTTTTAAAGTGACCTTGTTTCTTCTATCGTTTACTGAATTTTTTTCACCATTGCATGATCACAAGATGTTTTGTCTCTGTGCAGAACCAATAAGGCGTGCAATCATGCAACGTAACTCGTCCTCAAGCAGACAACAATAACTACATCCTTGTGGACTGACTTTATCCAGAGATACTGGGCACTTTTGGGAATAAAACACTTTGCTGTTATAGGGAAATAATTAACAACAGGGTGGTATGATGGAGCCTCTCTACGTACACTCCTCTGTTCTAAAGATGTCAGAAAACTTAAATTTACTGTTGACTGACACTGGAGACTCCTGATATACTGTAAATGTTTAAAAAATGTCACTATGGCCCATATAGAGGTGTTTTAAGGTGGCTTAGTGATGATTTAATACCAAAATTATGCACATCAGTATTCAGACCATAGACCTACAGTACACACTTAAATGCTATTCAGAAGTTAAGTAAGTGAGAGTTGAGTATGTGGCCGGAGTTCAAGTAAAACTGAGGTGTGTTTCAGTTATGCATGATTCCGAACTTTTTCTTGTGTGAAAAATCTGGCAACCTTATAGGCTTTAAATCCACGCAGGTGATTTGCAGAATCTCGATTGCATGACTTAAGCAGGCGCCTTAACCCAACTCTGAATATGCATAACTTTCCCAGCATATATAATGACTAGAGGTCGACTGATTGATCGGTTTTGCTGATTAATCGGCACCGATAACAGATTGCTGGAACTATCGGTTATCGGCAAAAATCCGCACAAATAGTTTTTCCCGGTTGCGTCCGTTGTGGGAGCGGCTGAGAAGCGTCCGCTGTCATTATATAGTACGAGAACGGCCTCTAGAGGAAATGAAAACTATCACTGACAAATTTTGTTGCGTTATTTGAAGTGTTTTTAGATTCATTTAAAATGTGTTACTTTTGGTTCTATTTGGATGTATATCTTTTATTTACTTTAATATTCATTAATAGTTAATATATATTAATATTTATATATTTATTTCATTTTAAAAAGTACAGTACATCATGGTACATACAGTACTGTTTATTTTTTGTAATAAAGTTCAGCAATATTTTACTTTCAGTGTTATGTTTTCATTCAGTATCAATTTTAAAAACTATCGGTTGATTAATCGGTTATCGGCAGGTACCGCCCAACTTAGTTATCGGTATCGGTATCGGTCGACCTCTAATAATGACATAACTTTTGGACTTACTTTACCGAATCTGAATACAGCCCCGTACTGCTATTTATATACCGTTCATTGTCCTTGTTATATAACAACACATTTAAAAATCTATTTATTATTGATCTTAGATTATGTGGAGCCTACATATCCATACAAGTCCCCATGTAAGAGCTGTTACTATAGAAACAATAACGTATTAAAAGAAGAGTATTAATATAAACCTGTCTTTCACAGCTGCCCTACTGTCAGAGCTGCTGTTGAGCAGATACAGTTATATTTGGATGGTAAAACGCTGGCCATGGTAATGGAAAGTAAGTGTGTTTGGTGCTGGGCTGAGAAACAGTCCTCTAATCAAAACTATCCAACCAACAGCGATGATCAGAAACTGAGTCTGAGGAAAATTAGAAGACGATTAACACAGAAATGAATAAGATTCAGTTTGTAATTACACCTACAGTATAACAAGGCTAATAAAGTCTATTAATGTGACCACTAAGTGTACACAGTGTTTAAAGGGGTAGGTGTTTAAAGGGGTAATGGGGTTCTTTGACTGCGGGTACAATCACAGACAGTCTGCATAGCAACACTTCCCTCGGGGACTCTGAACTGCACTGCCCCTGACTCTTGGCAGGCTGCAGGGGAGCTTGAAATCGAGTATTTATCAACTATTTCTAGGCACGAAAGACCCGCGTTATTCCCCCCCGTATGTCTGAGCAGGTTGCCAAGAAAAGGCTGTGATGGATATGGAGCAGTTCAGCGGCAGTGTTCGGCAGGTCAAGCCACCAGATGAGAGTTACAAGGTTTGGGAATTTATTCACAGAGGTCTGAGGGGCTAAAGAATGGACCTTACTGTACTGCTTATTTGGACTGGACATAAGACGCTCCCCAAGCCATTTTGTCACATATAAAATATATGAAATGCATCTTCCCTGAACTGAGGTGGTCTGATTCCCTCCAGCTCGGATTTCAAGCCTCTCAGATGCTCTTGTTGTGAGAAGGGATTGGGCTTCGCGTGTGCATCCAGTAATGCCAACAAACATGGCTCAGCTATTCAGGGGATGAGCCTTAGAAACACAAACACACGGAAATCTGAGCGGAAAAGTCCTCAGATGGCTTATCACACAAAAGACCACTCCTCTGGAGAAATAGCGTCTGCGGAAGGACGCTCAGAATGTCGCCATGCTCCATCTTTTCGACACCCTTTTAGAGGGCAGAGTTGTTTATGACACGGTGGTATTCATGCATATCTGAAAATGAATAACAGATGCCTGGTGAACAGACACAGAGTGAGAGAAAATGCTAAGAATGCCTGCACACTGTTTTAAGGGCTCCCAAGGAGCTTGGTTTTAACAGTCTTCCACCACTTTTCACAAACACGTCAGAACAATAGACAAAAACATCCTCAATGTTTGTGTAAAAGCATTGTTTATCAAGTAAAACTAGGCCAATGAGTCAAAGAATGCAGACTATTTTAAACAATTGTTGGAGAATGTTGGTGTTTTGTGGTGTGATGGTGTGTGCATTGGTGTTTGACAGATGATGTTTCAGTTTGATCGTGTTGGTGTTTGACAGATAATGTTTCAGTTTGATGGTGTTGGTGTTTGTTAGAATGTTAGTGTTTGATGGTGTGTCTCTGTTGGTGTTTGTTGGATAATGTGGGTGTTTAATAGAGATGATACTGTTACTGGTTAATAAAGAATATTGGTGTTTGCTGGTGTGCTGTAATAATGTCTGGTGGTGTTTGTTGGTGTTTGATGGATAATGTGGGTGATTAATAGAGAACATTGGTGTTTGGTGGTGTGTTTTGGTGTTTGATGGATAATGTGTGTGATTAATAGAGAACATTGGTCTTTGGTGGTGTGTTTTGGTGTTTGATGGATAATGTGGGTGATTAATAGAGAACATTGGTATTTGGTGGTGTGTTTTGGTGTTTGATGGATAATGTGGGTGATTAATAGAGAACATTGGTATTTGGTGGTGTGTTTTGGTGTTTGATGGATCATGTGGGTGATTAATAGAGAACATTGGTGTTTGGTGGTGTGTTTTGGTGTTTGATGGATAATGTGTGTGATTAATAGAGAACATTGGTCTTAGGTGGTGTGTTTTGGTGTTTGATGGATAATGTGGGTGATTAATAGAGAACATTGGTGTTTGGTGGTGTGTTTTGGTGTTTCATGGATAATGTGTGTGATTAATAGAGAACATTGGTCTTAGGTGGTGTGTTTTGGTGTTTGATGGATAATGTGGGTGATTAATAGAGAACATTGGTATTTGGTGGTGTGTTTTGGTGTTTGATGGATCATGTGGGTGATTAATAGAGAACGCTGGTATTTGGTGGTGTTTGATGGATAATGTGGGTGATTAACAAAGAACATTTGTGTTTGGTGGTGTGTTTTGGTGTTTGATGGATCGTGTGGGTGACTAATAGAGAACATTGGTGTTTGGTGGTGTGTTTTGGTGTTTGATGGATCATGTGGGTGATTAATAGAGACCGTTGATGTTTGGTGGTGTTTGGTGGTGAATCTTGGTGTTTAATAGAGAGTGTTAGTCTGTAATGGTGAATGTGTTGGTGAGTGTTTTGATTGAGGTCTCATGACGAATGTTAGTGGCTCCAAAATCTATATTCAATCAAATCATTTCACATAGTGGATGACAAAAAGGATTTACACTTCCAGTGATCCAGCATTAAGACAGAAAGAATCATCATTATAATGTAAGTTATAATTGTGAAATAAACTCAGATGGCAAAGTACGGTCCAAAACACATACTTATCCGTGAGGCCATTTACATTTGCAAATGATGGTTTCTCCTATTAAGGAGCTACAAAGCTGAGACTGTAAAACATGGCACATGTGTAAAACACATGCATCATGTCTCCTTCCTGTAGGAAGTAATCAAATCCTACACAAACACTCTAATTTTCACAACAACATCATTAGCATAAATTAAATGTTTGCTTCGGTTCCACCCGAAGCCTGAACCGCAACCCGGGCATGACGAAGCCATCTTTTTCTCTCCGGTAGGTTTACTTATATATGAACCAGACACACATTCTGTAAGAGATCTTGGACTATGGACATGTTAAATACTTAAGAACTTAAGAACCGGTGTTATTTTCAACCTTTCTTTTTCCCATTTCCGTTATTAGAACAGACTCTACGTGCAGCAGTATAAAACCCAAATATATGAGTAAAGTGCAGTGCACAAATCAACAGGAATTTTATGTCATGCTGGAACAAATAGCAAGGCCGTAGTGGATGCCAAACCTATACGTGTTCCATATGTTGGAGCTGTGCTGCGGAAAGCATTCCAAAGCCTGAAGCCAATTTGCCACCATAAGCACCAGGGCTGTTACTTCAGAACCTGTTAATCTCCTGCATCATGCTGCGCTTGCTGGCCACTTGATTCTTAAAGCAGCTTTGTGTCACAGGCTGGTTTTTATCACAGTCATACCTTGGTTTTAGACCAATTGTCCATGGTGCATGCATAACAGATGGAACAAGCTTAAGAAAATTAATACAGATTCGTGTCATGTTGAATATGCTACGAAAATTCTGAAAAATTATTGATATAACCAAAATTGTTGTCTCTACATGGAGGGCCTTGCCTTAGGATTGAAGTAGCTAGGTACCGAATAAAACCTTATGTTTCATGCTGTTATTGTCAAATTATCAATAACAGGATGGTGTGATGAAATTACTCTCACCACTCCAAACTTATTATTTTCCTTAAACTTATACAGCTTGTCCCCAAGTCTTTACTTCCTCTTACACCACAGCAATTTGTTTGTCCACCAATAAAGTTAGCTCCCGTTCTCACTTACATTCTAGCAGCTCCTAAGCAGTCCGTCCCTCATCATCCTCTTTTTTTTTCTCTCAAGGTTAACAAGACAGACAAAAAAAAAAACCTGCAGCTTGTTACAAATTGTTGTCCTTGTCAGATAATGCGAATTTACAGGTTTTCTACACCGACACGGGAGACTCCTTTCTTAAATGTTAAAAGTGTATCAATTCATCTGAGTGTTAAAGAACCAGTTTTTCGAGAGGAAAAAAAAAAAAATTCTGCTTGTTTGTGTCCTAGATGTAACATAATGGTTTTAAGCCTTCCCTAACTCAGTCTCATTACAGGAGAATGAGAGAAGTCTGGATTCGAGCCTGGAAATAAAGTTGGTTCCAGTCGTTTGCGCTTAACTTTACAGTTTTTCCTTTGGAAAATGCTTTCATCCAAAGCGATTGAGATGGAATGTAGAGCCGTATGGGTGACAGCGTTCAGGTAAACGTTCTATGAATGTGGAGGGAAATATTGCAAATGGGCAGGCCAGACACTGGAACTTTGCTAGAGGCAGTCATATAACATGGGTTGTGACACAATGACACTGCCTGTATCTGCTTAGTGCTCCAAATATTCTTATCTGTATTGGGATTTCTGGTTTAGGTGTAGCATAAACCAAAGGTTTTTCAGCAGTGTTAGCATAGTGCATGAATACTGAGTCTGACAGTTCCTCGACCTCAGCTACATCACTCCAGTTCATTATGAGAGATATGTGAGGAAATCTGTTATTTTTTTGTAATTGGCCACAGTTTTTCTAATAAATTTGGTTGGTTGTTTTTTTCTCAAATTATAAACAAACTAGTATCCAAATTTAAACCACCCCCACCCCGACCAGGCAGTTACTAAGTCCTGCTATGAGTCCTGCTTTAACCTGCTATGAAAACTGCTGCTATAGCATCATCATGGAATCTTGGTAGTTCACTCAGCCCTAGCAAGAGTTAACCAAGCAACTGCAGTTTTCATGTCACATTCAGGACACTGACAGCGAACACCACAGAGCTTTCAGTGTGGTTCCATGTCCCTGCATTCAATTTTCACAGCCACTAATTGGAGATGGGGACAGAACTAGCCTTAGGTTAGGGAATAATGTAGTTCAGTCCCAAAAGAACACAATTTCTCCATCATCTTACTGAGCTGATGTTTCCAATCTTCGAATCCCCATAAATCAATTCAAAGACATGACAGCTCGAGACCTAACCCTAACCCTTCTCTCATCGTATGCTTATAGATTGCTTTTACACACATGGATGAGAGCTCACACCTCTGCACTGGCACTGCACTAGGCCGATGAATCACTCACCTCCTGCTAAGCAACGGGAGCAGAACCTCAGTGAGTGCTGTTTACATCATCAACTCGCACATCGTTAGTGTTAGACATGCCTCTTTTATTATTATCCGAGACAACTCGACAACTTCTTTTACAGTTGTTGCATCTAGGCTTGGCGTATGAGCATTGGCACATTTATCTGAAACAAAATGGCTGTTCTTGTTCTGCAAGACTAACATTTTATCACTCCAAAAAAAAAACAAAAGCACAGTGCTTTGCAAGAACCATTGCCCAATAGCCATGAACAGTCCTGACAGCACTAGTTAAGTAGGTTAGTGTAATTGGATGTTGGAAATATATCCATCCACAGAATGTTTCTTTCTTTTTCCTATATGAAATTTACTGATCCCAGTGCATTTCAATTCATATTTGTTTGAGTCAGCAGTCTGTTGCAGAAGCACCGAGACTGAACAAAGTGTAAATAATTTGCTCGGCAAGACAATGCTCATTATGAGAATTCTAAGACATCAATTCCAGTATCTTGCTTAGCTAATCTGGTATGCTAGCTTCTATAAGAGTTTACTTAGTTAGATGAGTTAAACAAACTCGGCCATCAACAATGCTGCTTAAAATGAAACATAATTATGACCTAACCCCTCTATACACTACCAGTCAAAAGTTTGTTTATTTATTTATTTATTTATTACCATGTTTGCTTAAAGGACCTCATTGTCAGTGGTGGAAAAAAGTATAAATATACTGCCTTGAGTAAAAGTACTGCTACTATTGAAACAATTCACGAGTAAGAGTAAATAAGTTGTCTGGTGAAATTGAGTAATTACTTTCCAAATTGCTTCCTCCTCTGAGGAAGGCATTGTTGAATTGTGTTAACTAACCAAGTGAGCTTAGCTGAAGTGAACACCACCGCCATTATCAACACTATATAAAGAAAGGTAATTCTAGCTGGCTAGCAAACTTACCCAAATTCTGTTGGGGTTTCAGTGGTTTGCTAGGTTTGTTAATTCATAACTGTTTTAGCTACATAGTTAACTGTCTAGCAAAGATGGCCCTTACACATCACCCTGTATTACCTATAGGCTGTAGCAGCGCTTAGATATATTTAACACAGCTAGCTAATGGCTTGCCTGGACATGTACACCCTTACGTGTACATCCAACCTGTGGGCTTTGGCTCACATAATTTGCATATTATGATCACGTCTCCTTTGAAGAATTTATATTAGATGATAAATTGGGTCAGGGATACTCACTGGTCCCCACTGTCTCAGACATTGCTGTTGCTGACTAAACAATTGGCACCTGAAGTGTAAATTTTCAGTGGGAAACTGCTTTATTTTTTGATTAGGTTTAAAAAATGAATTATTTTAAAATTTGTACATCATGTCTTTTAATCATAATGTATTTTAAATGTCTTTTAAACTCTGTAAAAGTGATCGAAAAAGAATATATCCAAATTTAATATTTTGTTAAAATAAAAGTAAAAGTACTATGATTAATTATATCATTACATTGAACAAGAGTACATATAATTTGTTACTATTTATCCCTGCTCATTTTAAATACTCTTAAATAAAATTAAAAAAAATCTAACCAAGGAACAGATAAGTGAAACGAGTAATGTTTAGTATTAAATGTCTAGTGCATTGAGAAATGTTAAAAATGACTTTAGTGGAACAATCTAGACCAGGCTGTATTCCTGCCTCAGTGTTCCTGGCTCCGGATCCGCTGTGATCCTAATAAATCTTTATTCACTTTACAGAAGATAAATAAATTAATCTACACTCTACACTGACCATCACACTCATATGTGCTTGTTGAACATCTCATTCCAGATTTATTCCTTCTTTGCTGTTATAATAAACTACAATCCGAAGTCACCTACATCACCACAAGTTGTTTGGAAGGGTTTCAAGAAAAAAGCCTCTACTCTCATCCACAAACAAACTCAAGCGTTTTCAGTTTGCCAGACACTACTGGAACTTCAAATGGGATCGGGTTCTATGGTCAGATGAAACCAAAATAGAGCTTTTTGGCAATAAACACCAGAGGTGGTTTTGGCGCACACAGAGAGGTAGGCGTATGGAAAAGTACCTCATGCCCACGGTTAAATATGGTGGTGTCTCTTTAATGTTTTGGGGCTGTTTTTCTGCCAGAGGACCTGGACATTTTGTTAGGATACATGGCATCATGGACTCTATCAAATATCAACAGATATTAAATGAAAACCTGACTGCCTCTGCCAGAAAGCTTCAAATGGGCCGTGGTTGGATCTGCCAGCAGGACAATGATCCAAAACATCCCAGTCCCCTGACTTGAAACCCATAGAAAACCTGTGGGGTGAACTGCAGAGGACAGTCCTCCAGCGTGAACCTCGAAATTTGAAGGAACTGGAGAGATTCTGTATGGAGGAATGGTCTCAGATCCCTTGCCATGTATTCTCCAACCTCATCAGGCATTATAGGAGAAGACTCAGAGCTGTTATCCTGGCAAAGGGAAGTAGCACAAAGTATTGACTAAAAGGGTGCCAATGATTATTGCATACCTGTATTTAACAAAGATATATATATATATATATATATATATATATATATATATATATATATATATATATATATATATATATATATATATATATATATATATATATATATATATATATATATTTTTTTGTGTTATTTTTTGGATAAACCCGCGTTTTGTTTGCAGTTGTTTGATATCCATGAGAGCAGAGTATTTTTGTGATTTTTTTAAACAAAAAGATCAAACGTTTAAACAATAAAGACAATTTTTCACAGCCTTCTTTGCTCATATTTACCGAGGGTGCCAATATTAGTGGAGGGCTCTGTATATGTATTTATATTTTATACTGAATACTAGCACTGACTGTGAATCTATTATCTATAGGTTTTACCCTCCAAGTGCTCCTGCATTTAATAAAGCACTGCTTTAAACTCGAATAAGGATCTGAGAGTGAGCCGTTAATACGTCCCACAAAGATTTGGCTTTTCTTATTTAATTGCTATTCTGTATTTGTTTGGTCTTTGGCTATAATAAAGCTGAAACTGTAATAAAACATAAGAGAAGTTCAAAAACTTTTGACTGGCATGTCTTATACATGTATGGAAATTTTCTTTGTAAAAAAATTACAAGTCCTTTACTGGAGACTCACTAATGTCATTTATTTTTACTTACTGAAAGTGCAATGATCTAAAATATCTGTATGGATTCATACACTGAAAGACTGGTGTGTGGACATGCTGGACTGGCCTATTCAGCAAAATCAAAAATTACAGTGAAGACGCAAATCTGAACAATAAATATCATTGCATTTGAAATTTTGCCAAACCAAGTAATGACTCTTGCGACTTATCTTGTGTTACTGTTACGAGCTAATACGGAAACTAATGGCCATCATGGGTGTCACAATTGTTTAGACATTACCTCTAATCCTGTTTGACTTAAATGCGTCTCTGTATGCATTTTGCCATGATTAGCATTCCTCGTGTGTCATTAAGTTCATTAAGAGGTCAAAAAGGGTTTAAGAGCTGAAACGCTGAACTGCTCTGTGACAACTTGACCCCTTCCTGATAAGTCTTAGATTTCTGAAGTTCATTCAGAAGAAATATGTGCATAGTGGAAGCAAATTCATACAAAGCAACATAAAACACTCCCCGGTGCTGATTATGATTAAGATCCATTTAATCCATTTAAGATTAATAATCATTATTACTATATAAGAATAACAAGAATAATAAAGACACCTGAACCTTTTTTTAAGTGCTCAAAGTCCATGTTTCCACTGAATACCAAACAACAGAAACGCTATAACCCTTTTCATTCAAACACAAGTCGTTGTTGCCCTTGTTTCACCAAATACTCCACCAGTGGTTTGTTGTCTCTCTTGACCTGAATGTCAATGCTCACTGAGTTCTACTTGTATAGAGAGCCTAAATTGTTTTCGGAGGTGCCCCAGTGTTGCTGATTACCATCTCTGAAAGTAGTCTTGGAGCCTCAACTCAAAAAAATGTTGTGTAACAGTGTGAAAAAACACAAAAATCAACTATAAAAGTGAAAATGAAGTGTAACCACTTCAAGGTACTTCAAGTCCTTGCTTTGATCTTAAGGGAGACAGTGGGCTTAGCCAAATCGCCTCTTTTCGCCTTTATTAACCTGCCAAAAGAAAGTGTTGATTTGGCTCAGAATAGTGCCTGACAAGGATCTAATGGTTTGTGTGGTAACATGTTTTATTCCTTTTAAATTCCTTACTTGACTACAATCTTAAGGCAAGACAATACAGGCAGAAAGACAACTTTATTCAGGACAGTCACTTTTCTGCTTTTTTGGATAAATTTCATCTTGAACATTTGAACGTTTGAAACATCTTGAAAAAATTTTATTCCACTGTTTCTGTCCACTCATTTTAGCAGTTATAACAGCAGTTATAAGTCTTAAGCTCCGCCCACTTCAAAGCCATTTTGCATCACATATCCATTAAAGGCTTGTTCCCTGATATACGGTGGGTTCGGAGAGTATTCAGACCCCTTACATTTTTGCACATTTTATAGTTTTATAGATTTAATTTCATTTAAACCTGTTTTCAGCAAAAAAAATCTTTTTGCAAATTTATTAAAAAATCTGAAACTGAAATATCTGATTTAGCTAAGCATTCAGACCCTTGGCACTCCAACTTGAGCTCAGGTGCATCCTGTTTGCATTAATTAATCTTGAGAACTTGATTGGAGTTGACCTGCAGCAAATATGCTGGAATTAATTGACATGATGTAGAAAGGCACACATCTGTGTATATAACAATTCACAGTGCATGTCAGACCAAAAAACCAATCCAAGGAATTCACTGTAGACCTCTGTGATCAAATTGTGTCAAGACATAGATCTGTGCAAGGGTATAAAACCATTTCTAAAGCTTTGAATTTTTCCAGGGGCACAGTGACAGAACCCATTGTTTTGAAATTTAAGACGTTTGGAATCACTTGCCTAGAGCTGGCCACCCAGCCAAACCAATGACAACTCTATTAGAATCCTTCACAGAAATGGGAGAACCTGCTTGAGGGACGAGAAATCCTCCATCAAGTCAGGCCAAGTCAAACTGTAGAGTGGTTAGATAAAAGCCACTCCTGAGTAAAAGGCATATAACAGGAACATAAAGGACTTTGAGAGCATAAGGAAAAACATTCTCTGGTCTGATGAAACAAAAATAGAAATTTCTGGGCTGATCTTGGGCTGGCGAAAACCAGGTACTGCTCATCGACTGGTTAATACCATCCCTACGGTAAAGCATAGTGGTTGCAGCATCATGCTGTGGGGGTACTTCTCAGCAACTAGGGTGAAGGTTCACCTTTCAGCAGGACTCTCTGTATGTCATTGAGTACCCAGACCTTGACCCCTTAGGACATCTATGGAGAGAGCTGAAGATGGCAGAAGATGCACAGATGCTCCTCGTCCAATCTGATCGAGTTTGAGAGGATCTGCCAGGAAGAATGGGAGAAACAACCCAGGTGTGCAAAGCTTATAGAGACTTACCCAAGCAGACTCAAAGCTGTAATTGCTGCCAAAAGGTGCTTCTACAAAGTACCGAATAAAGGGTCTTCATACTTATCTAAATGAGAGATTTCAGCTTTTGATTTTTAATTAATTTGCAAAAATCTCTAAAAAACTTGTTTTCACGCTGTCATTATGGAGTATTGTGTGTAGACTGAGGGGTCTGAATACTTTCTGAAGCCACTGTATATGTCATCATGATATACATGACAACTTTCCTTTATACACCTCATAAATCACATTAACTAAAGTGGAATAACATTAAACCACCCTGTATTTTCAAAGCCACTTTCCTCAAAATATACAGCACTGTGCAACAGTTTTAGGCACCCTGTTTTTTTTTAGTACAAACTTTGCTATAGATTTTTTCTTTGATGACGTCTACATGATCAAGTCGGTACAAAAAACATTTTAGATTCCCAAACATTAGTTTTCTAGCACAGAATTAAATGTTACAGGAAAATGTTTGTATGTCAGTAAAGAAAGTAGCGTATTACATAAGAGACACTTTTCAGACAAGAAAACACAATGAAGGCTGCTGGGTTTCGCTGCAGAAATAAGAAGCGAGTGCGAAAGTCAAAGTGTCCAGAAGAACTGTGTCTGGTTCTGCAAGATGCTCAATAAAACTTACCAGCTCATTTCCTTATAAAGCTGCACTAATTGGACCGGAGACTACTGTTTTTATTTGAATTTTAATTTTTTTGTCACACCAAATATTGACTTTGTTTCATTTACTACTGTTTACTGCTCTTTACAGTATTTATTTATTTTATTTTTTTAATGTAGAAACATTTAATTTCATTATTTTTAAGGCATCTTTGCTCTAGAGCATTTCTTTGCATGTGCCTAAAACTTTTGCACAGTGCTGTATTTTTCTTTTAATTTTCAGAACCAAAAATCAGAACCTAATTTAGTAGGAGCTGTATTCATGAAATTTTGTGAACATGTTAATTCCCTAGCTAGACAGATATTACAGAGAAAATTTGGATAATCAACTTTTGATTATTTATTATTTATTATTTTTTTAAAAAGAAAGAAAGAAAGAAAGAAAGCAAGAAAGAAAATTGTGAATTTACATTAGAGGGTTACATTGTTATTTTAGAGCCTTAGCATATTTCATGTAGAGAAGACATTCTGCTGGCTTCAACACACAACATGATGTAATTGTGGAGCGGGCAGACGTTGTTCGAAGGCTTGCTATGTCATGCACATAGCAGTTGAGTGAAGTCTGCAGATGAACGCATTACGTGACTGAGCCTGTGACTGGTTGTTAAAAATGATGCATGCCCAAACCGATTCACTCCAAGCATTGCATACAATGGATATACAGTCCCCTCTGAAACTATTGGAACAGCGAGGCCAGTTCATTTGTTTTTGCTGTAGACTGAAGACTGAAGGGTTTGAGATCAAAATATGAATATGAGGACAGTTTAGAATTTCAGCTTTTATTTCCTGGTATTTATATGTAGATGTGTTAAACGACATAAAACACATTTTTTATCAGACCACCCAATTTCTAGGTGGGCAAAAATATTGGAACATGTGACTGATAGGTGTTTCTTGTTACAAAGGTGTGTCCTGGTAAATTGAGTGTTTAAACAATAAATAGCTCTGAACATCTACTTTTGGTCTTAGCCTTCACCCGTGAAGACTGCATTTGTTGTTTAAAAGGATAAGCCAACATGAAGATCAGAGAGCTGTATATGGGAGAAAAGCAAGCCATTTTGAAGCTGAGAAAAGGGAAAAACCAAATCAGAGGCACTGCGCAAACACTGGGCATAGCCAATACAACATTTTGGAATGTCCTGAAAAAGAAATAAACTACTGGTGTACTGAGCAACAGACACCGAATGGGTCGGCCAAGGAAAACAATAACAGCTGATGACAAACATTGTGAGAGCCGTGAAGAAAAACCCAAAAACAACACTTAGTGACCTCATCAACAAGCTCCACATGGCAGGAGTGAAGGTATCACAATCTACCATTTGAAGAAGACTTTGAGAGCAGAAATATAGAGGCCATACAGCAAGATGCAAACCACTCATCAGCAGTAGGATTCGGAAAGCCAGATTGGAATTCACAAAGAAATACAGAGATGAGTCACAAACGTTCTGGAACCAAGATTATCCTCTACCAAAGAGATGGTAAGGCCAAGGTCTGGTGAAAGAAAGGAGGTGCTCATGATCCAAAACATACAAGCTCATCTGTGAAACATGGTGGAGGTAGTGTCATGGCTTGGGCTTGCATGGCTGCTTCTGGAACAGGCTCACTAATCTTTATTGATGACGTGACTCATGATGGTAGCGGCAGAATGAATTCAGAAGTTTACAGGAACCTTTTGTCTGCCAATTTAGGTTTATCATTTATTTCATTGATGACAGCTGTGTGATGATGAGGTTGAATGTGATTGGTTCATTCTGAACACAGCCACACCCCCAATTATGAAAGGGTGTGCACACGTATGCAACCAGGTTATTGTAACCTTTTATTTTTCCTATTTTTCCTAAACAATTTCTGATTGTTTTTCACTTATTTTTTTATATCTTGTAATTTCACACTGAGGGTGGAAAAAGCTCTGACATGATTTATCCTGGTTTCATTTTTTTTTTTTTTTTACATCACAAAAACCTGCCATTTTAACTGGGGTGTATAGACTTTTTATATCCATTGTATGTATGACTTCCATGCTAAACATCCATGATATCCTTCAATGTATTTAATACTCTCATGTACCACCTGTGTCTTATTTCTCTCTTCATTTTTTCTATGATAATATGGAACCACAAAAATAAGCAGTTCTTCATCTTTCTTGTGTTCTGTCATTTGTTTATGTACATCCAGCAATTCCTGCGTTGCCGTAGTTTAAGTTATAAGCAGTTAACAGCAGGAAATTTTCTTCCTGTAATCGTGAAAATTGTTAGGAAATGTAAACAGCACCACCTGCAGTACCGGAGCACTCGTACACAATGGCCAAGCAAAACTGCAGCGTGTACGCAAGCTTGTAAGCTCACAATATCGGTTTATTTTCATTCTTTTTGCGCAAAACCTTGCAGACGTCATCTCTGCTTTAATAAAGTGAGGCCTTTAGAAATCTTTCTTCTGAAACACCAGCATTTGGGAAAGGGTGAAAAAAAATTAGCTCATTCACTCCCATTAGAGACTGAGGCAAGAATTTCTTGTTACTTAAGCAGAGTCCTGAAACACACTGGGCCTGTTTCTCCCAAAGGATTAGACCCACAGAACCTGGCAAACGTTCATGGGAAATGGCCTACATACCTCGTCTCTCTCTCCCTCTCTCTCTTTCCCGCTTTCTCTCTCCTTGTCTTGCTCCTTAGCCATTCTGTAAGGGTCATTTTGTCCCATTCACATGGGAGCTGCTGCAGGACTAGACCTTTTCAACAGAGCCAGCCAGTGTGTGTGTGTGTGTGTGTGTGTGTGTGTGTGTGTGTGTGTGCGTCTGTGTGTGTTGGGGTTGGCAGGACACAACCACCTCCCAAAAGTTCCCTCATAATGATATGCACTCCAATAAAGCTACACTTTGGCTAATGAGACATTGCCTAACCCTCAGCACGGACTTTATAAGGTCTCAGGGGAGTCATGAAAACACACATTCAGTCTCTGAGCCGCATGCTGTTGCATACAGCGTGCTATCATATGCATGCATGAGTGCGTATTACGCACAGCTAATATTTGTCCCACATCCAGCTTGTCAACACTTTGATAAGGGCACTAAACTCTCAGAAAAGCCTTCAAAGAGCACAGAATTCTCACAGCTAACACCAGAATAACTCATGTGTGGTCTTGATTCCAGGTATTATTATTATTAATATTATTTTTTAAATAATGTCTGTATACATGAAGGTCATCAATACAACTTTTCCAGGACTGGCCCTATTTCTGAGAACCATTTTAAAGAGATGGATCATATTGTGAGAGTCAAACCTTTATGTAATGAGATGTGGGACTTTATTATTATTATTATTATTATTATTATCTCTAATAATAGTAACATAATTTTGTAATAATAATAGTAATAATAGATAATAATCTGTAGATGACCTTACATGTATAAAGTCTGGCTTTTCTGGTCATCCTATTTTCATGTCAGTAAAATAAATACAAAATGAATGGTTATTTGATTACTGTTTCAAAACCCAAGCAGGAGAAATGAAAAGAGAAATCACATTTATTGCCAGAAACAGCAAACACAAAACACAAAATAATTTTTTTCCCATAATTATGAGTATATTTGGTCTCTTTCCACCCCCAAAAGAGCTAGATAATCTTTAATCAGTTCAGAATACACTTCCAAAACCATTCCTACAGCTATCAAAGAGTCATAGGTGGCCTTGTTTAACAGATTTTTTGTATGTTTGTGGGGTTGTTGTTGTTTTTTTTGTTTGTTTCTCATGCCTGGATTTTAAAACAATAATCAAATTCCTGTTTTATTTTTAATTTTTGTCTGAATACACAAAAATTCAATGACCAACAATTACATGGACCTTTTAAAGGCAACATTCATATACCAGAGCTCATGGGTTTGTGTAAATTTATGTATAACGAGATTATTGGGAGGTAGTGACAATTTAATATTTTATTAATTTTATTTTGTATAAATGTCTACTGTACAATCAACAGTAAATAAAGTCTGGTTCCTCCCAGGGTTTCTTCCTCGTGTCATCTCAGGGAGTTTTTCCTTGCCACCGTCGCCTCTGGCTCTTGAATTTATATATTTCTGTAACGCTGCTTTGGGACAATGTCCATTGTTAAAAGCGCTATACAAATAAAGCTGAATTGAATTGAATTAAATATACAGCATGTATGTTTCATTATTATTATGTGCGGTATAATATGAACATGAACAAGAATGCAGTTAAATATCAGTTCAACCAATATGTTTTTATCATTTATGCTGGTACCTTGGAGCCGGACTGTCCACAAACATCCGCTAGGGATTTTGTGGTGAAAAGTCTGTTTTTTTCTGTTGGCTGGGGAAAAAAAAAAAAACGGTTCCAGATTAGGCACCTTCTCCGTTATCAGTACTGGCAACATGTTAGTGGAAAGAGCTTGGCTTACTATCATAAGTCCTGTCAAGTCACTTTATTTACTAAAGAATCATATAACCAGTTTTATTTGATTTTATGTTGGCAACCTGAAATAACGCCCCCTTGAAATCAAAGATCCAGCAAAGAAGCAAAGAATAACTAATGTATTGAGTTATCATTGTAGCCTTTGAGGAATTTAAGCCCATTGGTGGCTTTATTACGGGTAAACTCCAGCTCATATCTCTGTCTAGGTTAGATAACAAACTATCCGCTTTCCCTTCATGAAAAATATAAATATATGTATATATAAATAAATAAATCCATATATTTTGCAGACTTTGCCATACTATCCCATGGAGAGAACTGCCAATCAAACTCCCAGCGAGAAAACATTATGCTGATACAGCTGGCTGAAGATCTTGTTGTTTTCCAGAAAGTTCTAGTATAGAACAAAAAAGCCAGAAGAGGTGTCTTGAGTAAAGATACATGGTGCTAAAGACGTTGAGTTGGCCACTGTTGTAGTGGAGTTTCTGTCCTCATGGTGCCCTTTGAATAGTTTTCTTTGGCAAGAGCAGATTTGATTTCATCCGATGTTTTCTTCATATTTCTACACTTGTCTTGCTTAACTCCTATATAAAATGATGTGGTCACATTCTCTCCCAGAGAGAACATTCTCGCTGTCGCCGACACTAATGCAACACAAGCAGTGTCTCACTTCCTTCTCTCTTTTCACTGATGGCTCAAACTACAGTAGATTAGCTATGTGCAGTTCTCTGTTAGCAAAGAATAGCCTTCGCTGTCATACAAGATACATAAGATAACTGTGAAAGTCTCTGAGGATTAAGTCACCAGGTCACGGTTCCTCATCGACATCAGATACCCATAATCTGCGTGTGCCAGCCATCAGTCCTTACTAGTGGACACTGAATGCTATGAAGTCACACATGGTGTAGCTTTTGCTCTGATATCTTAGATCTCCTGATGAACAAAACTATCCTCTAGCTAGCAGCTGCCACTACCATTGCATAAGTGCTGGAGTTACTTTAACCACTTTAACACCGTCGTAAGTGCAAGTATTGATGACAGTGTCCACACTATGAAGATGCAGTCCTCAAACCTTACATGAGGAATAAAACATTCGGGGGACATGCTGTTATAGGAAATATTCAATGATGCAAAGTGGAGTTACTATTACGATGTTGGAACTGCAATTTTTCTATTAATTAAAGAATTGTCATACTTTTTAATCCATTTAGAGTTGCTTTTAATGTTGCGGAATGTCCATTAAAATAAATTAGTTCCTGTTCTTATTTACCTTATATTAGATATACATAGATATTTTCTTACCAGCCTCGCTTTTATTCATTCACTTGAACTTCATAAGACAAAAATAAATAAATAAATAAATAAAAATACAGCTTGTTGACCGAGAAACCACAAAGTGTAAACTTTACCATGCTTTGGTATAAGCATCAATAAACACTTACTTCATATTAGAAAAAGCATGTAACTTACTTCATATTAAAATCATATTTGAAGACAAACACACAGTATCAAAAGCATCAGGATTTTCTTGGATTTCATGCAATGTAATCTGTCCCAAACTGTACCAAAGACTCCTGGGTGATGCAAGCAAGATTTAGTAGCTCGGATGACACTCGCAGCTGCAGCTGCTGCCACCATTGCATAAGATTTGAGAGTTGTAATGTTAGCTGCCTGACTGGGGTTATAATCGGCTGATTCTCCAAATATGTACTACATTTTGGTAACACATGTGGACCCCATTCTCTTTGACATAAATTACCATTTTGTATGCCAAATTGTGGACCGGTTGTCTTGGGAGTTAGGAAACCCTGAAACTGTCCAAGTCAGTATGTCAGCAGATCAGTTTTGTGTGTAAATTCTACATAGCCATGTTTCCATGCGTAGATTGTGATTTATCAAGTTATTCTTGTGTGTGAGGATGTGAGAATATTTCAAACTACTCCTGACCATGCAATATGCAGAAACCCCTAATGGTAGAAAGTGTAGTCACAATTAAACTGATTATGAGGAGCTGTCATAAATCATATTGGCACATCTAAGGAGCCAATATATATTATATTACCAAGTACAGCAGCTGAAATACAATAATGGACACCATTAATGAGGGATGTTCACACCCTAGCAGTTTTTTTAATTGGGGCAACAGATTGCACAATGTACCAATTAAATCACCCAACTTTGAGGAATTCACATAAGGTTACTATGCAGGTAACTTGTGATGCACCGTTGAGCTTATTAAATCTCATGACCAAGTGGCAAGGTGGAAAGTGTGATTCTTTCCTTGTGCAGAACGGCACAGTGACTTCAGCAAGGTGGAATTGGAAATGGCTGGTTTATTTTATTTCTTAGACAAACCACTCTCAAGTGTGCACAATACAGCTTTTGTTTTGCCGTGCTTCATTGTCAGTGAAGGTCATCTTCTTACACCTGTTGGCATACTCTATGTTGTCCACAACAAGCTTTTACCATATTTGGTGATTTTGGTTTTTTTCTTAATGGGAATGAGTATGGCCATGTACAAGCAAAGCAATTTTGTATATATGGGGTTTGTCAACTTCCATTGCATACAGCTGTGTGTACATGTGTGTACAAAAAGGCCATTTTCATAATTTCTGCTGGCACTTCTTATGCTTGTTCTATATGCACTTTGATAAATGAGACCCCTGGAGCTGAGAAAAACTGAGCTATACTGTGGCCTTGATTCTGCCGTGCAATACAGACTACCCTAGTCCTGCTAGCTGAGTAAGTTGAAGCTGAATTGATTGGAGATGGAAATCAGCTGCAGACAGTTAAGCTGTTGTTATTATAAGGAAAACCCAGAGCCAGTTTTGGGAAGGCAAATAGGTCAATTGTGGGCAGTGTGGTCTCTGTTTCCTCAATGTGGGTGACCAGATTACTGCTAACGAGAGTGGCTGTGATGAGCTTTTTGTTCAACTTAAGTTTGATTATTGCTCATCATAGATGACAATTCGTTTTAATTGCACACAAGAAGCCAGACCAAGGGCTTACAAGAAAAGGGAAATGGCTATAAATGGACATTAAAAGACAAAAAAAGGAAATAAATAGAAAGTAAATATTCAATTGAAGGCATTGTACACCTTCTGTATTTTAGGCTACATTTATTATGTAGAGAAAAAAAAAAAAACAGATGAATAATTTAACTTCTCCATAAAGGAGAAAAATAGGTCCTACTTCTACAATCTTGAGGCCTACAGGTTTCTACTTCCATCCTAGCCAGATCTTACTCCTGTGGCCCCTAGGCTGCTCTTCCCATCCGAAGATCTAGAAGCTGCTGTTCCTATCGAGAACTCAGTCCTGCCCTCCTAAACATTTACATTTAGGGCATTTGACAGACACCCTTATCCAGAGCAACTTACATTTAAGTCATTTACACAACTGAGCAGTTTAGGGTCAAGGGCCCACAGTAGCAGCATGGCAGTGCTGGGGTTTGAACTCATGACCTTTTGATCAGTAATCCAACATCTTAACCACTGAGCTACCACTGCCACACACGCCACATGCCCAAGCCCCTGTTCTAATCTAGAACTTACTCCTGCCATCCTAAGACCCACATGCCTCAATCCCGATGTCTAAAGGTTCCTGTTCCTGTCTGTGTGCTACTTCTTATTCAATCTTATCCAAATCCTTCTCCTACAATGCTCAAGCCCACAAGCTCCTGCTGCCATCTTAACATCTACGCGTTCTTATTTATATCCGGATCTGATCTGTGCCATTGTAAGACCCAGAGGCTATAGTTCCAATCCAGAACCTTTTTTGGCCATCCTAATGAGGACACACCCATAGTTTCATCATGAGATCTAAGAGCCCCTGTTCTCATTTAGAACTTACTTCTGCCAGCCCATGGTCCACAGGCCTTTGTTTCCTTCCTGATGTCTAAAAATTCCTGCTCATATCCCCTACTTCTATCATCCAGAGACAGAACACCTTCTCCGACCCTAAGGTCTGAAAATGATCCAAATCCTTCTCCTACAATTGTAAGACCCATATAGGAGAATGGGCTCCTCCGTCTTGGTTCCTTCAAAGTTTCACCCCCTCTCTGCTTCCATCTTGGGCCATTTTCACACTTTTTTTTTTTCAGATTTTGGGCCATTTGCCCTGATAGTTTCATACATTTGGTGAAGTGTAAAAGCTGTTTTTGAGCCAGGGGGTGGTTCAGAGACCCGATCCATGGTCCTCTTGAACATACTCTAAGTTGAAAGTACTCTAGTACTTGCTTTAGCCAAACCATGTTGTGGTCCATTCTCAGTGCTGCATGCCAAGTAACATTATTGGTTCAACTTGTCATGTTACATCCTGTTTCAAGTTTTGTGATGGTGTGGAAAGGGTTGATATCATCAGCAGAGGAGATTGAATGCCTTATTGATGTATAAAACAAGACGTTCATAGGACTAGGTTGCTGTACAAACTGTGACAAATGCATGTCTTGTGCCAGCCTGGGTGGCTAAAAATCTTTCTATAAAGAGATTGTTTCCTTGAGTGCAGATATTCCTGCATGATGACAAGCCCTACATCCAAAAAGTGCTGTTCTACACTGCTTGAGTGTTGGTACCAAATGAGAATAATGAAAAAATGGATGAACTGCAAATGGATGAACTGTTTTGCTTACCATGTTGCCAACTTGCGTGCACATAAGTGATACAGTATATGAAATCACCCAATCGATCCACAGTTTAGTTGTGAAAGCCCACTCCAGAATCATGACTCAAGTATACAGAATAAGTGTGATCCTTGGCTCGCTTGCTGCTTTTGAGATGATTGTGAAAAGCGCTCTAAAAACCAATCCCTATGGTGTTCTTTAGCAGGTTTCAATCAGGGGTCTTTAAAATGTCCAGATAAAAGTAATTATCAATCAGCCTGTGTCAAACAAACTGTCTGAGACTTTGTTTCTCCTTTCTTATACTGGCACTGTATAAACATGAAACCTCAGAGCAGTTTTGCAGTCAGATGCCCCCGGGGCTCAAGGCCCATGACCTAGAATTTCATTATACTATTACACTACAAGACTGTGGCTGTGTGCTTTATTCCTTCACAATTCAGGACTTATTTCTGTAGCCATATATCATGAAGTGTACTAAACCATTTTTACGTCATATACATACTGAAGTGTCAGCCAAGCCATGTTCAAAAGCCTCAGCCAAGAGCAAATCTGGGGAAAGGAGAGGGGGTGCAATGGCAGAATCGCAGACTGTGTAAGCCAGAAATCTTAGCCGAGATGTTTGAATTTGCGTGTGATTTTGTTCAGACGGTATATATTTACTCAGGCTGTCAGACTGAAGGAGATGGATGCTCTGTAATTGCTGTGTTTAACGGAGAGGGGGAGTCATGCTAATCCCCATTCAGCAGCTTAAACGTAAACTTCCCAGGACTGATTTCCATACGAATGAAAGCAAGCCAGAGGTGGAGTGACACGCTCTCTTTCACTCTCAGTCTCGCTCATTCCTCATCGTTTGCTCCTCTGTGTGTGTGTGTGTGTGTGTGTGTCTGTGTAGGAAGCAGGGACTGGGTCGCGTCAGCTGTCACACGTACATTGGGACCCCGCTCAGTGAGAGTAATTTGCTGGGCAAATACATCAATGGCACGAGGGTCAAATGCCTCAGAATCCTGTGACCTCCCACGCAACCTTTTTGACACATTTGATGAAGTAGTGAACCGCACATCAAACAGAGCTGCTCGCTTTAAATTCACGTTAAATCGCACTTTGTAGCTGTCCCACGAGTTTGGCGCCATTCTATGTCGTCCTTTTATCGGTTGGCTTTTAGATAAGCGTCATAGCACTATCTCACACTATGAGAAATATCCTGACATTGCCAGAACTTTGTCATTGGTCATCTTTGTTCTTCATGGCACTAAATCAGCTGCCGGTTAGCATGTCACATTATGGATACTAAGACTGCAGTTTTCAACTCAACTCAACTCACAAAATCAAAGAATTGTTTAACGATGTGTGATTTTTGGCTGCTTCAGCAAAGTAAGGCCAAAAATTGTACAGTGTAAAGCTGACTTTACAAAATGTACAGTGATACAAAATTGTTGCTATAAAACATGCTTTCTGTTGAACTAATGGACTAATTTTTGAATTGAATCCCAATATCTTTCTTTATCCTGTTGGATTCCGAGCCAAATCCCAAGGAACACTGGACATAAATCAGAAATACAGTACAAATTGAATGGGAAGCTAGTCCATCGCAGGGCACATTGCGGATACACATTCACAACTGGAGCAATTTATGTGTCGCCACTGATCCAACGGAATGTTTCTGGGAGGTGGGAGGAAACCGGAGGACCCAGAGGAAACCTATATGGACAGGGCGAGAACATGCAAAACTCCACGCATTCAGCAAGAGCAGTCCAGGATCGAACCATGGACCCTGGAGCCTTGAGGTGGCAATGCAACCCACCCATCCTACTACCGGTTTCACAAAATTAGAAAACAATCAAACAAGGTGTCTCAGGAGGTCAATTAAGAATTCCATGCAGAGTTTATAAAAAGTTCCTGCTGTCTCTCATGTGTCTCGAGTGATCCTGGACAATCCTGATCCTGTATGCCTTTCATTATTACTGAAATTTTTTTGTCAAATGGATATTTTCTTATGTATGTTTATACTGTGATGCTTAACTATTAGATAGAAACGAAGGAGATGTTCTTGGTGCAGCAGTCAAAGCCAATCTTCACTATCCAGCTTTTTCCATAAACACAAACAAACACACACACATTTGGAGGTTAGCACTTGGGAGCTATTTGCACATTTTTCTTCTGGTCAGTTAATTGTGTCTGAGTGTCAGTGCTGAAACAAAGGAGCGCTAAAAGCCTGTTATCTCAAGCTCAACATGTTTCCACCTTTAAACGCTGTAAAAGTGCCATGTGACCTGCCGGCCGTGGCGGTGCAGACCGTGGAAAACACTTCTCACACTCACACAGATGGGTCAGGAAGAGTTCTCGACTACAGAAATGCATCAAAATAAAGAGGAATGTTATTTCTCTAGTTCCCACACTGACAAGAAGTTTGTAAAAAATAAATAAATAAATAAAAAAAACCTTTATGTCATTTGTAATCAGTTTTATGTGAAGTTACACACACCTGCCTCATATCCAGAGGACTCAAGCACACTAGTAAGACACATCATACACGCAAACACAAAAGGATGCCAAGAAAACCTGGACTGCAAACCAGATCTTACACAAACTACTCAGAGATTTTAACAAAAGCACATTTGTTGGATTACATTTCATGTCAATGAACTTGTAAGACAAGTTTAATTGTAATAATTTTATATGCAATATACTCTGCCAGTCACATGTTTTTGAACATTAACATTTTGCTTAAAGTTTAAGAAAATAGTTCAAGTTTTATACTCCAATTAAAGAATTAGAAAGTCTAAGTATGAAATGGGTATAACCGAGAACTATTTGACTTTTTTTTGGATTTTATACAGGTATGTCTATCTCAAACTAAAAAATACCAATCCAGATTGATCTTTTTATTTTTTTTGAGACAGTGTTAGTATCAACTGTAAGACAAGACACCGGTCAGCCATAACATTGAAACCACCTGCAGCTCTGACCCATCGAGGCATGGACTCCACAAGACCTATGAAGTTGTGCTGTGGTATCTGGCACCAAGACATTAGCAGCGGATCCTTTAAGTCCTGTAAGTTGTGTGGTGGGGCCTCCATGGATCGTTTGACACAGATGCTTGATCGGATTGAGATCTGGGAAATTTGAAGGCTGAGTCAACTGTTTGACACGTTCCTCAAACCGTTCCTGAACAATTTTTGCAGTGTAGCTGGGCGCATTATCCCGCTGAAAGAGGCCGCTGCCATTAGAGAATGCCGTTGCCATGAAGGGGTGTACTTGGTCTGCAACAATGTTTAGGTAGGTGGTATGTGTCAAAGTAACATCCACATGAATGCCAGGACCCAAGGTTTCCCAGCAGAGCATCACACTGCCCCCGCTGGCTTGCCTTCTTCCCATAGTGCATCCTGGTGCCATCTCTTCCCCAGGTAAGTGACACACACGCACCCGGCCGTCCACATGATGTAAAAGAAAACGTGATTCAGACCAGGCCACCTTCTTCCATTGCTCCATGGTCCAGTTCAGATGCTCACATGCCCATTGTAGGTGCTTTCGGTTGTGGACAGGGGTCAGCATGGGCACTCTGACCAATCTGTAGCTGTGCAGCCCCATACGCAGCAAGCTGTGATCCACTGTGTCTTCTGACTCCTTACTATCAGAGCCAGCATTAACTTTTTCAGCAATTTGTGCTACAGTAACTTCTTTGGAATTGGTCCAGACAGGCTAGCCTTCGCTCCCCACATGCATCAGTGAGCTTTCACCCCCCATGTGGGAACAAACTGAACACACGCACACACACACACACACACACACACACACACACACAGAGGAGCAGTGCTTAGGTCAGCAGGCCATGAGGAACCCTCATAAATTCCTACAGGGAGGACTCTTCCTTTCAGACTCAAGTGCTTATGTTTAACGACACATGGAGAAGTCAATGGATGTGTTTTTGTTTTTTTTTAATTCCGAGTTGTGTATGTGTGACATGTAGCAGAGGAGTCAACTGTAGATTATGGGTTTTAAATACTTGCAATTCATCTACTACCTGTCAGTTTGTTATGTGATATAAAACGTTACTTAGCTGAGAATTCTGAGAAATCCCAATATCGGCTTACAAAAAAAGAGTCCGTATTTGGTGGCTCTTAATTTGGATAGTCAGCTTTACACACTCTATAGACTGCTTTGTGCAGTTTGTTTGGGAAGGTATAAACACATCGTTAGTGTGTCGACCAAAAAACATCACGTGTGGGATTTGGTTCCAAGCAAATGTTAATGTGTTATTAATGGATTGTGTATTAATTATTTATGCTGCATTCAACTAGGGGTTGTAACTTGTAATTCCCAACCTCTGACCAGGAAAAAACTAAGAAAACACCCCCTCAACTCAGAATTCATACTCTGGAACTTGGGATGGTCTCCTCAACTCCAAGTTCATCAAAGTTCAGCAAGCGATGTCAAATCAACATGGCTGCCGACGGCATCAGCAGTAAAAACCGCAGACAATCTTCTTAGCTTTAAATGAGTTATACTGTATTCACAGGTATTTGCTCTCGATCAGTTAGCGTACAGACGTAGTCGCATGTTAAAACTATAACACTGACAACACAGTTCATTGTTTTGAGGAGGAAAATATACATCACTAATCACAGTTAGCTGACTAGATTGTTGCTAACAAAAGACGAAAATCACACATGGTGAAACCAAATCGAATTATAGAAAACAAACCAAAATATCATCTTCACTCCTACTCCAGAAGTGTTCCCAGAAGTGTTGCTTCGGAGCACTTCAAATTATCATGACCGATACACTATACAGCCAAAAGTATGTGGACACCTGATCATCACACCCATATGTGGTTCTTCCCCAAATTGTTGCCACATAATTTCAAGCATACAATTTGTATAGAACGTCTTTGTTTGCTATAACATTACAATTTCTCTTCACTGGAACTAAGAAGCCCAAACCCTGTTCCAGCATGATAATGCCCCTGTGCACAAAGCGAGCTCCATGAAGACATGGTCTGTTAAGGTTGGAAGAAGGTGGAAGAACTCGAGAGTCCTGCACAGAGCCCTGACCTCAACCCCACTGAACACATTTGGGACGAACTGGAACTGGAGCCTCCTCACCCAACATCAGCGCCTGACCTCAACCTCACTAATGCTTTTGTGTCCAACTAGAGGCTCTCTGTCAGGCCTGGGATTAAACTCATGACGTTAATTAACCACTGAGCTGCCACTGTTCTTATATTCCATACCATAATATATGACAGTGACTTTAAATTGGCCTAGCTGTAAATAATAATAATAATAATAATAATAATAATAATAATAATAATAATAATAATAATAATAATAATAAATATTGCTCAACACAAACAAACAAACAAAAGATTAATTAATTAACCATCAATCAATCAATAAATAAGCTAGCTGCATTACAATATATAATATCCATATCATGATACATTTTATAGTATATTTTTCACAATATCTTCATTATTCCTTTATTTTTATTATTTTTTTTTAATAAATAATCCTGAAGTTTTAAAATTGTAAAGTTTTATGTGTTGTTGTTGTTGTTGTTTTCATTTTTACCCACTTCTCTTGGGTGTTACTTTTATTTTATTTACAAAAAATAAATTATATACCATCAAACCCAGTTTAAATTGTTTCCTTTTAAAAATAAATAAATAAATGCAGCACTACTGTTTTGCTGGCAGTTTGTTTGCAAACCTACATACTGTCTGTGACAGGATCGTGATGTTTCATGATATGATATTTTTTGTCATGTTGCCAAAGGTGGATAAAATACATTTGATCTGGAAGTTGCAGTTAGAAATTTTAAGCTAGAATAAGTGCTGTTTCCACCTTTTATTTAAATTTGATTACCCTACTGACTAGAAAGTCACATGTTGTAAAAAAAAATAATAATAATAATAATAATAATAATTAATTAAAATAATAATAATAATCAAAAACAAAAAAAAGATTATTAATGTTGAATTGTGAAAACTTCTTAGTGCCCTTTTGATAGATCACTGTGTGGAGAAGGAGAAGGAGCAGGTGAATTGCCCAATAGCTCTCCTGTCCAATTAGGTGATTAATCCGAGTAGAAAGAGGTTGGCACTTCATGGCTAGACTCGTACTCATGCCAGTTGTCGCATTAATCACAGAACTAAGAGCCTGAGATGGCTGTTAGAGAACGAGTGTGTTAGAAAAATCCCTCAGCTGCATTCCTCTGAATGATGAGAGCCGAGCTCTGAGTGCCGAGAGCTCTCCTGTTGGAAAACAACACTCCAAACCAATTATTTAGCCACTAATCGGAGAGCACAACTCCACACCAGGCACACATCACACACTCCTGTCATCAGTGTGTATGGTAGGACATGTTCAGAGGAACTCTAGTGTATTTACTGAGTAACTTGATGGATTTTATACTTACTTGGTATTTGAAGGTCAGTACTTTACTCAGGTGTTTAAATTTGAATTGTACTCGGGTACGAACGATTTCCTTCTCTAACTCCATCTCCCGTATAATCACGCTTGAAACAAAGTGGGTGTTCCATGCATTCATTCATGCATCTATTACATTCCTCCACTTTTCCTCTCTAAACTGATTGTAGGAAGTTTATTGTGGCCAACTTACTGTGCCAGTCTCCACTGTTCCCAACGGCCAATCACTGGTCACCGCTGTTCCCAATGACCAATCACTGATCACCACTGTTCCCAACGGCCAATCACTGATCACCACTGTTCCCAACGGCCAATCACTGATCACCACTGTTCCCAACGGCCAATCACTGATCACCGCTGTTCCCAATGACCAATCACTGATCACCGCTGTTACCAATGACCAATCACTGACCACTGCTGTTCCCAATGACCAATCACTGACCACCGCTGTTCCGAACAGCCAATCACTGATCACCGCTGTTCCCAACGACCAATCACTGACCACTGCTGTTCCCAGCAACCAATCACTGATCACCGCTGTTCCGAACAGCCAATCACTGATCACCACTGTTACCAACGACCAATCACTGATCACCACTTTTCCCAACGACCAATCACTGATCATCGCTGTTCTGAATGACCAATCACTGATCACCACTGTTCCCAATGACCAATCACTGATCACCACTGTTCCCAATGACCAATCACTGATCACCACTGTTCCCAATGACCAATCACTGCAGTTCTGAACGACCAATCACTGATCACTCACTGCTGTTCCCAACAAACAAACACTGATCACCGCTGTTCCCAACAACCAATCACTGATCACTGCTGTTTCCCATTGACCAATCACTGATCACCGCTGTTCCCAATGACCAATCACTGAGCACCGCTGTTCCCAACGGCCAATCACTGATAGTCACTGTTCCCAACGACTAATCACTGCTCATTATTGTTCCCAACAACCAGTCACTGATCACCACTGTTCTCAGTGGCCAACAACTGATCACTACTGTTCCCAGGGGAATATGCTTTGGAATATGAATATGAATTACATATGAATATTGACTATTATTTATCAAAATAGGATGGAAGAATTTTATTACAACAGAATGCAATAGAAAAAATAGAATACCAGTAGAATAGAATAGGATTGTTTTTTTTATTCGAATCGAATTGAACACACTTTTATCAGAATATAATGGAGTTTTTTCCACAATAGAATTCCTTAGAATAGAACAGAGCAGAATATGTTTTATAAGAGTAGAACGGAATAGAATTTGATCAGAATAAAATAGTTTCATCAGAATAGAAAGCAATGAAATAGAATGAGATTTAATAGAACAGAATAGAATAGAATATGAGGTTTCCAGAATAGAGTAGCATTTAATAAGAAAGCGGTAGAATATTACTATTCTGTTAGGGATTACATTCTGTATTATTCTATTCTGTGAATGCGTATTCTGTTTACTGAAGAAGGCGTGTCTTTAGAAGCTCATTCCTTCATGCCACGTTTTGATATGCAAATTGTCAGGACATTTCGATTAATATGCAAATTAGCATGTGACGTCACTAATTCCAGCACTGGTTGTTTTCCCCTAAAAATAAATAAATAAATAAATAAATAAATAAATAAAAAAGCAGCAGTGGTGTTTATTCCTGTCAAGAACTTTCACTGTAAAAGTTCAGTAACAGAAGTTTTGGCTTTCACTCCTTATGTTTAACTGTCCGATTTACCCAAATGTACATTATATAGACATATAGATGCATAGACACTTAGATGTATCGATGTATATAGTGATGGCGTACTATATAAATAAGTCTGTAAAAGTTGGTGGGTGGTCGCGCGCACAGGAGGCGGGGTGGGAGAGGGGCGCGTGCCTCGGCTCCTATTTCTCTCCGTGAAACGCCGTGCAGTGCAGCAGTCGCGGGAAAGAAGGAGGGAAGAGTAGAAGGGAAAAGAGGGAGAGGACGATAGACGAGCAGCAGGCGCGGAACCGGGAGAGGACACCGTGGAAAAGAAAAGACGAAAAGAGGGAGGGGGGTAAAAAAAAAAAAAATCCCGGCGCGTTAAACGTGATGCCATGCGGCCATTGAGACTCGGAGACGGAGCTTCGTCATAAAGCCGAGCGCGCGAGGAGAAACCGGGCAACGTTGCTGGTGCAAAGGGACATTTTACGCATCATCACCATCATCATCACCCTCTTCATCATCATCATCAGCAGCAGCAGCATCATCACCAAAATATGTCCTCAAGGTCTGTGTGAAAAGATATATTCGGATTACTTTCATGCACTTCTCTGAAAGCTGAACTACTGATCATCCAAGAAACCAGAGAAAGAGAGAGAGAGAGAGCGAGAGAGAGAGAGAGGGAGAGATACACGGACAGGAGCTTCAGATCGGATCGGATCAGATCAGATCGGATATTTGTGGGATTTGAGATTTACCCCTTTAAGATGCACTTTCTTGGAATATCAGTGTGGTTTGCATTTTCGGCGCTGCTCTACGCGAACCTCGCTTTCCAATCAAGCCACGAGTACTATGATTATGAGCAGGAGGAAGGAGATGATGGCATGGTAAGCACGAAAAATAAAGCATGATGTGATACTGAAAAGCAAACAACAACAACAACAACAACATCAAAGTGCATGTGCAGAAGTAGTGTCCGGGGTTTAAGAGCTTCAACCACATCGTAGTAATGCCACTTTTAGTAATCTCAGTATTAAGTGCTCAGAGGTAAGAGAGTCCGACCAGGAATGTTCTTCACATGGTGCTTTTCAGATAGTCCTGAACTTTTTTTTTTTCTTTCAGAAGTGGAAGTTCTTAACACACCAGGAGGGGTGGAATTAGTGTGAGGACATGCAATGGTGCGAGGAAGCATGGATGAGAGATTAGAGAGCGAGTGAATGAAGCAGAGGAATGGAGGAGTGGAGTCTGGGGCAGGTGTTACTGGTTCACCAAGTCTGTGTGTGTGTGTGTGTGTGTGTGTGTGTGTGTGTGTGTGTGTGTGGGTGTGTGTGGGTGTGTGTGAGGGAAGCAGATTATAAAAAATGACAGACAATCTCAAACACGTGACCATTTGACCATGAAAAACACCAAACTGGCTGAGTTCAAGTGGCCACTGGTGGATTTATGGATTTATTTATTTATTTATTTTTAGATAGATTAGATAGATAGAGAGATAGATAGAGTACTTTGTTGATCTCTGAGAAAAGTATGTTGTCAGATCAAATTACAAGGACATATACTATCAGACAGCAAGTAAAGTGAGTAAACAAGTTAATAATAATAATAATAATAATAACAACAACAACAACAACAAAAGAAATAATTAAATAATTAAAGTGATAATAGTTGCAAGTGATAAAAGTACTGAAGTGACATCAGTGAAATGGGTGTCAAAGATGTTATTTGTTATTATAAGTCTGATTTATTATTTTGGACGTTTAAAGTAAAGGAAAAGTACAGTATAGTACCCCTTTCTGTCTGGCAGTGCATATCGTTTGACGTTGCTAAATGTCTCATTTTTAAACACAACAATACTTTTTGGTGCGAAGCGTATAAATGATCCCATATGCCCATGTAAAAAATATATAATCCATAAGTAATGTGTGCTTCAAGGGTAATCATGATTGCCCAAAATTAGACCCGTACTCTTGTTTTCTTAACTTCCCTGGAGTGGATGTAAAATTCAAAGCTTATTAAGAATCATTTAGCTGGAATCCAAGGAGTATGGGAGCGAAATAGAACAAAAATAAAAGGGATTGCTATGTGCTAATGGTTTATTTGAAATCCATATGTGGTGTATTTGTCTTGTGCTTGTGCCACGGAGGTGAGGAATTGTTCTATAATTGCACATGTGGCCGTGAAAAGCCGAAGGATCGGCAACTCTGTTAGGTCTCACTAGGTATCACTCGTCGCTGGTTTGACCACATTTCTTACTCCCGTAATAGTTTGGAAGTGAATATCACTCACTACGCTGATGAAAAGCCGCTTCTCGGTTCTCAACAGCTGTAATGGTGGCTAATTCTCCACAGAGTGATGGATAAATTGGGGGCAGCTTGCTGAAAAGAATAGCAATGGATTTGAGAAAATTCCTGTTAAACTTCCATAATCTGTTGGTCATTATAATTATTACGTCAACACTGGCACTGGTCTTGTATGACATCTCTCTTTCCTGACTTTCCTCATTGTAGTAATGGAATAGGTCTTGGTTGAGTCCAAATGATGTTTTGAAGCTCAAATTCTGTTACTACCCCCTGATAAAAATCAAGACTTAATCTTAATGGCTTCAAGTAGGAAGTCATCTGGGATAAAACGGATACCCCACTAGGGGTGATATGGTGGCTCAGTGGGACGCGTTGCTGTCTTACAGCTCCAGGGTTTGAGCTTGAGCTTGGATTACTGAATGTATGGAGTTTCTCATGTTCTCAGCATGTCCATGTGGGTTTCCAACTGGTTCTCCATTTTTTTGAGTGTCTAAATTGCCCCTAGGTGTGAATGAGTGTGTGTATGTGTGTATGGTGCTCTGAGATGGACTGGTGTCCCATCCGTGGTGTATTCCCGCTTCATGCCCATTGTTCCTGGGATAGACTCCAGATTCACCACGACCTTGACTAGAAGAAAATGCTTATGAAGATGAATGAATCATAACCCACTGTCAGGACACTGGTGTCTCACGAGGTTCGTCCACACTTTGCCTGCTTAGTTTGGATTGTTAGGCAGGTTCTAACTTTCAGATTCTGGTGTGCAGATCAAATCAGCCACACAGTGCAAAAAAAAAAAAAGAAAACAAAAAAGACCATCATGGAGCTGTCTGTCCAAATTGCAGTTCCTCCTACACTTGTATAGATTCACCTGGGCAGGTGTACCCCAGATTATTGCACTGTAGCCCCAACCTCCCTGGGCAATTTGTCATCTTCTTGACATTTTTTGTTTGCTTGGGTTCCCTCTACGAAACATCTGGACCTGGGACAGCAACAGGTTCCTCTGCTTGTTGGTTATTTGGTCTAATGAGCACATACACGTACTAGCTTTAGAAACAACACAGCCGCCTGGATGTCATGTCTCTTGTCCGAATCCTCGGACTGTCTTTGTCTTGCTAAATGCTTGCAAAGAATCTTCTCTTCCAGCACTCTTTGCTAAACACTATGAAGGAGTAACATAAACAACAATTTTAGGTGCAGTCAGGTTTTCATTTTGTGTACCTAAGCTTGACTTGGAGTAGCAGAACCTTCAGGGAGGTTCAGGAAGTTTCTCTCCTTTTCATCTTTTCAAAATTGTCCCAGCTCTTTGAGGGCCCCTGGGTAGCCAGTTCACTAGTCCACCACATTAACACATTTTTAACAGTTTAACTTAAGATTTTGATTTGTCAAGATTTGATGAGTCAAGACTCGAGCAAGCTAGATCCAACAATGTTCTCCAATACTTGGAACTTCAAGGATAACTTCAAGGTCAACATCTGTGTTTTAACCGTAGCATTTCCGGTCTCTTATTGATCTCTTGCTACAGCAATATGGGAGACACCTGAAAACTATGCTGTACTGCGTTTTCAGTGAATAAATTGCTAATAAAATATAAGATAACTCTGACGCAAAAGATAATACACTGAAGAGGAAAGCACCTGTGACATGAAAAAGCACATTTGGTTCTGTTAGTGGTTACTTTTACTTCGCACCATGAATATTGAATTGTGAATTTAAGAACCTTGGTCTTGTGAGCCAATAGGACAAAAGGCAGGAATGTGGTGTCTTTGGTCAGGTAAAAAAACAAAACAAACAAACAAACAAACAAACAAAAAAAAAACAGGAATAGACTAGCTTCACACCAAACCTGCTGCTTGGCATACATCTGGAAAAAAAATAGCTATCTTGTCCAAGACACGGTACAGCTTTTGGGGCAAAATTCATTTTTATCTCTCTGGATTTTCTTGTTAGCAGTGTAAGCACCTCTGTAAAAGTGATATTCATGCTCTTTTTTTCGTATAACAACTTGCATAGTATTAGTTTTAGGGCTTATATGTGAATTAGAGTTGTCCAGCCATGAAGGGAGAGACCTCGTTACCTCAAAATGCCTCACAGATTAAAAACAGTGGCTCTTTGGCCTGGGGCTGTCACAGGGATTCCTTTGGGATCCCCCTCCTCTCCTGTCTGTGTGTGTGTGTGTGTGTGTTTGCAGACTGAGAGATGCATGTGTCTATAAACCACCCAGGTAGAGCGACGGGTTTCACACAGGTGGAAGGGATTATATTTTTTATCTACGTGATTTCCAGCCGTCCTATCAGAGCCATCGTTCTGCACTTTCACGTCATTGAGCGTGAGGCCTTGAGCTCCTCTGGGACTCCATGCTTCTGCTGTCCTTCAGGCTTGGGCAACAGTGTGGTATTTCCAAGGGTATTGCATCTATGAGCAATTTTGTATGTGTAACTGTTGTGAAATGTCTTTTGTGGGCGACAAAAACTGCAGTCAGACTGGCGGACTGGCAGTGAAAAAGTAGAGTTGTTTTTTTTTTTTTTTTTCATGATCCTGATGAATTCCAAGGATGTAGTAATTATCCATTTCTCTGTAGAATCGGTGACGTTTCACTGCGGGAGTTTAGCAAAGTCTTATGACTCGCATGAGCCAACTGGTGCGTAAAGTTTAGATTGGTAAAGATTAGAGCGAGGTTTTGGGTTAGCGCTCATTGCTCTAATCACAACTTCATACAGAATAGACCAAAAATGACTCTTACTCGTGACTGACGACTAAACTTTTATATGACTGTTTGTGCAGTAATAGTAAATGTGTACATACTGTAAATCAAGCTGTCTTCCTTTAAAGTCTCTCTACTCTCTCTTTATGTTCATGACCTTGAAATTATAAGGGTTTATTCATGATTGCTGCAGATGTTTAGTCGACCCCCGTTTGTTAATAAACACATTAATATCTGTTATCTCTTAATGTATACGGTATACTTTTACAAGGTTACTGTTGCTTTCAAGTCTTTGACATGTACTGTGTATGAAAACACGTATTCACGTATGTGTGTGTGTTACTGTGTATAGTATCGCTGCATCACCATATCGATATTATAATCGTCATATTTCCCAGCTCTATTCATGATGTCCGAGAAGTGTTTCATACTTTTTGACTGAGGTTTCGGTTTTCGTATCACTGGATAAACAAGTGCTACTGTATCCTTTGAGCTGACGTACAGTATGAAACACTACAGCCTCGCTGAATATGTTAATATTTCCTTTCCAAGCACGTTGGTTGCTTGCCTGTAAAATGGGAGCAATAAAAAGAGCAAATTGAATTATATTTGCACTCGTTAACTGTAAAAGACCGGTGTTTTTTTTTGTGTTTTTTTTTCCTCTCGCACCATCTGGAGAGTTTAATGTACCAGCTCTGAAGTCTGACTTTGTCACTGTGTAGTGTGTAATCCTAGCAGAAGCAGGTTTGGCTAAACTCCAGCTCTATTATCTGGCTCTATTGCTGGGTTTCCTTGGCAGAGCTGACAAGGGAAAGAAAACCTCCTTGCTTAAGTTAAGGTGTTGTGCAGAACTGAGCTTTCTTTCTCTCCTCCCCACGGGAATATCATGTTTAAAGGTTAAGAAACCTAGAGGTTCTTGTATTGTTCCAGACACGCTCGAGAGGTTTGGCCAAATTCTTTACTTTGGATAAAGCCTTTTATCATACTTTACACTTGGACGACTGCTTGGAGAAAGAAACCAATATGTCAATTCACTGTACAAGTTTCATTAATGTACCACACATTTTAATTTATTATTCTGTTTTTTTGGGTTTTTTTTACATTTTTGCCTCGTTGGTCTTGCTGTAATGCTTCCAAAGCTGATTCTTTGCTACAGTCCTGGATTTAATCCCTCCATCAGGTCTGGACAATATCTGTATTATAAGCTTTTGTTTGGTGCTACAATAATTCCAGTTCTTGCCAGTAATATTATGGGATCAAACTACTGTAACTGCTGGAGTAGCACACCTACCGTAAATACATTAACACAACCCAATTCCAAAAAAGTTGGGACGCTGTGTAAAATATAAATAAAAACAGAATGCAATGATTTGCAAATCTCATAAACCCATATGTTATTCACAATAGAACATAGAAAACATATCAAATGTTTAAACTGAGGAAATGTAAGGTAATTTTGAATTTGATGGCCGCAACACGTCTAAAAAAAGTTGGGACGGGGGCAACAAAAGGCTGGAAAAGAAAATGTTGCTAAAAAGAAACAGCTGGAGGTTAATTGGCAACAGGTCAGTAACATGATTGGGTAGAAAAGGAGTATCTTAGAGAGGCAGAGTCTTTCAGAAGTAAAGATGGACAGAGGTTCATCTGCGAAAAAACTGCATCTACGATTTGTGGAACAATTTCAGAATAATGTTCCTCAACGTAAAATTGCGAAGACTTTGAATATCTCATCATCTACAGTACATAATATCATCAAAAGATTCCGAGAATCTGGAGAAATCTCTGCGTGCAAGGGACAAGGGCGAAAATCAGTATTGCATGCCTGTGATCTTCGGGCCCTCAGGCAGCACTGCAATCATGTTACTGAATTGTTGACAATTAACCTAATTCGTTGCAAAATGCTGTCTCTGCAGCTGTTTCTTTTTAGTAACATTTACTTTTCCAGCCATTTGTTGCCCCCGTCCCAAACCTTTTTAGACGTGTTGCGACCATGAAATTCAAAATGACCTTATTTTTTTCTTAAAATGGTACATTTCATCAGTTTAAACATTTGGTGTGTTTTCTATGTTCTATTGTGAATAACATATGGGTTTATGAGATTTGCAAATCATTTCATTCTGTTTTTATTTACATTTTACACAGCGTTCCAACTTTTTTGAATTGGGGTTGTAAATGAACATATTACAATTAGACTAATGGAGAAACGAGAAGATACAGTGTGTAATAGTGCAAACATTATATCATTTCAGAAGAAAACATTGAGACAGTAGGAAAATGAATGTCCACTATTTTACACCAAATTTACACCATCTTTATCAAGCAGTTAAGAGAATAAAATTACAACAGAGATTACGTGACAATCAGGATTTCAAAGGATAAAAATGTCAGTTTTCCCCATTCAAACATTAATGTGAAGAGTGACACACTACTTTTTTATCTGTTTTTTTTTTTTTTTTTATTTCATTTAATGTTGCCATGGAAACAGTCCGTTCCTTTTATCACTTACATTATAGCAGCTATAAACATTCATTCCCTATTCAGCCTCCCTTATTTTCCTCTCTCTTAAAGTTAATAAGGCACTAAATGCAGCATGTCATGTCAACCCTCTGAATACTGGCAGAAAACATATTGCTTGTTACAAAGCACTGACACTGGAGACTCCTTCCATAAAACATCTCCTTACAGCAAACTTCACCATATCAACGGTTACACGTGTTTATTTTTTAATCCGTTTATGTGGAGTGTCCAACATAGGAGTCCATGTGAATTATTAATAAGCTGTTATTATAGAAACTAAATGAACCAAATCAACACCTTCTGACCAATCAGAATCCAGAATTCAGTGGCGCTTTACTGAAACGTAAACAAGCGCACACGGCAGTATTTTTGACACGATGCACTTTTGTAAAAATAAAAGTTGATAAAAGAGTGAAGATTTTCAGCGAAACATTTGAAAAGTGTGTGTCTACAGGCTGTAGATGCTTACGTGAAATGTTTCTTTTAGTTGTATTTCATTTAGCATTTGCAACATTAGCATGTCTGATGTCTCTGATTTTTCACTCAGTTAGTATTCGGGAACACCTGCTGAAGTGTATCATAGTTGTCTCTTCTTTTTAACTCTGATTTTCTAACTTTAATGTGCTCCATATTATGAGTTCATTCAGGCTTGGGTGTTTAACCCTTAGCAAACATTTCCACTGACCCGGACTTTAAGTGCTTTAAATTTTTCATCTGTATGACGATTGTTATCCACAATACAGATGCTTGAAATCTCTGTGGAAGCTTCTATAGAACTTAATTTCTGAATTTTTTCATTTTATTTTATTTAAACTGAGCCAAGACTGTGGCGTTTGATTTAGACCCACAATACAGTTAATTAACATTCAAGTTTCACGGCCCTTTATTTTTCGTTTCTAAATTTTAGGGAAGCCCACTTCTTGTGCCGCATGTGTCTTATGACACTATAATGAAGGCCTGCACCTCATTACGTGCATACAGCTCATTAACACGGCACTTTATTCTTAGCTGTGCAGCACTGTAACAACTTTACAGCCTTCAAAAATTAATGCAATATTTAGCAAAAGGAAGTGAAGACTGTAGAGGAAATACAAGCCACATGTACGGTCCATGGCATGGTCTCAATTCACGTTAAGCCCTAGAGCTATACTACAGTTATACGTTCACATCACATTTTTCCGTTTTATTTATTTGAAAGGCGCTTTTATGCAGTGAGGCAGACTCCAAAGCGACGGAAAGCAAATTTCCGACTTGCCAGAAACGTAGCCAGTCAGCCAAGACGTGTTTGTTTATTGTCAGGAGTTTTGTCTTAGTTTTCATAGCTAATAAGGAATGGAGCTGTATCTCACTTGAAAATCTTTTCCGTAGCACTGAATCGTGAAGCCGTGGATTCCAAAGAATGGGGAAGCAGAAAGCCTCGTTACTTCCTGTGTAAGATAAAACCACATCGCAGTTTCCCGTCTGATATTGTCTCTTCTCGAAGCTAACAAGTTAAGCAATTGTGTCTCGCTCAAAAAAAAAAAAAAATTTCAATCAATTTCATTTCACACCTTAAACATACCTCAAATCCAAAAAATAAAACAAAAAAAAACGTAAAAACGCCAAAATATCCATTTAACTTAAAGTTTGTAAACTAGTATTATCCAGTTGTCATTTAAAGAGTGTGCATAAAGGTCTGGAACAATAAGTGATCTTGAAAAAAATTGATGAATCATGGCAAAATTCTCTATAAATATTGATATCTTTTTATTATTTAGAATTCTCAGTATTTTATAGTTTGATGTTTAATGTGTCGGAGAGAGAACGAAGCTTTAGTCACGCTAACTGAACGTTCAGTTACAACATAGACAAGCCCTTCATTTTAAATTCATACCACAGTGCTGTTGAATGCTCCATCCTGATTGGTCAGAAGGTGTTGAAGAATTTTCTGTAGCAGCAGCAGCAGCAGCTCTGACAGTAGTGCAGCTACAAATCGCTTAGCTTTATATTAATGTGCTCGTTCTAATACGGTATCGTTCTTATAGTAACAGCTCATTCACAGGGTGTAAAAACAGTGTATAATTGTTGATATTGTGAAGTTTTCTGTGAGGAGGAGTTTATTTATCACGTTTATTCATGGAAGGAGTCTCCAGTGTCAGCGTTTTGTAACAGTCTGAGGTGAAGCTGTGACTTTCCGACATCTTCCGAACAGAGGAGTTGGTTTTTCTGTAATATGACAAGCTGAGGTTTTTTTTTTTTTTTTATTGTCTTATTAAATTCAAGGGAGAGAAAAAAAAGAGAGGCTGGTGAGGGAACGACTGTTTATAGCTGCTATAACGTAAGTGAGAACAGGAACTAACTTGTTTCCCGGATGTTCTACAACATTAAATGTGACTATAAACAGATAAAAAGTATTTATTTATTTATTTATTTTTTATTTGATTATTGTCCAATGACAGCATGCGTTTTATTCTTTACTTAATGAATACATTGTTAACATTGAATACAGTGAATATACAGCGAATAAATGCAGTGTATCTTTGTGACCTGTTCACCTGAAGACAATGAATCGACTTATTGAAAAATCGATAAGCAATCTCAGCCTAAATATATAAAATTTGAGCAGATATTTATTTAAAAAAAAAAAAAAAAAAATGAGGATAAAACATACTTCTATTAATTGTTAGCTAGATTAGCCTTGTAGAACAAGTGCAAACCTAGAGAAGCAAACATCACTCACCACAGCTTTACACTAAGTATTTTTCTAACTAATCCAGATATCAAAAGATATCTATTCATTGATTTATAATGCCGCAAATATTTGAATGTTTTTTCTGCTCTTTGAGTTTGAGAGATAAGCCTCAGTGTTGGTGGCCTTCGCGATATCCATTACACACTTTCTAATCTCTTCCAGGGGAGGCTACAGTCAGGGTCACCACTCCGTTTAAAACGTCAGTGTCTGTGAACTCTGGCCTTTTCGCCATCCGCGTGCTCATGTGCGTGTTTTCAGCTGGAGCTCGACGAAGTGCAACGCTGCATTTCTTTACAGATTGCTTTAACACGTTGCCTACCGAGAAGCTGTGACTTCCACAGAAAGAAGAATTTAAAATCCGCATTGCTTCCTGTGTCAGATAAAACCACATCACAGCTTCCTCTCTGACATGGTTTCTTCATGGCGGTCTGTCTTTATCGGTTGCGACATCATCTATACAGTTCAAACTCGTGGCAAAAATATGTCGCAATACTTAACGGCGGTTTTATGATACACCGTGTATCACTCTTTGTTTTGCTGACACAAAACATGTGTTGGCAGTATGGCTACATTGAATTGGGTACAATTATTATTTTAGTCAACTAAATATTAAGTATATTTTGACATGTTCTGAGTCACAGCAGCTTACGACGCCGTAGTGATTGTGTAGAATGACAGAATTTATTGTGAGAATGATGGTGGTCAATGGTGGTCCTATGGTGGTCCCATTCCACTGGATGAAGTTACTTATGGTCATTTTTGTTTTTGTTGTTGATTTCTCCAACCTACAATCTTTAACTGTTCTTTAAAGGTTCATTAAGGGTTCTTAGCTTCCAAAAAAGGTTGTACTTGTGATAAGGATTTCTAAATAGAACGTTTCGGGTTCTCTCAGAGGGAACTCTTCAGGGTCCTAAGTCTTTCAAGCAGTGTAGCTTAATACAACAACTCAGAAGCAGACTACATAGCGTGATTGTCACCTTTTTACCCATTTCGTATATCCCCTTTTTGAAGAAGTACTCTAACTGTCCATAGTAATTACTGACATATTTAACAGCAATGGATATACTGATATAAAGGAAATCTGGTCCATTCTTTTACAGATCTGTTGCTGATAAAATGTTTTGTTGTATTTGAGCGCTTTTTAGATTCTGTCAGCGCTTGTTGATGATGATGATGATGATGATGATTACGTCAGGATTCCTGTAAATCCTCTTCAGCTCACTGTCGGATAGAGCGCCGTTCAGTAATCAAGGCTGCCTGGGTTTGTGTACCCGAGATACAGACTTTCCCTGCTGGAACAGGAAAAGAAAAACAGCGAAAGAGATCCCGCCATTTTGTTCGTAAGAGGTTTGTTCGTAAGAGAATTTGAAAAAAAAAAAACTGTGCAAAGAACTTTTAAAGTCATATTGTGACTTTTTTTAAACCACGATTTTGTGATGATATCATAAATGTGATAAAAACCTGAAGCTATTATCATGTAATAAACAATTCTGAAACATTTACCGCTGTAGATGAGGTCCGTGATGATGAGTAATAACAGCCCACTGCTTAAAATACCAATGGAGCAGAACCTGACACTCAATATGGCGGCTGTGTTACGTAAGTCCCGCCCCTTCACTTCAGTAAAAAGCCAATCACCTTGTTGGTTAAAATGTTAGCAGAAGACGCCTGAACTATCAGATTTGTACACTGATATAGGGCACTTTGCTCTGTTAGTTATGGAAAAACACTGGAGCAAATGGCAAAAGACATTTTCTTTGTGTTATATAAGCTAAATATTACATTATTTATGCTAGTTCTTTCTGATATTAACAGCTCAAATCTGTGTCTGGTCATCTTGTTGATCAATTTCTGGTCTATGTGTCGCTCCCAATTCGATTAGATAGGAACCTGGTCTTGTATGACCAAGAACAACTTCCCTGTAGCGTAGCCAAGATGGCCGCCCAGTTCACACGCCTTCAGTAGATGGACTTTAATGAGATTTAGCAGTTTAGGTAATGCTGCTGGAATGATTTTTTTACTTTTCTCCATTAGGCATCATGAGTCTAGTTTGTGGTCAAGTGGCGCCTTAGAGCATCAGCAGTATTTGTGCAAAGGTCTTCAATAATTTTTAAACTGTGGCTTTTTTGTGTCTCAGGAAGCTGCAGGCTGCCAACCTCAATGTGTAAGCAAATATGTCCGAGCAAACAGCTTTTTCACCGCAGTGTCAAAACAGGCTGTGAGCTGATGCTAGGCGTGCAGATTTAGTGGACCGACGATGAATCCTTTTTTTTTTAATTTATTGATGTAGTAATTAATTGATGTTGGCATTATTTATCGTATTTTATGTACATATAGAAACCTGAAATATAATGACACACAAATACCCATACGATTATAGTGTTTATTTAGAATTGAACTTAAAATCTGTTCTCAACAGAAGTCATTCATTAATGTGGTCATCTTTGCTACTTCTTCCTCTGTAACGATACCATGTCATTTAAGACACTGTTACGCAACTTGTGCGTAAAATGTTCTAGCAGGTCTCAGGATGCTTGGGGCTTCATCAGTTACCACAAAAATAATTGTTTTAATTGTTCTGTCAATTTACGCTTTTCTGTAAAAAAAAAAAGAAAACATTCCAGACTCAAGGACCTTACACAGGTACAGAATACCATCCTCTGAGAATCTTTTGTATAAATACGAATAAGAAAAACCCTAACAGATTCTGTCTATCCCTGAAAACTAGCATGTTTTCAGATTATGAGCAGCGAGCTCCATGGGATCCTCAAGGAAAGGTGACACCATCATAATTCCTAGCGTTTTCATTGGACAGGAGATGCTCACTGTGGTCAGCTTCAACTTAACCTTCCTCAGAGCAGGTTAGCCATGTGGTGTAAGTTACCATGGTGATCTACCCAGCTAAAAGGAGATCCATCTTGGTGGCACAGATAGGCCTAGGTTTAACCCAAAGTTAGCTCGCAAAACCCGAAATCCTGCTTTATGGTACATCCCTCAGGGCTCAATTCTAGGATCTTTCCCATTTCACTTATTAAATCCCTCTAATGGGAGAAATGATATATATACAGGTGCACGAATTACTGCATCAGTGCGGCGTGGCATGGATGCGATCAGCCTGTGGCACTGCTGAGCTGTTATGGAAGCCCAGGTTGCTTTGATAGCGGCCTTCAGCTCGTCTGTAACGTCGGGTCTGGTGTCTCTCATCTTCCTCTTGACAAAATCCAGGTCAGGCGAGTCGGCTGGCCAATCAAGCACAGTAATACCATGGTCAGCAAACCAGTTACTAGTAGTTTTGGCACTGTGGGCAGGTGCCGAGTCCTGCTGGAAAAGGAAATCAGCATCTCCATAAATCTTGTCAGCAGATGGAAGCATGAAGTCCTCTAAAATCTCCTGGTAGACGCTGCATCGACTCTCGACTTGAGAAAACACAGAGGACCAACACCAGCAGATGACACGGCACCCCAAATCATCGGTGTTTTGAGTAAAAAGGTGTTTAGAGTTAATTAGCTGATTAGAGTCTTCTCAGGTCCACATTGCTGTATTATAAATTCTTTATTCTAATATTTTTTGCATGAGCTGTAAGCCACATTTCCATGAGCTGTAAGCCGTAATCATAAGATTAAAACAAACAAAAAAAAGGCTTGAAATATTTCACTTTATGTGTAATGAATCTAGAATATATGAAAGTTCCACTTTTTGAATTAAGTTAGGGAAAAAAATGAACTTTTCCACGATATTCAAATTTTTTGGAGATGCACCTGTATATGTTGATGATTTACACTTATATTAAATCATGATAGACAGTACACGTTTACATCACGTGGACATGTGAAATGCGCTAGTGCACAATTTTCAACGTAACATAAACAAAATAGAAGTCATTTTATTTATCTTCTTAATTAAACCTCGGTCCATTTTGACCCAGCAATTCAAAGCAAAAATCATCTTTCGGCCTGGACGATTAACCAAAATTGGACCTTATCTTTCCTGACAAAATGTCATTAATGCTTTTATTTAATCCTGGATTGTTGGAACTGATTGTGTATTTTTGGAATCAGTCAGTCATCTTTAGTGCGAAACGCTGCAGCTTGACTCCCGTCAGGTGCAAAGAAGACGCATCGTATAACCCCGGTTTTAGCTTTCATGGGCTTCCGGTTCAGTTTAGGATTCGGTCTGAGGTTTTATTGTTTGTTTTTAATGCTCTAAACGGGCCGACCCTGTCTGACACTGCGGATACGGTTTGAAAACCTCAAGGTTAACGTCCTGCTCCTCCTGGATCTGGGCTGAAATAGAATCTAGTCTTGCTTGTGTGGTGAATGTGTCAATGTTCTGGAAGAATCTATTAGTTATTCTCAGACATGCTTCATCTATGAACTGTATATCTCTTTAAAAAAAAAAAAAATCAGAGCTCAATACAAACCTTTATTTACTAGCTGTATACATGCATGTATATGTGTCTCTGATGTGTGTAGGGCTAATTGGGAAAAACTGAGAACAAGAGAACGATCATTCATTCTTACGCAAACTACACTATTTGTTCTTGGCTTCTGTTCTTTCTGGAACAGTGACAAAATTGCTCTGTAAATCAACCTAATTCCAAAGTAGTAGCTATCAAGCTTAGACAACAGTAAGTAGCACTTTATGTCTCTTAAAGGGTTTTAAATTATTGCGTTATTGGCGCAGAGAATGGGCATTCAGATGTTTGAGTTACAGATCATTGGGATTAATATCCCTGTGGTATCACTAAGTAGTAGCCTGTATTCCAGGCTAATCATTTTATTGCACCGCAGAAGCCTTAACTAAATTTTGTGGCTGGAATAGCCATTTCTAATCCCAGAATTCAGCTGGAGCTCAGGCCTAAAAGCATGGAGTTTCAGAATAAATTATTCAGGGCAGCCCTTATCCAAGCTGACCTGTTTCACTAATTCTTGGGTTCTTAATTCTTGGGTTATATCTATGATAGATTTAGTACCGCTGCAACCAAAGACAGCTCATGACTTTTAAACTCATAAAATTTTCTGTCAGAAATCTAAATTAAAATACGATGCCACGGATAGGACGGCGTCACAGAATGAAGGGGAACCCGAAACACAACATGAAACGTCTGACCCCTCGTACAGTAAGTTATAAAGTTATCACATGCAAATGGGCATAAAAAAACATACCTTTATTACCTCAAGCTCACTTTAAAGAATCGGCGTTCCAAGTTGTCCTCTTTTTATAAACATTACTCAGTCCCTCCAGGACTTTGTGATTGCAGAATTCGACGCAAAATCAAGCAAACTCCGCAATATTCAGAAGAGCTTGCAATTTTTCAGAATTACCAAAGATTTTCCGCAGGTTTGGGCCGAGACGAGTCATGTGACGTCATCACAACGTGCATTTAGTCAAAGCCGTCTTCTGTTTCGAACTAGGTTGGACTAGTTTGAACTAGTTTGAGTTCTCTTAATCCTACGCTTTAACTTGTCACTGAAGCAGGTAGCTTTTTTCTGGTGTAGAACTGAATTGTGAGCTGCATTACAGCATCATTAAGGTTCATATTCCGCACTTTTTACCTCAGAAAAACGTGATGCTTGAGTTTGTTTTTGGATGAGAGTAGAGGCTTTTTTCTTGAAACCCTTCCAAACAACTTGTGGTGATGTAGGTGACTTCGGATTGTAGATTTGGAGACTTTCTGACCCCAAGACGCAACTAACTTCTGCAATTCTCCAGCTGTGATCTTTGGAGATTTTTTGGCCACTCAAACCATAATCTTCACAGTGCGTTGAGACAATATAGACACACGTCCAATTCCAGGTTGATTCATAACATTTCCAGTTGAGTGGAACTTCTTAATTATTGCCCTGGTGGTGGAAATGGGCATTTTCAATGCTTGTGCTATTTTCTTATAGCCACTTCCCATTTTGTGAAGCTCAACAACCTTTTGCTGCCCATCACAGCTATATTCCTTGGTCTTACCCATTGTTATGAATGACTAAGGGAATTTGGCCTATGTCTTACCTCATATTTATAGCCCTGTGAAACAGGAAGTCATGGTTGAACAATTTCCTGTTCCTAGTCACCCAGGTGTACTGAAAAAATGTAAAATATTAATGGGAATCTACTTCAAATATATTTTTTCTCACATGAATTCATAGGGATGCCAATAACTGTTGCACACCTATATTTAACAAAGATATAATCTTTTTTTTTTTTGTGTTGTGTTTGCAGTTTGATATCCATGAGAGCAGAGAATTTTTGTGAATTTTTTTGAACAAAAGATCAAAAGGTTAAACAATAAACACAATCTTTAATATCCAGGCTGTACCAATAGTAACCTGTCCTGTTTTTTCTGATTTGTACACCAATATATAGTAAAATATAAACATATTTTCAGTAAATAGACAACATTATGTGCTATTATTGTTATTATTATTATTATTATTTTTATTAATAATAATAATAATAATAATAATAATAATAATAATATAATATAGTATGTTTAAGAGATCTTGGTCTGGAGAGATTATTTTCCTGCCATCCTAGACAGAGGAATATATGCTAAACCAGTTTGCTTTTTATAGCGCAGATGGAAAGCGCGGTCGCAATCGCAGTCACGGTCACGACATGAAAGGAAGTAATAAGGTGACCTTGTTTTCTCTTTGTTTGCTTTTCAGTCTCAGCCAGTTTCCTTCTATTTGTGTCGCTCTTCTGAGTTCCAGCTGCGCTATTTCCTCCATTGCATGCTTGAGTAAATTTCGAATGGGAACGAGTTTCACACTCCTTCATCCCCTGGGTTGCTTGGCGATGCATCCTGGTGATATCAGCGCAGGATTTATGGTTAAAGCATGTCTGTTATGACATTGTTTTTCAAATATTTTGGTTGACATGATGAGTCATATATTCACCCTCATGCTAGTTTCAATGATGATTTTAGGAATGGAAAAGTTTAGAGCTTCGCAAATCACTGCAGTAAACAGTGTGTTTAAGGTTTAAGATTCGGATTGAGTAATATAACGAGGAGTCTGATGAAATGCTGTGGAACTGGCGCAAGTTTTTTTGGGTTTTTTTCTTTTTTTCCCTCAGATGGAGGTCATAAGGAATTCCCTTGCTGAACTGAGCCATCCTGCGTAGGCTTATGAACTTGTGGATATTCGCAGAACCACTCCAAAATCTTGGCTTTACTTCCCTATTTGGCCTGTGTGTTGCTGAATCTAAGCCAGAGAAAAGACTTTGAGCCATGAAACAGGAATGTGTGTTTTTTTTTTCTCCTTCATATCAGGAAATCCGAAACATCCTCTCGCTGTTTTCTTGCAAAACCTCCTCACACGTGAGTCACAATGACGGTGACCGTTGGATAAACTGACTTGTCTTATTATGGTGTTGCTTTGGCTTTTTATTGGTGTCTTGACTTTCTTCCCCATTGTGATTCACCTGATTAGATTAGATCGTATTGTGCAGTTCATCAGCCGGATACTGTGGTTCATGTGTAATCACAACTGATGCTGTTCCTGTGTATCACAGTATGTCAGGCTTCCTGTTTCTTTAACCTCCAAACCCTATACCTTGATATCTACATAGAAACTACACAGAAAACTATATAAACTATTTAATATAACATTTGCTGTTAGGTAATGAATACAACATTGTGTTGGGGTGGTGTGATGAGGCGGAGTTACTTCTACCACCCTGACGTTCATTATTTTCCGTTAACAGCATGTCCTGAAGTGTTTTATTCCTCTTATAACACAGCGATCTGCCAGTGGTTACAATATTTTATCAAATAAACAACAAAATATGGTACTTTTTACCCATTTAGGGTTATGTTTAATATTGCGGCACATCCACAGATTCCTGTTAGCGCTTACATTAGAGCAGCTGTAAACAGTCGTTCCCTCACCAGCCTCTTTTTTTCTTTTTTTTCCTCTGGTGAACTCAATAATAAGAAATATATACGCAACTTTTCATGTTACTGAGAATCCGCGAAGTGTAAACTTCTCTGTCCTGTAGATTTGCTGAATGTTACAAAATGCTGACACTGGAGACTCCTTCCAAAAATGGCTAAATAAAAGTCTCCTCAGAGAAGCTTCACTATATCAATGGTTACACAGGTTCTTTGTTAAATGACACATTTTAAAAAGCTGTTGATTATTAGTATTAGACTACATGGAGAATCCACTGTGAATGAGCTGTTACCATGGAAACGATTAGTACGAGGGCATTAATACAAACCTGTGATTTGCAGCTGCGATACTGTTAGAGCTGCTGAGTTATAGGAAATTTATCAACACCTTCTGACCAATCAGAATCCAGAATTCGACAGCTTATGCAAGAAAAATTATAATTCAAAAGCACCACACGAGATTGATTTTAATAAGAAAACTGCACAACAGACACCAACACACAGCGATGGGAGAAAAAGTCAAGCAGAAAGATTTTGGAAAGATACTCCGACTGAACCGTGTGTCAGCCAATAGGAAGCATACTGGGGCGGGGCTTCAGTGATTCACGCTGATATAGATCAGTGGTCACCAACCCTCGTCCTTGAGATCTACCTTCCTGCAGGTTTCATCTCCAACAAAAATCTAACACCTGTTTTAGTTGATAAAGAACTTCTTAAGGCAGTGATTAGGTGGTCAGATGGGCATGATTATGATTGGAGATAGTAGATCTCCAGGAACCGGGTTGGTGACCACAGATATAGAGCATTTATTGTCATCTTTGGAAATATATCTAACTTTTTTCATTCAGTTTGAATCACCTTGAATACAGATTTGTACATGTAATCCTCGGCTAGAAAGCGTAAAGGTTATGTCATTATCTTTTAAAATAAAGCCAGGAAACAGAGTAGGATCTTGTTATTTGTTGGCAAACTACTGTTCATTGCATGTTTGAATCACCTGTAGTCTCACTGTAGATGTAACACAACCTCTAAGGACAGTTCTATCTATTGAAAATCTCAAGAGCTAAATGTTTGTAAGGCATATTTTTTCCCTCCCAGCCTTGGTAAGACCAGCAAATTTCCCATTGTCATTCCCATTCTTCCCAAGCTGGTCATGTGATTACGATGAAGAAATATGATATAATCGCATAAACTGTTGAGAAAATTGACCTCCATGTGATTTGTCCATTTATCTACATTTGTTTGTGCTTCCTGTTTTATTATCATTGCACACATGGCCCTACCTAGCTATGAGGACACTGAGGTCTGGACTTCAGTAGTTTCAGAAGGTTTCATAAGATGCTCCCATGTATCGTCTTCAGTTGTCAAATTCAACATGGAGAAAAATAGCAATGTTCTGATAATGCGGTCGCAGTCGACTTGCATTCCAGGACCCAATCAGCAATCAGTGATGATTGTTTCTCAGCTGACCTCAGAGCAGCTGAGAAGGATGCTTTAGGTTTGTCCACAGACCTAATCACCCATTGCATTTAGCTCTCAGATGACACACACTACCTTTAACATCTGATTGAGAGATACGCGACACACGTCTGATATAAATGTTTTAATTTATGTGAGAAATTATTATATGAAAGTTTATGTGGTATGTAAAATGCTGCTTGTAAAAGTCTTTTACAACTTTCAGCCAGTTCAACTTGCGAGATGTAGTAATCGTACCTGATGGCATTTTTAACGTATGCTTTTTCAGTAATCAGTGAGGAGAAGCAAGACAGAAAAGACCGTGAACCATTTAACTCAATACAATTAAACAGTCTACCTGGAGTCTTAGCCCTTTGTGGAAGAATATTAATATACCATAGCGGAGATTAGAAATTAGCAATTGCTAATTTGGGAAATTAAAATTGGGAATTAATCCGGTATTACTGCTTACACTGTATGTTCAAATAATGACCAATTCTGAGAACTGAACCAATTTCAGAGCCAAATATGGTTTAAAATGGGCTTTAAATATACTGTAGGCGATACAAGTTATAATATTTATTATTGAATTCTTATAGTTATTTGACTGGTCACTTGAAATGAATGGCTTTAATCCCAACCTACTGTAAATCATTCAAAAACTATCCATCCGTCCATTTTCTATAATGCTTATCCAACCTGGGTTGGGCGAACCTGGAGCCTATCCCAGGGAGCATGGGGCACAGGTGGGGGACACCCTGGACGGGGTGCCAGTCCATTGCAGGGCACAATCACACACCACAGACACTTTTGAGCATGCCAATCAGCCTATATTGCATGTCTTTGGACCGGGGGAGGAAACCGGAGTACCTGGAGGAAGCCCCCGAAGCACGGGGAGAACAATGCAAACTCCGCACACACATGGCCACGTGGGAATCGAACCTTCAACCCTGGAGGTGTGAGGCAATAAGCCACCATGCCCCCCAATTCAAAAGTATAGAGTATAAATAACGTCAACTCGGATCTAACGTGTTTTGCCGGTGGAAAGTTCAGGAATAATCCTTTTCGGCTCTTTTCAGTAGCTAGTGCGTGCCCAAGAAGACGTTAGAAGTCGCCAGCTGATGATGCCATAGACTCATTTGCATATTAAATACATAGGTGTGATTCTTTTGCATATCAAAACGTTATATGAAGAAGGAAGATTTTCAGAACACGTTTACATGTTTGTATTTTATTGTGTTCGGAGTGTCGTGGTTTATCATGTGACTGACTACGAGCACATGCTAAGTGCTCAATGACTCTCCTCTGCACGTAGTTCGATAGCGCCTAATTACTTTGCTCGAGGCCAAATGTGTCCAATGTCCTTGATAACTGAAGTGAAATGTGTGTGGAGAGCGAGGTGGGTGGCTGCTCTGATTTTTTGCATGCGTTTGCGACACTGTCTGAATCTTCATCTCTTAAACATTCATTAAACCGAACACACACTGAGTCATTGAGGATCCCAGATTAAACACGGCTGATGTGTAATCACAAAGAAAGTGAAAACAGTCATTAGAAAGCTGAGCTTTGTGCAAGCTGAGCTTACGAATAACGAACTTGTTAAAAGAAAAAAAGAAGAAAAAAAAACAATCATGAGAGTTTGATGTGATTTAAACACCTGCAAACTCTCCTCAGACTGGAAGGATAAATAAAGGATTTATTTCATCGCTGTGTGACTAAACCCAACCGGAACTTTCTTATTCTTGTCTCTAGGAAATATTTGTGTCCTCTTGGTGCTAATAAAGCAACAATACGCACCGTTTATGGTTCAGACTTGATGCCTCCGAGCCCGTCGTCCCATTCCTGCTCTATTTATGACATAATGGATGAGTAAAAATAGTGCATTGTACTGAGACGTTTCTGGTGTTACTCGACCTCCGAGTGTGGAGACACGGTGACGTGTGAAGGTGTTCATGTAGCTGGCACACACACACACACACACACACACACACACACACACACACACACACACATCACCATTTCACACGGCCCCTATTGTTTAGCATAGGAAACGGACTGGCACGTTATCTCCACCATCAGCGCAAACAAAAGGCACGGACGAGGAACAGCACAATGGGCTCGTTCAGACCGTTCAGTGGGATTTGAGTTCTCTGAGCACAGACGAGCGACCTTAACGTGGGACCGCTTCCTGCATCGACTGGTTTCTTCCTTCGGACATGATTCTTTAGAGAGAGATGAAACGATTCGGTGATTCCACAGAGACTAACAGTACATGCGAGACAGAATCGAATCCACAAAGCTGACTTACGAGCCATCTACACCGCAGGAGTGGCGGTTTGTCTGGCTGCTAATGATGACATGATCTATATCTTATGGCGTATTATAGACTGAAAGCTCCTGAAGTATTGGCACCCTTAGTAAAGTATAGTGAAAATGTTTAGCATTTTTATTTCATTTAATACAAAATCAGCATAATTACGTGAGTGAGAAAGTAGAATCTTAAAAATATTTGAATGAATTTCAGAATTTCTTAGTCTCTGGTACGTCCCCCCGTCTGCTTCACTGACAGCACGTGCTCGAGCTGGGCATGAACTCCAGAAGTTTGTTAGATCAAAGCCATCAGAGCGATGTCTGAACATGTGCTTCAGTGGAAGAGATAAGACTCAAGGAAAAATCTGACCTTATGGAGGAAGGAGTTAACGTGGTCTTCCTGGACAAAAAAACAACAACAACAACAACAAAAAAAAAACATATTTTCATTTTGTTTCTGGGACTTTGCTGCAAATTTGGAAATGTGCGCTTATATGGAAAACCAGATTGATGTAATGCTGTAATCTCCTGCCCTCGTCTGAAAAACGTAGAGAATTCATGTTGCACGATAATCATGTGCTGTAATCCAGGCTCGTGTAACTGTAGCAGTTTTGACTCATTAGGTTGGTTTTTGATGAAAACAGAATTGAGAATTGTACTTTTCTCACTTTCCCGTACATTGTAAGGAGTTTGTTTCGTTATCGCTGGTGTTGATCTGTCACGGCGCACGTCCTGGTGTATCCCGGACAGCCGTATCGTTTTTTCCATCACGGACTGCACACTGCGTGCCGTCTGCGTATGTTTTCACACCCTGCCAAAATCCTGTCCCCCTGAGACTCTGGGCATTTCAACACAGAGAAGCTTGTTTTCATCACCGCACACGGACCTGCAGTCTCAGTTCACACTGTGAACCGAGTGATGACACTGCAGTCTATTACGGAGTGATTTACACCGTGTGGTTTTATGGAAGAGTGGATCACATCATACGGTTCTTATTTGTCCACATGTGCAGTGTATAGAGATCGAGTTGGACGACTGGCTGACTGGCCGTTTGTGTTTGGTATTTTGTTTGGAAGAGATTTCCAATCGATTATTTTATCATCTGGACAATTCTGTTTTCTAGGCTTGTGCGAAAATAATTATCTAATCATCTATACGCGATATTAACGCGCCACAACGTTCAGCCCGTTCACCCTGACTGTATTATATGAACAGATCTGCCGACATTTTACACGCTTTGTGTCGGCGTTTGTATGTAAATAGCTCAAGCATACACAAAAAGAGTATATAATAAATTGGAAGATGAGCCATTGTTATAGCACCTTTGTTTTGAACTCTCCAATATGAATCACTTTCTGGAAGCTCCGCCCCCTCCTCCCATCTTGCTCTCGCTTTCGGTCACGGTAAATGGAGAATGTTTTGAGTTTGTTAATGTGAAATAAAATCTATTAATGTATGTTGAGCTTAGCGAACATGAGACATGTACTATGCAGCAGTATGTAACACCAGTTGAATATATCAGAAAGAGAAAAAAAAGTACAAAACTTTTTTATCTAAAAAGATTAAACAGGCCTACAATGAGAGTAACACTTTATAAATTTAAGTTTATGGTGACGATACTTTGAAATTGATTAAATATGCTGGGGTTTTTTTGTTGTTGTTGTTGTTGTTTTTTTCTTATCTTTTCAGATGCATTCAAACACATTGAGCAGCAGGTCAACAGTGAAAAATGTCAGCCATGTGGTCATTAGACATATGATTTGTAAAAGGATTATAACTTTTTTCTTTTTAAAAACGATTAAACGTTCATTTTTTTAACTGAAGCAATAAAAAAAAAAAAAAATACAAGAAAAACATGTAGCTAAAAACACGACCTACACAACTATCACACAAGATTTAATAAATATAATAAAGTTTAATATAACGAAATTCTAATCCTAATAAAAAAAGACAGTCAAGTCTCTTTATATGTAAACATCCCCCTGAAGATATCTGATCCACCTGAGATTCCTTCCTTAATTATAAGGAAAATGTACTGTTATGGGACGAATCAATATCACAGAAGCCTAGCTGAATGTCCTGTTAGTGTTGCCGTAGTTCAGCTACAGTCCTGATATTAATCCCTCTGTCAGGTCTGGACAATATCTACTGTATGTGTACGGATATTTTCACAAAGAAGCCATTGTACACTAAGGCCCTGAATTCCTACAGACTTTGCATGTGCATGTAGTACGAAAAAGTCTTCTTTGTCATGCGCAAAGACACTGGATTAGCAGCTAATATCCTAATATCGTAATCTGAAACCTTTACTAGCTGCTACGCTGATAAGGCTAGGAGATATTCACTGGTATTCACGGGAGCGCCAAGCTAACAGTCCATGTAAAAAATTATAACGTACGCATCTGGAACACAGATGTCTGGAAAATCATTTATTTTTAATGCTGCACATTATATTTATGATTTCTTATTCATTACTACAATAGTAGCCAATTTAACCAATTACTAAACATTATATAGTGTTGATGTGATCCTGACTGATCTCAGATGCTCCAGATGATGCTCCAGAGTGTGCGTGTGTGTGTGTGTGTGTGTGTGTGTGTGTGTGTGTGTTTGGATGAATCATAGCGTTCACGGTCCAGCGAACACAAATCACTTTTATTTGCCGGTAATGCAGGCCAGAATTTCACCATGTCAGATCTAAATATTTTGCACAGCATAAGATAAGATAAAATAAGATAAGATAAGATAAGATGTACCTTTATTGATCCCCCGTAGGAGAAATTCAAATGTTGGAAGGATGATATAAAGCATTACTATTAATGCAATTACTTTATTGTGCATCTCTGTTCAGGGGCGGACTTAGCACTAGGCCTAGGTAGGCAAACCGCTTTGGGCCTCCAGAAGCCAAGGGCCCTCTAAAAATGCAAATTATATATATCTTTAATTATTAATGCTAAATAACATGCTGAAAATGTAAATATCGATGATAAAACACTGAAATGAGGGCCCCATTCCTATATTTTGCCTAAGGCTTCCAAATCACTAAACCCACCCCTGTCTCTGTTACACTTTTACACCACAGTGCTGTTGAGCTCTGGATTGGTCCGAAGGTGTCGATTCATTTTCTACAGCAGCAAAATTCTAAGACTAATTCATCAGCACACTGAGGTATTTCTAAGCTCCGCGTCTGTTCAGGTGTCAGTTATAGTGGTGCTTGAAAGTTTGCGAATCCTTTAAAATATTCGTCCCGTCGATTGAAAACGCCTGACCCTAATTTCACCTTCAAATTAACTGCTAATCCAAGAAGTTCACATACTTTTGCTCCTCACAGATATATAATATTGGATCAGTGCCTCCAGGATTTTGCGGTTTTGCGATCGCAGGAATGAACGCAAAGTCAAGGAAACGCCGCAATATTCGCAGGAGCTTGCGATTTTTAAAAAATCGCCACAGATGTACCCGCCAAGACGCGCCGTGTGATGTCATCACGACGCGCATTCGGCCGAAGCTGAACATGAGGGCAGCTAAAACGTCTCATTTACCAACAAACATCACTGCGAAAGAGCGTGCGAAACTATTTCATCCAGTTGCAATTTCAACAATTCAAGTAGTTTTCTGCAAAAAAAAAAAAAAAAAAAAAAATCCACAAATTGCATCACAAATTTTTTTTTAAAAAAGCCGCGGCAGAATCAAGTATTTTTGGCCGTGACAATCACAAAAAACTCAGCGAAATCCAAATGACCAAACATAATATTTTTGTCTCATTTGTTTATTTGGGTTCCCGTTATCTACTTTTAGGACTTGTGTGAAAATTTGATGATGTTTTAGATCATATTTATGCAGAAATGTAGAAAATTATGAAGGGTTCACAAACTTTCAAGCACCTGAATTGCCTCTAAACTGTGCGCTGGTGTAGGTGAGCTTTCATTTCAGCCTGGGTTCTGAGTGTGTGTGTGTGTGTGTGTGTGTGTGTGTGTGCGTGTGTGTGTGTGTGGAGGGTTTATTGGCTTATTCCTACACACCGACCACCATCATTATGAAAGTTCATAAATCCGAAATGACATTTCTGTGCTGTAATGGTTTTCGTTCCCAGTAACCAGTAGAACACGGACACTGTTCATTAACAAACCTGTCTAAAACAAGCGGATCTTATAAACGAGATCGTATTTATGTCGGGAAGGAGGATGTCCATGCCTCCGGAGGAGTGCTGAATCTGTTGCTGTGCCGTTTCTGGCTTTCTACTCACTTATTTTATGGTTTCAGACTGAGCTTGGATCAAATCTGGGGTAGTTTGCATTTAAACCTGGGGATACGAGTTCAAATGTTTAAAACACTTTATACGTCTGTCTGTGTGTACTTGTGTGTGTGTGTGTGTGTGTGTGTGTGTGTGTGTGTGTGTTAGGAGCTGTCGGAGCCGGATCTGGAGGAGCAGTTGCGTTCTGCGGGCAGCGTGGACGAGCTGATGAGGCTACTCTACCCCAGTTACTGGAACATGTTAAAGTGCCACTCGAAACGTACCATCAATCCTCCCTTCTCTCACAGAGACCCAGACCCACGCTCGGAGGAGCTCTCCTTCGCCGCCGCCTACTTCAACCTCGATATATTTAAAAGTAAGAATCCGTTCCAACGACTGCTTTTTCTGACTCTTTAGACGCTGAGTGGGTTCCGCAAAGTTACAATCATACGGTGGTTCGAGTGAAGCCCTGAAGTCTTTTATCTCTCTTACTCTATACCGCACCAGTTTGCCAACGATTACAATCTTATTGTTTTTTTTTCATCAAAGAATGACACACCTTGTATCTGTGAAAAGTTAGTTCCTGATCCCACTTACGTTATAGAAGCTACAAACAGTCGTCCCTGTCTTTGGTTTCTTTCTTGAAATTAATAAGACAAACAAAAAACAAACAAACAAACAAAAAAAAAAAACACAGCTTATCCTGAAATGTAAAGTTACAGCTTCACCTCTGATACTGGAGACTCCTTCCATAAATATTCAATACACATGTCTTTACAGGAACATATCACTGATTATTATTATTTTTATTTACCGGTGCATTAATAGTGTAGTGTGTTGCATGTTGTTCAAGATAAAAAAAAATACTAAAAATGATTCCCAAATTGACTCAAATATTCTAAAATAAATTCATGATTTCAGTACTGAGAATAATTCATTATAGTTTCAGTTGAACATTTTTTGTAACGTCATCACAAATCGATAATGCAGAAAATGTCATTTGTTCCCTATTTTTTTATTTATTTATTTTTAAAAAGAAAAAATCTAACGCTTTTCGTCTTCCTGTCTGGCTGTCTCCTCGTGCAACAGGTATTGAGGCAGAGTGGAGAAAGACCCTGTGCATGCCGCGCGAGGTGTGTTTAGATGTGGGGAAAGAGTTTGGGGCGGCGACAAACACCTTCTTTAAACCCCCGTGCGTGTCTGTCTACAGATGTGGAGGCTGCTGCAACAGCGAGGAGCTCCAGTGCATGAACATCAGCACCTCCTTCATCAGCAAAACGGTGAGTTTCGATATAGTGTGTGTGTGTGTGTGTGTGTGTGTGTGTGTGTGTGCTTTAGGTCTGCCAGAACAAATCTAACACTATTCAAATATTCATAATATTGACCGATTTAAAAGGGAGAAGGTCCATATACGACTGTTTGAGCTCTCATGTTCCACTTCTTTTCCAATTTTAGTCGCCAAACATGAGACGTCCAAAGACATATTTTCTGCGTCAAAAAAAGTTTTTCCTTGCCAGCCACAAGATGTTCAGACTCCATAGTTTATTTCATGCGTGAGGAATGAAACACTACAGGAAAATAGTGTTGTTTTAGGAAAATAATCAATGACGTGGTGGTGGGATGAAGCAAAGTTACTGTTACTACCCTCAAGTGGATTATTTTCCAATAACAGCCTATTCCCAACTGTTTCATTCCCCTTATACAACAATAACTTCCCAACTATTACGATTTATTTATTTTTTTATCAATGAACAACTTACAACTCGTACTTTTTAGCGATTTCTATTTACATTTAATGTTGTGGAATCAAAGCTTTCAACAGCACTGTGGTATAAAATCGTATATTGTAAATTTCATACAAACAACTTTTGTAACGTGTAGTTAATCTAGATGTTCACGCTATCTGTGGCAATATAACCTTATAGACACTATAGACATTACAGGCAACTGGATAAATTGTGCAGTTAATGGGTTTGTTAAAGTTGAGTTGGAAAACTGTTGAAACATACTTCCTTAAATAAATAATAGTGTAAACGTGAGCATGCATTAAATCAATAAGGTAAATATCAATGAAAACCTCAGGTTAAATGATGCTGGAACCGGATTTGCAAAAAAAAAACAAACAAACAAACAAACGAACAAAAAAAAAAACCCAATCTAATACAAAACCAACTTGACTGCAGTAATAACAAGGTTTAAGAAATGTTCTGATTATGTTACAAAGGCAACACGCTCCTGCAAATTTAATACATGCCCTCCGGACGTATTAAATTGCTCACACAATCGCTGTCCCTGAAAAGACTTTTAGCTTCAGGTTTAGCTTCAGTGCAGAATTAGTCTGTTAGCACCTTTAGGTAACTCTGTAAATCGCATACTCTTTAAGAAAAACACTGCAAGGATGTAATTTTACATGTTATTTTTAAACGCGAATCCTCTATAGACTGTTTTAGTAAATCATCTTGTACATTTTTTGTTTTTTTTTTAGCAAATCAGGGCCTAAATTATTTAAGTAACTAAAATTACAGTGTGAGTTTTTAAAAGGAATTTGACAGCTCTGAGTAATTTGTCTGTTTTGGAGAAATGGTTTTCCCCATTTTGGCACTATTTTAGTTTGGTCTCCTTTAGGAATTACGCAAAATAATGTTGATTTGAGAAATAAAACCAGCTGCTAGATTTGCTTTTGTTTAAAGGTTAAGGCTGAAGTTAATAGTTACGTTTATGAAACAGCGTAGTGTATAACTGTGCAGTTTAATGGTGTGTGTGTGTGTGTGTGTGTGTGTGTGTGTGTGTGTGGGAAACAGATTTGGAATCAGACCTCATTTCAGCAGGACAGCTGATGGATTTCTGTGTCATAGACGTGTTTGGCATCGTTTTAAACTTTGACGTAGATGTAGAGGGTCCTGGATTAACGAGGGTTGATTTAGGGGGGTCACCGCTCCGAGTTATTAGTAGCTAGGCCTCCCTTAATTGCTGACTGGTCTGGGTGGGTTGACCCCACAGGTCAACGTAGGTTCCCTCCTGTCATTTAAAGGAAGACGGCGTCCTACTGGGCGGGAACCAGACTGCTCTCTGCGACTCGGTCGTTTTTTTCCCCCCATGCACAAAACAAATCGTATTAAAATCTTCTAAAATCTCGATGCATTTCTTAATGCAGTTCGATACAAGAACAGTGTTAATTCTGCAGCATTGAATAAAACAGAGCACCGCATGACAGTTGTACCGCATGACCTCATACAGACCTAAAACATGGCGAATTTACAGAACGAAAAGGGGAGAATCAACGTGAGAATGCCGTGAGTGAATTTTAAAACGACCCAAACGTCCAATTATCCTAAACGTATTCAGTATCGAATATTAAATTCTCAATTGTCAATTCTCAAATACATAAACAACACTGACTAACAAAAACAATAAACAAACAATGACTAAATGATGCGAGAGTGTCATGGCTGCACGTGTCATCTCGCTCAGAACTCACTGGTGACACATTACACATGGAGCGTGTTTATCAAAACTAGTTTTCACACACACACAAGTGGCTATGAGTCACGCTGAGCAGATGAACAAAAACATTGCCGTGACTGACTATTGAAGAGCCGGTTAACTTTTGGAGAACACGCTGATGCTTGGTACCCCGATGCTACAGTAATGTAAAAATACATATATTCTTACATATACATATTGTTCCTTATTAGATCTCCAAGCCAAAATATCATCATGCAACCCTAATTAAACCATTCCAGTATTGCTCGCTGTCACGAGTAGCTTATTTGGAGCCCAAAATGTACTTTTTGTAAAGTTTTTACTGGGGTTTTAAACATTTTGTAGTTTAGTTTTGACATTAATTTGTTAGCTGAAATATTGTGCTTCACGATTTTGAGATTTTTGACAAAACACACTCCATAGGGTCAGTTGTTCATGAATCCCTTATACGCAACCTTCTACTGAGCTACCGCTTCCTAAAAGCAAATAAAGCAATAGACCTAAATTATCAGTCATTTAACGGTGTAAAATTAAGTGTTTATATTTTCCGTGACCGAACCGAACTAAAAATTTGCTCCGTATTTTCCAAAATTGCAGTAACACTGTTTTTCATCATACTCGTGTGTGTATGTTGGCCAGCTGTAAAATCCCAAGCATGTTCAAGGCAGAGCTGATTTACATTTAGCCACGCCCTCAAAACTCACAGAGAGCTGAAAGCGGAAAAAAGAAAAAGCCATTGCAGCGATTCGTCGATCATAGACACGCACTAACTCTTCGTTCCTATATAGGGTGCCATTACTTTTACCCTAACTGAATGGCTAGTCTTCAGATTGTAATTTAAATATGACAGCGTAATCCATGTATAAAATCTCAGGACATTATACGATTTAAATAAATAGATTGTCTCCTTTTACGTAAATTTACACACTCGTGCACTCTTATATTACAGGATACGAACAAACTATATTTTCACGGAAGCCACGTCTTGTTTTAATGACTTAAGAATAAATTTATTTATATTCAATAGGATAAAACTAGGCCCGTGAGTTCCAGTCAGATGTCTTTTTGGCCGAAAACAGCACCACGATTTTTATTTATCAAATCCGTGGGTGTGTTTTGAAGATGTTTCTTTTCATTTGGCTCAGAATCGTTTATATAAACGAATCTTCTGTCTACATACAAACCCTCCCTTTTATTTCCTTCCTCTATAAACCCAGCCTGCTTTGTGTCAGCGGGTCCATGTAACAGACGATGTTTTTTCTTCTTCTCCTTATTGTTCTTCTCGACACTCGCCAGACACCTGTGTCAGCTTAACCCCTTCACTGCGCTACTTTTCCAGGCCGATTAAAATGGATCTCGGGTTACGTCTGACCCTCGTGTCACCTGCTTCAGATGATACTCAGGCTCAGCCGACTGTAAATATCCCACTAAAGTGCTTTTATTTTGGAGAGCGGTCCGGGAACCACTCAGTAAAAGCTGGTACAGGGGAATATAGTCTAGTAAATGTATAAAAATGTGTGTTTAAGTGCTTTCCAGAAATATAATCCTACCTCAGATCACTACCTCACCCGTTTGCCTTGTTATTGTTCTTGATCAACGGTAGGAGCCAGTGGGCCTTCAGAGGGCCCTTCTTCTACCTGCTTATTTTTCTCTCCAGCCTCCTTCTTAGTCCAATGTTCTGCTTAGCTACTTCCGTTTTTGTAAGAAGCACTAACGAATCTTGGTAACGAACCGACCCCCTGTGGTGAGGCACGGAAAACCAGTAGGAGGCGAATTTCCCAAGAACTAAAATAGGGGTTTGGGGGATTGTAGAGTTTTTATTAGTGAGCTTGGAGTATTTGTTGTGCTGCCAAATGCATCGAGAGGGGCTGAGTGTCTGAGGCCTCGGCAAGTCCCCGTCACTGCAGAGAAAACGAGCCAGCATACACGCAAGCCGGAGAAACCGGACGCGAGTTTCTGACAGGGATCGACATGTGCCGAAACTCATTTCCTGTCTCGAAATTACTTTCTATATCAGACATCATCAACTGGTGAAAAGCAGTCCGGATGAATCCAAGTACTCGAAAATACTGTAGCAGAACCAATAAATATGTGGGAAAACTGTCCCTTGTTCGGCGAAACCAGTTTTCTGTAGCAGATCCTCTGATGCGATTTACATTACTGATTATTGAAGTTCTGACATGGTAGATTGGACACTGAAAAAGAAAGGACAGAGAAGTATGTGTTTATTCTCCGCTTCAAGTTTAAAACATATCTCAGCTATACAGAGTCACGAGTGGTAACGTGACACACCAGAGCAAAACAAAACATCGGCTTTTCAGTATGACGGGTCATATTTATAGCCATAAACCAATCGTTAATGTTTAAGCGTTAAAAGGGAACTGTTGTAGCCGTTCTGTCAGGCTAGTCGCTTATCCACACCTTGGAAAGAAAGGGATTATATAGAGCCAGACCTTCTGTATGTTCTCACTTCCAGCACTCTGCACATGTGGCTTTTGTTCACCAATAATAACTTGCTATCTAGGAATGAAATAGATTAAAGTTCTTTTGCTGAGTGGAGCAGTAGTCCAGGACCGATTGCTCACATTACTTCAGAAAGTGTTATGCCAGATTTTATTCAAGTGTAAAACCATCTATCTCTCCAAGACACATTTGACAACCAAATAGCCCATCGCCTGCTCCCTGTCCCGTACTCTCTTAAGGGTTCTTTGGTCGTCCCTATTAAAGGTACCTAGGTATGTACAGTAGGACTCTACAGTGGTTTTCCCTATCAGAAAGGTTTTCTTCAAGAACACTTACCCTTAAAGAATGCTCGAAGAACCCTTTTTTTAAATGGGGTAAGTGTGTGATACGAACTCTAAATTATTTGTTATTATTTCTTCTTAATACCTATGAATCAATGAGGTGTTTAAAGATTTAGATACACTGTACTCAGTACCTGGTACACGCTTAAAAAGGGGTTCTTTAAGGGAATAAGACAGGTTATTGACTATAATTACAAAACATTTACATTTACAGCATTTGGCAGACGCCCATATCCAGAGCAACTTGCATTTATCTCATTTATACAACTGAGCAGTTGAGGGTTGAGGGCCTTGCTTACGGGCCCAGCAGTGGAAGCTTGGTAGTGCTGGGATTTGAGCTCCCAACCTTCCGATCAGTCTTAACCACTGAGTTACCACTTCCCATATATAAAATATAGTTTTGAAATGGTGTTCAAAGAAAAAAAAAAAAAGATAGCAAGACATAACATTTTGACTGCAAAATGTTACTGCAAAATCAAGCTGTCCATTTTTTGGTCTTTTTTTTTTTTTTTTTTTGTATTATTAACATCAACAGAGAGGGGGCGTGGTGGCTCGATCATACTCTATTCATGTTGCTTGCACATTCCTCATTCTTTGTTTTACTGTTCTGTGTGCTGATGATTTATCTGCTTAACTGTACTTTGCTAAGAACTAACGTTGTTACATTCAGGAATTGGACTCATCATCTGTCGTTTTATTGTTTTTTTGTTGTTTTTTTTGTTATTTCTGCAGCTGTTTGAGATCACAGTCCCCGTGAAGCAGCAGCCCAAGCCGGTCACCATCAGCTTCGCCAATCACACCTCATGCAGCTGTTTGTCCAAGCTCGACGTGTACAGACAGAAACACTCCATCATCCGGCGAGCGCTCCCAGAGTGAGTTTCCTTTCTATTATCCCGCTCTTATTCTCATGCACTCTGCACCTCTGTAACCCGAGACCTGACTGTAATAAATCAGACGACGCTTACATGTTCGGTGCGTGTTAGCCTTGGAGCATCGTCAACACGTCCGGATGTTTAAGATCAAGCTAAAACCATTTACTGACATTAAAATTAATTATTGAACATGCTTCGATAATTATAAGCATTTCTCAGAGCGTTGAGCAGTAAGGATGATGAATGTGGCCACGGCTAGAGGGACGTTTACAGAAGATCAGATCTCCAGCTGAGCACATTTGATCCACACTCCCGAAGTGTGCTTTGGCTCTTCGGGCTCTCGGTGGAGTCGAGCTGAGATGGATGTGTGTATTTTGGATGGTGAAGAGCTCAGTGGCGAACGGTAGCACAACAATTTTACATTGGCCAGTCGTTTCTGTAGCCTCACACAATGCTTCCTGAGAGGAATTTCCAGTCAGGGCTATAATGAAGTTACCGTACAGATACGGATACTTAAAGGAAAGGTTTGGCAACAATAGTAAGTGCTTTGCTCTCTGAGACAGTTTCAAGGGTTCCTTGGGGCGCTTTCACACCAATTAGTCTATTTGTCGAGTACAAATCAGAGTGAAACTGTGAAACTTTTGGTTTGTTTGCTGTTTTGTTTGGATTCATAATGCGAATCATTAAATAAACCAAAAGGCAAGAAAAAAACATTGGCTGAAGGACTGAAACAATAATCATAAAATTCTTTATTTATTCATCAAAAATATGGCAAGTAAAAAAGAAACAAGCATAGAATCCCAAAAACTACCTGAGCACAGAAGACACAGAACCAGCATTCAGTAAATGATTTCATAATTACATAAATAACTGGTGTAATAAATTTTGTGTCACATTGTGTCTCATTTCTGCAGCACTACAGCTCTGTCCTTTGGCTCAGACTGTCTCGTGACTCAGTTGAACAGTTCTCATCTGCAAAAAAAAAAAAAAAATGTGCACAATCCAAAATACACGGCATTTTTGATTCACTTTCTGTAGTCGATTCAGAGTCAAATCATTTTTTCATTAGGGTTCAGTTGGAAGCAGATTCGGACCACGTCCCTCAGACACTCAGACCCAAGTGTGATTGTTGTGTTCTCACCTGCCTAAAGAGCCACACTGAGCAGGAGAACACACAATGGTTCTATTCAAACAGACGAAACGCTGCATAGCTCCCTTTAAGAACCCTTAAATAACCCTTTTTTCTTGGAGTGTATGTATTAACAGGGTAAGTGTGCAGTACATATTATTGGTCAATTTTTTCTTCATAATACGTAGAACCTGTCAGGGATTAACATTTAGCTATCTTGGTGCTTGGTAAATTCTTATCAAATTGTTCTTCAAGGGTTCATTGGATAATTAAGAGTTCTTGGCCTTTTAAAGGGGACCCGTTTCTGATTGGGAGTCACTCTGTTGTAGGAAAAAAAAAACTAAACCAAGAACCCTTAAGTGTACAGTCATAACAGACATGTCTATTTAAAAAAAAAAAAAAACCTTACCAAAAGCAGTCAGTGGTCCAAAACATGTTTGGTGTCTGATGGTTGATACTTTAGTTTTTGTAGCAGGCAGTTAGATGAAGCGGGAAGCAAGTGTGTAAACTGAGCATGGGTTTTATTAGGGCCATACATATACAAAGTCGAAAACAGGCCAAGGTCTAAACCAGGAACACAGAACACGGAAATCAAAGACTCAATCAATTGGACGTCTCAACGAAACAAATCAAACTAATCATGGAATAAACACAGTACAGGTGCACACATTAGGGGAACAAACCCATGACAGCATGAGCGGTGTTGTCAGGACCAAAACAGAAACCTTGAACCGCAGTGCCAAGGAAGAATCCGTAACTGTGATCTTGCTCTAATCCATAAATATGAACCTGAACATCACATTGTAGCTGATCAATGTAATGTTAAGGGGCAGCCATTCGACAATCACTTTTTTGTTTACGTTTACAGTCATGGTATTTAGCAGACATCCTTATCCGGATCGGTGAAAGTGCTTTGTAGTCTTGCATCAAAAACATCTCCTCATGCTACTTCAGTAGCTCAGGCTCTGAGAATGCTATCTTAAAACCCTGTTAGAGATGAGTTAGTACAAGTGCTAATTCAAGTGCTTGGTAAGGAGTTAGGGCTTTTACTCTTTGGTTGAAGGCCACCAGGGAGAATTCATTCCACCACCTGGGTGCCAGGACAGGAAAGAGTCTTGATACAGCTCTTCCTTATGTCTTGAGGGGTTAGTGGGTCCAGTTAAGTGGTGCTAGAGTCTTGAAGGAAGTGCGGTGCAGATCAGGGTGTCTTGAGTGAGGTCGGGGGGAGTAGGTGGGAGCCGGTCTGTATTTTGCCTTTGCATGTAAGCATTAGTGTTTTTAATCTGAAATAAAGCAGGTATGGGGTGACGTGGGAGAACCTGGGGAGATTGAAAACAAGTGGTACAGCTGCATTCTGCATCAGTTGCAAGGATTGGATGGCATGCAGAGGCAGACCTGCCAGGAGCATTTATCAGAAGTCCAGTCTTTCCAGTCTTTGGTTTGGCACATCCGTGATCCATAGAGCCTAATGAAAGTTTGACGTTTGAAAGTAGAGTTGTCTAAGGGTAATAATGTACAGAAGCTCTATTTTAAACCTAGGGGACTAAACACAGGACCATTTGCAGCAATTTGGGCTTGCATTTATAAATTAATAACAGTTTTAGAACTGGTGCAAAAGCAAACGTCATTAACTTCGGACACCAGACTTGCGTTGGCCGTTCGAACACATTCGCGGTAGTGTATTTTCTAAATCTTTTTTCCATTACCTTTCTGATCAGATTAGTTGGAAACCATGAGTAATCATGATGTAAATCTTAATTGTAAAAGGTTGCAGCCAAAATCCATGATGCATATTATGTAACCAGTAATGAATCTGACTCTATAATTCACAAAAATGCTGCACACTGATGTCTTAAAAGCACAAGATATGAAACACATGATCACTGTTACTCAGTCAACCTCGGGTCATTTCCTGAACACTTTACCGTGACCGCTTGTGTCGAGACAGATGTATTGAATGAGATGCTCTGCGTCGTTATTCATATTTTCATGGAAAACTATAAAGCAAGCTTTCCCATCACTTACCTGGGGAGGACATTGAAGGTGACACCTGCCATCTTGGTATTTTAACTACGGGCATGAACTCGAGTTTCCACAACAGACTTGATGTCAATAGTACATTGGCGTACTGTACAAACAGAACAATCTAGCTCAAGGCATTATCGCATATTGAGTTTGCTACTCTTACATGTAAACGAAGCTACACAACCTATAATCTTCAGATAATGGTTACCATAGTTTAGGAGAGTGAATTTGGCGGGTTCTGTAGATGGATCTAACTATGAAATCCCTGGAGGAAACTAACCGCTCAAAGCGGTGCAGTGGGATTCATCCATTCCTTCATCCTTCCTTAAAGAGAGCGATGCAGCGGTGCTTTAGTCCTTTAGTCTGTCCAGCTCTGTCCCCTCTTCATCTGTACACTCTGCTCAAATAGATCAGTTTCCAAAGCTTCAACTTCCGTGCTAATACCGCCATCAATGCCGTAGCACTTGTCATCTTGTATCTCGTGGCCGAGTCCAGTCGAGTCTCTGCCGTGACTCAGTACAACTGCTTCTTCTACTCTGGATTTCTCATTAATATGATGTTGAATCTTCACTGGGAAATGATGATTGAGAAATGAGAGCAAAATAAGACTGGAATCCCTTATGTTTGAGATTGTTGATTTTTTTTCCCCTTCTGTTAACACCATTGTGACTGTACTATGTAAATGTAATGCAAATGTAAATGAGATGCCAAGTCACCTTGATCTCTTTTGTGGGAACTAAAACTTATGCACTTAAAAATTCCAATTGGTGGGTATCAGTGTCAATGTCCTTCCCTGGTGGTTAATGGGAATCCTGCTTACTAGTTTTCCACAGGAAAACAAACAATAATCTTGTTCTCTTGGCAAGCCAATTCACAGGAAAGAAAAAGCACAAAGACATTACACAAGTTGCGTCTGACAAACAACGATGTAGCCCTAGGAACAACTATCATGTGTTTTGTATCTCCAGCTCTCTGAAGCACTGCTCATCACTGCAGTGTTCGTTAGTAAGCAATGTGAAAGTGTTTATCATCTGGTATCTCCGCTGAGTGTAATGGATTAGCCTCGTAGCCTGTGCGTGACACACGTCAGCATGCGGAGAAATGCCTCTCCATGCTATCGTGTGGATAGGAAAGCCTATGCGCCTTCTTCGTTAGCCAAGCGGAGGCTGATTGATTCCACATGGGTGACGCTGGAGCCAGTTTATGCCTTGCAGAGTACGACGCTGAAATGTCTGCTCCGTAAGACAGCAATTCATCTCGGGGAAACGCAGAATGGTGTTTACAGTGGCAGTGTTATCGCATAAGCACTTCTTTGTGCAACAGGAAGCTTCCAGAGAGTCTGCAGTGGTCGCAATTTGTGTATGGCGTCACTGATAAAGCATGCACGAGATGAAATGTGTCCAAAGCCTGTAACATAACAAACTTGGAGCTTGTATTTTGCTTCTTTGTGTAAAGTTAGCAGAGTCTTAAATCCTTAGTCTTATTGTGCATTCGAAAATGAACTCGTCAGTCTGTGCTTTGGAAATGGAAATGGGGTTAGCTGATACAATTTCCCTTCCTTTAAATAGTTTACAACATAAGAACACTATGCTAAATATAAACTAGCTAAAAACTAAGCTGAATAATTTAGCTAGCTAGCTAACATGTAGCTTAAGTCTTGTATACAGGTAGAATAAAGTTAAAAACACAGCAGAAACAAGACAAACCTGTCGGGAGTATAAACATTTACCTCAGATATGTTTGTAAATTGCGCCGAAAATACTCTTCATGACTAAAATAACACCATAACCAGTGTTGCCTACGTTGTCAATAGATTTGTGACTTTTAGTCCCCTCTTGACTTTATTTTTTTTTTTAAATAAAGAGAGCAGGTTCACTCAACTCACCACCAGTGTAAAGCCTGACTGAGTCTCTTTATTTTTTTTAAATAAAGAGAGCAGGTTCACTCAACTCACCACCAGTGTAAAGCCTGACTGAGTTATGCTCATGCAAGCTGATGACCCCAAACACCACTAATCACCATTGCTCCTAACGACCAATCACTGATCACTATTCTTCCCAACAACCAATCACTGATCACCATTGTTTCAAAAAACCAATCACTGATCACCAGTGTTCCCAATGACCAATCACTGATCACTATTTTTGTTTCCCAAACACCAATCACTGATCACCATTGTTTCAAATGACCAATCCCTGATCACCATTGTTCCAAACATCTGATCACTGATCACCATTGTTTCAAATGACCAATCCCTGATCACCATTGTTCCAAACATCTGATCACTGATCACCATTGTTTCAAACGACTGATCACTGATCACCATTGTTCCAAATGACCGATCACTGATCACCATTGTTCCAAACGACCAATCACTGATCATTATTTTTTGCTTGTTCATATAACATGCTTTGATCGGCAAATAATAATGACAGTTTAGTGAATATGGATATGAACATTTTCCGACTCCTACCGACTTTTAGAGCATGCATTAGTTACTTTCTCCTGAAAAGAGTTAGCACCAACTGACTTTAATTCTTATTCTTAGCACTGAACACAATCCAAACTTCCTCATGTTCTGCCATATTGAGAAACATCAACATTATGTCAGAGCTCAGATGTAGTGGAGTAGGTTTTGGCTTCCCAATTTTTGAACACCACAACAGTTTATGTGAAACCTTCTGGTAAACATGGTTAACATGACCTCATATGAACGTAACATTACTCTAAACGGATTCATGTCATTGACACAGTTGTGGTTTTCCATTCCAGCCTGCTATCATGTTTTAAAAATCCAGACAATGAGTAACTTCCATCCTGACAATAAATGTAGGAGTTGACCCAATCTGAGTTCTGTTTAATACCTTATATTAGAATATTCCTGGAGGATCTTTGTTCGTTTCCCGTTTATACAGTAGCTCATGTCAGAAAGTGAGACAAAAAGAGTGAGAAAAAGAGAAAGGGAAGAGAGATGAGTCTCCTCTCTCTCTCTCTCTTTTATGCTTAAGATGAAGCAGATGTGACTGGGATGTTAGCGGTGGAAGTGTGTTACATGGTGTTTTGCTATGGTGGACACAGAGGGGTTTTTTTCTGCCATTCCTCTCGTATTTTTACACCATTCGGGACAGTGTTGGTGTGTACGAACATGTGGCAGTGCACAGAATTTTGGCTGACTGTGTTTTTTTTTTATAGCTAACATGCTAAGTGGCAAGTGTTCTCAAGGCAACAAGAATAACTATAACTATGCTAATATCCTACTTTAATCATTTTTAACATTATTTATACCACTATACAATATGGTGAAGGATGTTTATTTACCGTTTATGGAAGGAGTCTCCGGTGTCAGCGTTAACGCATATTCATCACATCACCTTGTTCCTGATTATTTTCCTATAACAGCATGCGCGCAAGTGTTTTATTCCTTACATAACTAGCAGGCATTTCTTAGCCGGTTTCAGTCACCTCTTTTTATTCTTTCAGCGGAAGGTGTCCGTGTTTTTTGCGATGTCGTGCGGTGATGTCACATACGTATCAAAGTGTTGCTGTGGTGTCTGGATTTGTACAGCATAATGGACTGAGAGGACTGAGAGCTATTGCGATATGCTAGCACTTTTACTCTCACATTCACTCTCCCTATCTTTCTCTCTTGCTGGAATTTCTGTATTTTTTAACTCCTTACTGGATCTGTTCTTTACTTTCTTGTGTTTTTTCACCCCTTTCCCAGTAAGCACAAAGAGCATTAACAGACTTAAAATGTCATCTTTGCCAGAAATAAATAGGATCCCGAGATTTTTGTGCAGAGTAAAAGTTTGTATTCCTTCGCGTCCACTGTAACGAAACCACCTACTAACCTAATCCCTTTGTGGAAGCAGCGTATAGCTCATGAGGTGCATTTGAATCCACTGTTCAACTGAGGCGATTTAGTTCTCATAATCAGGTCGAATTTCAGCTGGCCATGTGCACATGTGCAACGTGAGGAGGCAGCGATGTCTAATTAATTACCTTGACGGTTGAGCTCCTGGATATCACACCAACATGTCAGAAATTCAGAATGCATGGCGGTCAAGTGGTAGGATACCATAGGATAATGATATCATATTTCTTCATCACACTATCATGATCAGGAGGAGCGAGACACTAGAATATTTGTTTTGTTTTTGTACAACATGCAGCATTAGCATATAGATTGAAACATACAGTACATCTACCGTGAGTTGTCACCCGGTATCATTTGTACGTACAAGTTGTACAGTTTCTGCCTTGACTTTAGGAAAAATGGGCGGAGCTGTGGAGCTCTGTTACCGTAAAAATCTATCAAATAATGAACAAAGTGAGATCTTTTGCATTATATCTTTATTTAACGTCTAGAGATACTAGAAAACCTTATACCTTGTACATTTCCTACGTCTTCGGGGGAATGTGGGGGGGGGGGGGGGAACGAATGTTGTCGTTGTGTACAAGTGTCTGACAGACCAGGTGCTCTACTTATAAGTGGAACTAAACAATTCGTAGCTAAAACCTGTTCACATAACAGCTGAAGAGAGATGTTTACTAAGAAATTCCTAAGCTAAGAGAATGTAGGTGTTTATTCTCTCCACATCAAATTCAAAACTGACGTATCTCATCTGTTCAGAGTCTGTGACTCTAGTCAAAAGAGTGAAGCCTGAAGCACCAACGTGAAACCAAACATAACCAAACTCTGAACTGTCTCATATAAATCCTAACTATAAACTAATCATTAATGGTATAGCAATAAAAGGTAACTCTGATGCCATTCCGTCATGTTAAACACATGAACCCAGTTACACAGTTAAATGATAGTAGCAGCCATTTAGGATTTAATTTTATCGATATACGAGTCCTCAGGTTTAGGACCTGCTTTTAGAAAAGCTTTGTGAATTACCCTTAAGGCTCGTTCTTATCCGACCAGTCAGGAGCTACTTTTAGCCTTTAATAAATTTAACCCACTTAAATAATTCTAGCAGCCATTTAGGATTGTTCACCATTCCTCTGGACTTAGTTTTCCTCTAGGCTCAGTTTTCACAGGTCTGTAAAATGCTTTGTGAACTACTTTTAGACTAAAAAAAAAAAAATGGGGGAATTAAGACACACATGCACATTATTTTTAAAGAGTTTCTCCTAAACTGAACAGTCAGGAGCTACATTTAGCCTTAAGGTTCTTTGTGACTATGGTCCCAGAACCCTTTTATAAGCCAATATAAGTCAAGGCAGGTTTTGACAGCCAGTCAATCAGTGCTCACTGGGTATTTTTCCCCACTTCAGATTTTTCTTTTCCTCTCTTTGCTTCTGTTTCTGTTTTCTCCCCCATGCCACTCTATGAGGATCTCACCTGCAGTGACATTTGACTCTGAAGCATGTTCTCGTACTGGCTTTTACAAAACCCAGAAATCTTCAGTCTGGCGCTGTTCGTGATTTCCAGTAACCGCACTCTTGCGCAACAGTGACTCAGATCCCTAATATTGCATATTCTAAAAATGGCGTTACAACACCGTTGAGATCGTTTCTGAGGATTGTCAATCCAAGAACTTGACGAAATCGTGTTGCTCGGATGGTAAAAATTTACGAACTTTTCTCCGGAAACCTGGACCAGCTTTTTTTTCCCCACTTAGCATATGGACGTTGGGACATGCGTACGTGCGCAATCCTGCAGATGTAAATCGGGAAACTGGGACGTGCTCATGAAGGGCAGAACTCTAGGCAGCCTGTAGCGTGGAATAATATCTACCACATGAGCCGTCTCTACAAAGCCATCCGGAGAGACACTAGATCCTATCTCCGCTCGCTGGTATTCAGCAGTAAAATGGCATTAAAGACATATGCTCCAAATTAGCTTGGCTTATAGATCTTCTTTCGGACACCTTGCCGCTCTAAACGGAATCGTATGTTTTGTGTTACGCAAGGTGCGAGTGCACATGTTAGTCATCAGATAAGGCGTTCTCTGCTTCGCTTAGCCTGTGTCATAAGTCTTACCCTCCCTTTCCTTTTTGCTCAGGGCTACGTAGGAATGCATCGTGTTATTAAGCCACTGGGCATGTGGAAATTGGAAACACGTTGCGAGTTTCTCCCCGTGTGGCCCACCGCTGAACCGACATGGTACGACGCTGGCAATTTGTTTTTATTTCGTGGTGCGTAGCGTCGGCCGCCCGGTCCTGTTTTTCCTACATCGTTATGTTAATGTTAATTATGTCCACATCAGTCCATTGCTTTTGGAGTAAGTGTACTGCGAAAAATCAAAAGACGCTCAAAGATGAAATAGTCTCTGGAGTTTACAACGTGTTACACAATACAAGCCAAATGAAATCCAAGCATGTTGGGATTACAGGGTTCATTACCATTACCAAAAATGTTTTATTACATCAGTTATCACACACTAATGCAATTAAGGCTAATCAGATTTTTCCAAGACGCTAGCACCCTTCACTAATATAAAGAGGTTGTTTTTATTCAAGATTCCACATGAACACAACACTCTTTGGATATTCAAGACTTTTTTTTTTTTTTTTTTTTTTTACAAAATCTTTGAATAGCTCAGAGTTTATGCAATAAGATGGAACACCCTGAAATTCATTTGGAGGTTCTGGTGCAGTTCGGTGTGTCATTTAGTGTAAAACAATAGTGTTTCACATACGTTAGGTATTATATCCTCCAACACCATGTACTTAAGTCTGGATTCTGATTGGTCAGATAGTGCTGATTAATGTTCTATAACAGCAGCTCATATATTAATGTGCTTGTTCTAATATGTTATCGTTTCCATAGTAACTCAGTGACAAGGACTCATAAACAGATTTTTTTTTTTTTAAAAAGTGCTATTTAACACAGGAAAAACGTGTCAAATTGTAGATATGATGAAGTTTTCTGTTTATTCAGCGTTTAAGGAAGGAGTCTGCAGTGTCCGCTCTTTGTAATCGTCAGTACGGCTTCCCCCCCCCATTTTTCGGTAACACACCTAGCTGCATTTTTCTGTCTTATTAAATTCAAAAAAAAAAAGAAAAAAAAAGGAAAAAAAGATTGGCTATAGCAGGAATGACTGATTATAGGTGATAACAAGAACTTGTTTTGCAGAAGTTCCACAACATTAACTGCAACTATAAATGGATAAAAAGTATGGCATCATTCTTTAAAAAACAATAAATTGTAAACGGAATAAAAGCCTTTGGGATGTGTTCTTATAGCGAAATAATCAACTTCTGGATGTTAACAATAACTCAAACACTTCGTCACACCACACCGTTGTTGATTACTTTCCTATAACAGCACTGCCCTGAATGCTTTTATTCTTTATATAGTGCATAACACACCATTTGAGGCGCAGCTACTTATATTTCCCAGCTGCCTAGCAACAGTTCTGACGACTTCAACCACATACATGAATGGCAAGAATATCACGTTACGTATCAAAGTATCAAGAATATCACAAATGTCTGTTTCTTTTCCTGTAACTCTTCTACATTGTGTCCATCAAACAATTTAATGGCTATGTGTTGGCAATATTGTTATTGTTAACCGTAGTTATTAGCCAGAGTAGGCTTGGTGTGCATATTTCTCAGTTGCCTAGCAACTGATTTCTGTTTCCTATGGATATTTCAGGTCAAAATATATGAAAATGGACGTCGGGTTTTAAATAATATAAACTGAATAAAATGTACACAAGTGTAATTACGGATTCTGGGTCTTATGATAAAGGGTTATCATTTGCAGCACGGATTAACAATGAAATAGTTTTGTATTTTAGACGTGAGCGATTTGCAGAGGCGATGTCATGTTATTGTGATGAATTGTCTCACTTTTTTCGAAGAGTATTGTGTGTATTGTCTGTACCAACACCAAACGATTCCACCGGTACTCAAAGTAACAGATAGCTGACTGGAATTTTCCCTTCAGCCAACTTACTTCAAGCAAAGCTAAACTGTGATGTGTGTTGTGGAAACATCTTCACGTATTAGAACCCATCCCTGTCTATTATCGACCCCATTTCAAAGCTGTGAGTGTGTCGAAGACCGCAGGCGCTGCTTGAAAAGCTTTGATGACATGACCCCACACGACTGCCTGATCCAGACAGGTCATACGTCAGCCGTGCTGTTGGAGGTGCCGATCGGACGCTCGGGGCTGGGACTGGGACGGACAGATAGGAGCGGAGAATAGAAGTGAAAGCTACACGTGAAGACAGGCGTGCTTTAGAAGTCTAGTCCTCGCCTTGCCCCGGGGTCGTGCCAACCGGCCCTGACCTCTGACCTTGTAGTAAAGGGAGATTAATGAGGGCGAACCTGTAACTCGAGCTGTAACATCCTACCCCGGTCTCTGCAGGGTGTGAGGCTTTACCACAAACACACTTTCACACACGTGGTGCAAAGGTCTGAGGGAGGGATCGGGAGGGCTGCGTGAACCTCAATTCATGAACGAACATAATACAGAAAGTAAGAGGTAAAAAGAGGTAAAAACCAGAAGAACCTGATTTATCCATGAGAAATAATAACTTGCTCAAAGTGCTGTAAAAATCAAATGATGAAAAGTAATGCAATAGAAAGTACAGTCCCCTCCAAAATTATTGGAACAGCAAGGCCAATACATTTGTTTGTGCTATACACCAGAGACATTTGTGTTTGAGATCAAAAGATGGATATGATACGAGAGTTTAGGATTTCAGCTTTTATTTCCTGGTATTTACCATTAGACGTGTTAAACAACATAAAATATAGAACCGTTTGTATAGGAACACATACTGTAAGTCTTGAAGTAAATTAAAGTAAATAACACTTAATATTTGGTTGCATATCCCTCGCTTGCAATAACTGCATCAAGCCTGTGACTCACTGACACCAAACTGTTGGTTTCTTCTTTTGTGATGCTTTTCCAGGGTTTTCCCACAGCCTCTTTCAGTTGATATTTGTTTCGGGGGGTTTCTTCCTTCTGTCTCCTCTTCAGGAGGTGAAATGCTGCTCAAGTGGGTTAAGGTCTGGTGATTGACTTGGCCAGTCTAAAACCTTCCACTTTTTCCCCCGATAAAGTCCTTTGTTGAGTTGGCGTTGTGTTTTGGATCATCGTCTTGCTGCATGATGAAGTTCCTTCCGATTAATTAAATGGATGCATTTCTCTGTAAATTGTCGGACATAATGTTCCTGTAAACCTCTGAATTCATTCTGTTGCTACCATCATGAGTTACATCCTCAATAAAGATTAGTGAGCCTGTTCCAGAAGCAGCCATGCAAGCCCAAGCCAAAACGCTACCTCCACCATGTTTCACAGATGAGCTTGTATGTTTTAGATCATGGGCAGATCCTTTCTTTCTCCACACTTTGTCCTTTCCATCACTTTGGTAGAGATTAATCTCGGTTCCAGAACTTTTGTGGCTCATCTCTGTAATTCTTTGCCGAATTCCAATCTGGCTTTCTTATTCTTACTGCGGATGAGTGGTTCACATCTTGTGCTATGGCCTCTATATTTCTGCTCTCAAAGTCTTCTTCGACCGGTGGATTGTGATACCTTCATCCCTTCCCTGGAGAGGTTGTTGGTGATGTCACTAACTGTTGTTTTTGGGTTTTTCTTCAAAGCTCTCACAATGTTTGTCATCAGCTGCTGTTGGTTTCCTTGGCCGACCCATTCGGTGTTCTGTTGCTCGGTACACCAGTGGTTTCTTTCTTTTTCAGGACATTCCATATTGTTGTATTGGCTGTGCCCAATGCTTGCATTTAAAAGTAACACAAAATCTGTAAACTGGATATACAGATATTTGTAAATAATATGACACTACATGTTGAATTTAGCACATCTGTGCTAGGATAAGTTTGATTTAGTGAGAATTAAGAAACGAAAGACTCCACCCTGCTCACTCATTTCCTCAAAGAATTACTCCACCGTTTTTATTATACTTTCTTTTTTATTTGATTTCTTACTTTTTTGTTGGGAGATAAAGCTCTGTTTACTCTCTGGGGAGCTGTTTTTTTTTTTTTTTTACTGCACACTCAGAGATTGAGAGGATGTTACCACATGTAGACGTTCATTAAAGCTTTAAAGAAAACTGCCGTTAAATTCGACCAGACTGCACATTTAAGTGCTGTTAGTGGGGTCGTGTCAGTGCCTTTTATTTGCGTGAGCCGCACAAACACATTCACATATCACTGCCTACAAGCGGAGGATCTGTAACTACAATGCACTCCATCGTAAATAGGACAGCAGCGAGGGAGGCTTGGTGTCTGAACCACAAATAGCACTCATTGTTGCTTTATTATTACCTTGAGGGCACAAACATGTCTACAGTTTTACAGACAAGAAAAAAATAGTTGTTCTCATAATGAAAGTGAGTCACATCATAAAATTTCCAGGCCTTACATTGTGTTGTACAGGAAACTCTCGAATGTATAATTTATCATTCAGTCATTTAGTTATCTTTAGTAAGTGTTTTGTCCTGGTCAGGGTGGTGGTGGATCTGTAGCCTATCCTGGGAACACTGGGTGTGAGGCAGGAACACACCCTGGATGTTATGTATTAATGTAACTGGCCCTGTTATCTGGATGGGGCATTCGTATCCGTATGACCTTCGGATATACTCGTATTATATCCATTCGTAATTGAAAGCTTTTGTACAGTCATGTTGCGCAATTATGGCTGTTTAGTTCTACTACAAGTTTATTACATTTACATTTGACTGGTGGTTTTTTTTCCCCAGTTAGAATTAAACCCAGTTCACAAGCGTGGGACCATGTCCAGTGCTATTTGTCTGAACGTGGGTTTAACTGTCAGTTTGAGAACATGTGATGGATGGCTTCATGTGTTCCTGATTGATAGCTGTTGTGCAATAGAGGGGAGCTAGTTAATGAGGATTGTAATGGCTAGTAACAGCCTATTTTTCTAAGTTTCTCTGTTGTGGCATCTCACCAAGGCCGAGGTGTTACTGTCGCCGTTTATCACATTGAATGTCTAATATAATGATGATTTCTTTCTTAATGTTGTTGATTTAGATTTGTGGCATTCTTCTTGGATTTTCAGTTCTTAGAATTAAAAATCTGTGTTGGACTGACGTCCAATCCTGGATGTATTCCCACTTCACATCCAATATTTCTCAGGATAGGCTCCGATTCCGATTCCACCGCTACCCTGACCAGGATAAAGTGCCTACTGAAAGTGTGAGAATGATAAACTCTTTGAAATTAAGGATTTTTTTGTTGTTGTGTTTAAAACGCAGGGGGAAAAAAACGTAACAATATAGATTGTTTTTTGGAATGACAAAAAAGATGTCGGGGCCTATTTATATTCTGTATTTGGTGTTTAATCGGGCAGGTATGTGGTTTTGTCGGAGAAAGATAGAAGGTACGTTGTAATGACATGTTGGAACCAACCACCGCTAACTCCAACCTCCAAAAAGACTCCAAAAAGATTGAAGCTTTGAATTATTTCTGCAAATTGTGAATAATATTCATGCATGCTTCAGATCTTTCAGTATTCGTATGCAAGCTGGTTCCTATTTTTCACACTTTCCCATTGTCAGGCCCTATAGAGGAACTCATAGCTCAACCTTTCGCCCCCGAGACCCCCTTGAGTGCAGCGCCTTCAACAGCAAATGCTGTGATTGATCGTACATGCTCACATATTCATTACCATAAAGTTATCACCTCGCTGCTTTTCTATGAATTCCAAACTGAGACTCCCCGTGGAAGTGCATTAAATCACAAGGCTGCTGTCGTAGTTGGGGTCCAGAGACGTGCTGCTCCTTGTTCTTCGTTGTTATTGGCTGTGATGAATAAAGCTGTGGAGTTATATAGTAGTCCTTGGAATACATAAGCATGTTTCACGCATATTTCACTGGTTGAGTAAGGTGTTGTAGAGCTGCTTAAGGGAAATGGAACATCTGGACTCACCTCTTATGAACCGATTGGTATTGGTAATAAGTCTTACTTAGTGAAGAAATGTAATTCTTAAATAAAATTTTTTCCAGTTATCTAAATTTTGTTCATGAAATCGACCCATGGAGACTGACAATGGAGCAGTGATGTGTCTAACACAAAAATTACAGAGCAATTTTTCCCGGATTTGAGGCAATGTTATGTAAAGCAGAGCAACATATCATATTATACATGGTATTATTTTTGCATTAGACCTGCTTCTTCAGTAGCTATGGCACTGACACTAAATGTGGTAAATTAACAGTCATTAGCTTGGCACTGACATAACAATAAGCAGAAATTAGTATCAGTGGAGTAGCTTTAACATGGCATCACCAATGGGACAAAAACTAAAGTTAACTATATTGGGCTTCTGAAGTGGACCCCATTAATGGGTGTTATTTTTCTCTAAGCAGAAAGGATTTATAGGAGGGAGGAGTGTATTATAATAATTTATACCACAACACTGTTGAATTCTGGATTCTGATTGGTCAGAAGGTGTCGATTAAATGGTTCATTTGCCATTTTTACTGGGGGGAAAAGAAGACTACTCTTTTGGTGTGTTTTTTTTTAGTGGTCCTAGTGTAGTCAGATGTGGAGCTCCTAAGTAAAACGCGTAAAGGTTGGCAGGAGTGCAGTTCGATCTTTACCAGATGTTCAGATCTGCCAGTTCCGTGCCAACGAAATGGAGAAGAGAAAGTTTCCGCAAATCAAAGCTGACTCGGAAGAGACCTGGTCCCACAGTTCTTCCCAGGCCACATAATTCCTACGCTCCATATCATCTTTATTGCCTGAACACAACAGCAAAAACTTCAGCTGTGCTTCTATGAAGGTCTCTGTAGACATGTGGTGGTGCGCTTGCTCTTGCTTTTCCATCCGGTTACATTTTCGATCAAGGGGATGCCAGAAGAAAGTGTGTTTTGGTTGAAGTCACTGCTCTTACCACCCAGTAGGTGCAGGCACGCTCCACACTGCTGGAGATGGAGATCAAGATGGATGGTTGGACTGGTGGGATGGATGGATGCATGGATGGATGCATGGATGGATGCATGGATGGATGCATGGATGGATGCATGGATGGATGCATGGATGGATGCATGGAGCCAGCTGGGACATCTCTGTTTTTCAGTAGTGAAGACCTAGCTTGATCTAGTGTCTATTGATGGAAGAGTGTCTGGGTTGTTGGGCCACCAGAACAGATCAACTGCACATTAGGAAAGATTCTACAAGTCTGTTTATTTATTTATTTTTACATTAATGTGTAACCAGGATTGTTAGAGTGTTATCTACTTACACAGAATTGACATGGTGACAAGCCTAGCAGGAAATGTTTCTGGATCAACATCTCCTTAAAACAATATTTTGTCTTAATATAGGATTATAGGATTCATTGTTCCTTGGTGAACAGGATTTATTCCCAGCATATCTTTTAACTAATCTGATGTCATGTGTGTGTCCCACTGACTTTCTTAGCAGTTTATATGCATAGCTAGCAAGCATTAGCTCAGCTTATCACTGCACTACACTCTACTGCCCAAAGGGTTTTACAGAACAAAATCTTTTGTAGCATTTGTAGCAAAGTCTGTCTACTCAGCACCCATTTTGGTGATGATGGCAACCAGGCTTCTGTCTACTTGAATGGGGTGACACTCATATACCAGGCGAGATCTTAACCAACAAGGTAGTTGGCTTTTTTACTGGTGGGGCGGGACATTTGTAATACAGACACCATGTTGATTTTTGTACCTACAAAATATTATAAATTGAAATCATTTAAATTAATGATGAAGAAGGTGCTGCTTCGGTGCTTAAAAAACATGTTTAGACTACACCGATTAGCTATTTTGGAGGAAACTTTAAAAGGAGTTCGCTAGCTAACGTTAGCTAGCTAGACGTAGAAATGATTAAGGGTGCTGATTTGGGTTTAAATTGTAGCTAAATGTTATCAATGTTTCAGTGTTCTTGAGAATTGTAGGAAGTGAATTTGTGTGAAGTTGGATGAGTAGCAGGTGCACGTCGATGACATCACGGGGCAGTTAAATGAGAAGTTTTAGATCCATGAATATGTCCTACACAAAGAAATGACATTCAGATACCAATCATATAGCATACTGTGCATAATTAGGATTTAAGTTAAAATGGAGTTTTAAAAGCGGATCCATTCTTACTGTGAACATGGCCATGAATGTTAACCAACATTATGTATCGACTCTCTGAGCAGTTAAACTCATTGTTCGTTCATTTGAAATAATTTCTGGAGCTTGTCTTCGGGCCTCGGCTTCATCAACAGGCATGCCGAAGTAATCGGGAGGGACATAAATTGCAGAAATGCGCTTACACTTCAGTGTGACTTGGCATTAAATTCACTGACGTAACTTCTTAACCTCCGTTACACACGTGTGTCGAGCTCTAGTCTGAACAGTTTGGTGGTTTACAGCTGGTTTTACTCATGCTACACTTTCTAATCAGGTTTGCTGTTGCACTGTGACCCTAAAAACCTGGAACATGACCCGTGTGCTCTAGCATCTGGTGTGCCGGAGATGCTACCGCAATCTCTTACTGAAAAAAAATCTCCATCTGATAAGTTTTTCAGTTGATTATTTGATATGCCAGTTTACATGTGCATACCTTCGAATAGAAGGTAAAGGTGCCTCATTTTTTACATTTTTTCTTAAATAATATGCAGTAAAAAAAATTTAAAAATCAAGTCGAGCTTCAAATTCTTCACTCAAATTGAAGAAATAGCATTCAAAAAAAACTTCAGATTTGCTTAAAGTATGAAAGTTAAACTAAAAAAAAAAAAAAGAAAAAGACGCCACTGATTTTAGTAACAGATGGAAAATTAGTGCTTCTTTCACCACGGAACCAAGGAACGTGGGAGAACTAAGCTAATTAGCTAAGGCTGATTAACAACAGCTCGGACAGTGGTTTCAGCCAATCGGTAATGGTTTCAGGTAATCGTTGATATGGTGATGTTTTCTGTAGGAAGATGTTTGTTTAACACTTATGGAAGGAGTCTCCGGTTAGAGGTAACGCTGTAACTTGAAGTTTTACGATGTCTTCAGGACAGCTGCTTAACTTTAAGAGGGGGTGAAAAGAGAGGCTGGTTCGTGAGGGAACGATGTAGCTGTGTAAATGAGAACAAGGCCCTGTTTTACAGACTTTTTACAGATTTTTAATGAATAAAATATATATACGGGATGTTCTCTTACACGAAAATAATCAACTCTGGTGTGGTAGCAGTAACTCAGCTTCATTAGGTCACCCTGTTGTTGATTAATTTCCTACAACAACGTGTTTTATTTCTACATATACTGTATATAACTGCCATTCTGTACCTTTCTGTCCGTAAAATCAGCCACGTTTCATCCTTCACATTGAACCCACCGACGTTCACTGAGCTGTTGGTTTTGCTGTGCTCTGATGGTTATATTTTGTGTTATGAGCTCCTTCGGGAATCTTATTCCTGCAGTGTCAGTCGGGGATTTTTGTTTCATCCAGGGGCCGTCGGTTGGACCGTCGGCTGTCCAGTGAGACACTTTTTTGTCTCTTTCTTACTAAATCTACTCCTCTGAGACCCTCTCTGACAGACCCTGCTACATCCAGCCAAACCAACACGGGTGGATTCAGCGAGAGATATATTATTCTTCTATATTTCACAAGATTTCAAATACAAAGCTGTGACCATGAGCTGTTTTTGAAGAAACGTTGTTGTTTCAGATGAGTCAGACAGTTCTGGAATCATCACTGGTTAACGTATTGGGTGAAATTTAGTGTGTTTGATAAAATCTGCATCAAAAGCCGGTCCGTTTCAATGGAGGCAATGTGCACACGCCACAGAGTCCCAGAGTGAATGGATTTTAAAAGAGGATTGTTTTGTCTTTTTCCTTTCCTTCTTTTACTCCATGTTAGCGCCTGTCTCATGGCTAATCGTTCGCTTCCCCCTTTTGCAGATGTCATGTGGCGAATAAAACATGCCCGAAGAACCAGAGCTGGAGCAATGGCTTATGCAGATGTGTGTCTCTGCACGACACACTCTTTCCCCAGCAGCACTCGGGTAAGAGCCACCGCACATGTTTACGATCTGTGTGTGTTAAAAGCGTGTGTTACATTCAACATACTTCCCACGCTCAAACTCAAACACACATCCCACAATCGCCTGTAAAATGCCGCCCGGGCTGTGTACTACCGCGTCTCTCGAATCTGTTAACCGCAAAAGCCAAACATGTCAGCGGATCCTCGGGGGACGTGACTGTGCACAGCGCGTGTCAACAAACCGTCCTGTAATAATAACGCTCGAGTCCTGCTAGTGCAGACGGATGCTTTAGGAACCATAATATTTAGCAAACCCTCGAACCCAGTAGTAAACTCACAGCCCCGCTCCCGTGTGGTAATGTGAGGGCAGGACGCATGAACTCATGAATGCATCATAGACAGACAGAGGCACACACACACACACACTCACATATTCACTTATATTTCACAGTAAAGTGAAGAGAGAAATCCAGTATAAAAGGCAAAGTTTGGCATTAAATCTCCCAGTTTAACCCTCAGTACTTATTCTGTTGTTCCAGTTCCTTTTAAATCAACAAATACAGCTCCATTTCCTATCTCTGTTTCTTTTTCTCACCTTCTGATTGTGTCTTTTATACATTTCTCTCTCTCTCTCTCTCTCTCTCTCTCTCTCTCTCTCTCATTTTTCCACTCCATGTTCTGGACCACTGGTTCTGTTTTCTCTCCTCCTGCCCGGAGTTACACTATCAGTTAAAAGCTGTGTACACCTCATTGCCTTGGATCTCTGTAACAGAAATGAATTTCCAATGAATGTAGTTCTATAGAAGCCACACCTGGTTCTCTTGGATCTATAGACTGAGAGGCACTTAGGCCACACCCCCTTTATAGGTCCCTGGGAAGGATCAACACATAAGCCATACCACTTTTTAAGGGACCAACAGGAACATCGGCCACACCTCCTTCTGTGTGACTGACCTACACAAGAGACCATGCCCCTTTTACTAGAATCTTGGACTGACATGTACAGGGGCCACGCCTACTTTATCCTGACTTAGGACTGACAGTCTCATAGGCCATGACTTCATTCCACTCCTTATCATCATGACTATGTACATACAGGCCACACCTCCTTCCCTTGGATCTGGGATTGACCAGCACAGAGGCCACACCTCCTTCCCATGACTTATTATCGAAAGAATATGTTTATAGAGGCCACACCTCCTTCTCTTGGATCTGGGGCTGACCAACACAGAGGCTAAACCTCTTTCATTGGGACTGACCTACACATAAGACCACACCTCCTGTACTGGTACTGAAACACACAGAGGCCACACCTCCTTTACTAGAATTTAGGATTGACAGGTAGAGTGGCTATACCTCCTTTACTCTGACAGTCTCAGAGGCCAGGGCTTCGTTTCACTTATTATGACCTAATGGATGTGCACATAGAGGCCACGCCTCCTTCCCTTCGACCTGGGATTGACCAGCGCAGAGGCTATGCCTCCTTCCCACGTCTTTACCTCTAATGAATATGTGTATAGAGGCGACGCCTCCTTCCTTTCGACCTGGGATTGACCAGCACAGAGGCCACGCCTCCTTCCCTTCGACCTGGGATTGACCAGCACAGAGGCTATGCCTCCTTCCCACGTCTTTTCCTCTAATGAATATGTATATAGAGCCCACGCCTCCTTCCCTTCGACCTGGGATTGACCAGCACAGAGGCCACGCCTCCTTCCCTTCGACCTGGGATTGACCAGCACAGAGGCTATGCCTCCTTCCCACGTCTTTTCCTCTAATGAATATGTATATAGAGGCCACGCCTCCTTCCCTTCGACCTGGGATTGACCAGCACAGAGGCCACGCCTCCTTCCCTTTGACCAGGGATTGACCAGCACAGAAACTATGCCTCCTTCCCATGTCTTTTCCTCTAATGAATATGTATATTCATGCCACACCTTCTTCCCTTCGCCCTGGGATTGACCAGCACAGAGGCCACACCTCCTTCAGTGGGTCTGACCTACACAGAGGCCACAGCTCCTTCAGTGGGTCCGACCTACACAGAGGCCACAGCTCCTTCAGTGGGTCTGACCTACACAGAGGCCACACCTCCTTCAGTGGGTCCGACCTACACAGAGGCCACAGCTCCTTCAGTGGGTCTGACCTACACAGAGGCCACAGCTCCTTCAGTGGGTCTGACCTACACAGAGGCCACACCTCCTTCAGTGGGTCCGACCTACACAGAGGCCACAGCTCCTTCACTGCTAGTGAGAGGCACAGAGGTCACGCCTCTTTCTTCAGCACTTGGATCATTTCAGAACAATGTTCCAGCTTAGGTGAAATATATATCATGCTACAGTCATAATGGAAGGTCAAATGGAATTAATCTGCTAAATGTCTTCGATGTCAACATCTAGGCACTCGATTTCGATGCTTAAAAGTGCAAAAAAAATCTGATGATCGTATTCATGGCTCACTTCTTAGCCCTGCCTCAGGGGCCCGACCCTCCACATACTGCACTCGCAAACACACATGCAAGCAATGCACTCACCTTACCTCATATGCTTATAGCTCGTAATAGCAATCGTCCATCATTTTAGTGGAGCCGTGCGGTTTGGATATGCATGTAGTGGTAAATGGCGATGGCGGATACTCCCTCAGAGTAACTCGGTCTCTGTGGGTGCACTCAGGATCAGATAAAGAGAGCAGAAATGAGCCGAGGTGCATTGGAGTCGTATTCGTCAATCAATTTCTCTCTCTCTCTCTCTCTCTCTCTCTCTCTCTCTCTCTCGCTCTCTCTCTGTTCTCCCATCTGACCCACTGCCTGTAGAAGTACATATATGGAGTACTTGTGTACGTTAGTTGTGTACGAACGGCAGTGTAATCGAGTTCAACCTCTTTTACTCCTCTAAGATTTCTAAGTCTTCCATCTTTTCATTTCCATGCATCATCTGCGATGTAGCTTCCGATTAATTTCGATATTATTCACGTCACTGCGCTCGTTCTAATACGTTTTAGTTTCTATAGTAACAGCTCATTCACAGTCTGTACGGTGGACGCTTCACATAAACAGATTAGAAAATGGTCGGTTTTCTGTAAGGAGATGTTTATTAAAACATTTATGGAAGGAGTCTCCAGTGTCAGAGCTGGGAAAACTGAATCAGCTTTAACAGTAGTTCATGTCCCTCTGCATCTACGATACACTCTATCGTGTTTACTTAAAAAAAAACAACAACAAAAAAAAAAACAGATGATGTTTGGTCTGTGTCCAGGTTTAAAAGGCAAACATCTGTTTGGAGGGAAAGCGTCTCACAGTCCTCTACAGGAATGCGGATCTGTTTATCATGTCTGAAAAAAATGTGCACTTCTGTACTTTTCTAAATGTGTCCGAGAGTTCAAGAGGCACGAAATCGAAAATATTTATACCTCAGAATAATCAAATCTCGTTTATCCACTTTATTTGGAATGATAATGAGGACCCCGCTGGCACGGCATGAGGTTATCAAGATTCATCTGAGACACATTTATTTATTTAATTACTTAATTATTTATCCAGTCGTTTAAAACAGTGAATCGGAAACAGGAAACTTTCCTTCCTTCTGCTTTCTCTTCGCATTTTTCTTTTTTTTTTTTTTTTTTTTTTTTTTTTTAATCCCAATGTATTCTTTCCTGTTTTGATGTCAGATCGTGTGTTCGTTTTCTTTTTTTGTGTTCTGATTTGATTTGGGGCAAAAAATTTAAAACAGCTTAAAGATGAGTGCTTTTACTCTTTGCTCTGTTTTTGTTTGTTTTTTTGTGTTCTTTTTCATTTTTCTATATTTTTCTCTTTTTATTTTTATTTCTTCTCATTTTCTTTCCTTCTCTTTTTTTTCTGCCCCTCTCTAGGATTGTTTTTAATCGTCCAAAAACTGAAACTTTATATGTTGATAACAAACTAAACTTATTGTGCTGCAAAGAGTCAGGGTGGTGGTGGTTTTTTTTTATTTTTTTATAAACAAACAAACAATCAAATAAATACATAAATACATAAATAAATGTGAATCATATTAAATTAGTACATTGTAACCGTACTAATGTTAGCCTTTTTGTTTAGTCGCCAGTTTTTGTTCATGTGCGCATGCATTCATGCATAATATTATAATATTTTTCCCCTCTTTTCTCTAATTTTTTTGTTTTATTTTGTCTACTGATTTTTTAAAATTATTTTTTATTTTATCTTTCCCTTTTTAATTCTTTTTTCTCTCCCTTTCTTCTTAGTAATAGCTTTAATAGTGATTTTTGTAATATTGCTAACAGTCACTTTTGCCCTCTATTAAAGAAAAATAAAAGAATAATCATTCTTTATAATCAGCTTGTATACTGTATGTATAATGTAACCATGTTAATGTTATGTAATGTAATGTTGTTTTTATTCTATTTTTTTATTCGAATATTATTTTGTTATTTAAAAAAAAAAGTTATTTTTTTAAAATATATTTTTATATTTTGTTTTATAGTTTATAGTTAAAATTTTTTTTAAAAATTTAAAAAGTAAAAGCAATACATCATCATCACATAGTTTTACCACTATGCTAATCTTAGCCACGTTCTCCTTTTTTCCCAAAGACCCATTGGAGCAGGACTTCTGCGGCCCCAACAAAGAGCTGGACGAGGAGACGTGTCGGTGTGTGTGTCGGAAGGACTTGAGGACGGCGGGCTGCGGGCCGAAACGTCACCTGGACAAGAACACGTGTCAGTGTGTGTGTAAAACTCAGCCGAGGTCCTGCAGCCCCCATCACACCTTCAACAAGGACACGTGCCAGTGCAGCTGCAACAAAGTGTGTCCCAGCACACACCCACTCAACCACACCAAGTGTGCGTGCGAATGTACCGAGTCTCACAGAAAGTGCTTCCTCCGGGGGAGGAGGTTCAAGCCGGCCACGTGCAGGTGAGCTGTGAGGTGGAGCGACTATTCGAGGAGCTTCGCTTTAAAAAAAGCTTTTAATATAAGTATAAAGATTCAAAGAGTCAACCAATATGCAAAAACTGGGAGTGAGTGGTATGCTGAGGTTGTCATGGTAACTGGTTGTTGGGGTTGTCATGGTAACAGTAACATTACAACACCTAAAAAAAAAAAGAGAGACATCATGGACATTTCTATTGAAGGAGGCGTGGGCTCTGTGTGTGTGTCAGTCTCAGTGAAGGAGGTGTGGCCTCTGTACATGTCAGTCTCAGTGAAGGAGGTGTGGCCTCTGCACATGTCAGTCTCAGTGAAGGAGGTGTGGCCTCTGTACATGTCAGTCTCAGTGAAGGAGGTGTGGCCTCTGCACATGTCAGTCTCAGTGAAGGAGGTGTGGCCTCTGCACATGTCAGTCTCAGTGAAGGAGGTGTGGCCTCTGTACATGTCAGTCTCAGTGAAGGAGGTGTGGCCCCTGCACATGTCAGTCTCAGTGAAGGAGGCGTGGCCTCTATACATGTCAGTCTCAGTGAAGGAGGCGTGGCCTCTGTGCGTGTCAGTCAGCACATGTTCTTAAGGAGGAACACCAGGGGAGCAAATTTTTGTGAAAATGAAGGAACCTAGCAACGGCCTGCTAAAAACATTTAGCGTAGTGTGAGACACTTTACTGCAGGGCCGTGGCATCGGACGCAGTATTTCCTTCTGCTGTAGCACACCGAAATTCCTTCATGAGACAAATGGGTTGGATCTGCGGTGTTCAAAGTGAGGAACATCTGGTTAAACTCTGTCTGCTTTTTTTTTTCCGATCTGCTAGAGCTTTCTCAGAGAATACTTTCTTTTATTTTGCTTTTTTTTTTCTCTGTGCGGTTCTGGATTGAATGCTAGAAATATTCGTGTAATTTTTTTCTGTTCTGTTTTGTTTTTCTTAACGCTAATATACGATACGCACTTTGCGGTACTGTATATCCATTTCAGATAAAGTAGAATAAAGTGTGGTGTGTGGTTTAGTGATTGAAATTAGGATAAATGATCGGGTCGGGATCGTTTTTCGTAGCTTGCGAGGCAGCGGCGTGAGATGAGATACTCCTTACAAAATATATAACTCATGACTCTTGCGAAATATATCAGTGTTACATTTATAAATGTAAAAAGGCAATACAATACAAAATTAGATGTAAGAAAAAACAATAATTGCACTGGCATAATGATGATGATGATGATGATGATGATGATGATGTCCTGCTTCAGAAATGCACACAATTACACACTTTAAAGGAAAACCACCCTGAAATGCATTAAATATGTTTATACTGAAATATTTGTGGTGTTTAGTGATTCTGGTGTTAAAATGAGAAATATTCCACTACGTCAAGTGTGACGACGAGGGTTCGGCTAGTTAGCGAGCTACGAGGTGACGGGTGTGACGGCTTTGACGGCGATATTGGCATGAAGAGCTGACACTTTGGAAGCCGATCTGTTTGAGACAGACCAACGGACTGAAGTGCTGCCGCATCGCTCTCTTTAGGCAGACATGTTGATCATAGGGATTAATATACAGCTCGTTCAGGTGGATTCTGCCTTTAAATGTGATTTTTAGGAATCGTCTCTGATTAAACACGACACCATCATGATGAATGGAGCTGAAAAGCGTGAAAAGCATTATGGGTCTCGATCACTTTCACACACGCTGGTAATGTCTGCGTAACGTGTGTGTGTGTGTGTGTGTGTTCGTGCATATATTGCCTTTGCACATGTCAGTCAATTGTGCTTCACTGAAGTTAAACCACAGTAATGTGTCTCATTAATAATCATGAAGATGGAAATGGGAGGTCAGTCCAAACCCCCGATTTTTGCCTCGCGACACTGAAAAGGCCTCTTGAATGCCGATCTACAGTATGTCTTATGCGAAACCTCTCGTCTGACATCGTCAGATGCATTCTCACAAGAAATAATTGATGTTCTGCCTATTCTGACCATAAATAGACTTTCATGTTGTTATAAGAAATCGAGTTAATAATAATATTAACAGCGAGAGACCTTGAAAATAAGTCGTCCAATTGAGACAACTGTAGGAGAATCATTTGTAGGAGAATCTGACACATAATTATAAGACAAATTCTTATTCTTAGTCATAATTATGGTGACTTTGATCTATGGGCTTTTATACAAATCATATGTATTTTGTCTGAAAAGAAAACAGTGAAACCTACTGTGTATAATTATTAACATTTAAGTCATTTGAGTCGTGAGAAATGTATTAACTTTAATAAATACATGAATAATCACATTCAGTTGATTCTGAAAATCCTTAAGTCATACGTATGAAAGGTATTTGCATAATTATGAGAAAACATATGCTTATTATGAGAAATTCTTTCATTGTGAATATTATGAATTTGCACAAAATATTAAAGTGGGGGAGGAAATCATATAAGTTGCGAAATTATTTACAAATAAGCGACACACGACATGAGTTTAGTGACGTTTTTCCAATCGCTGACTAATTTTGGGGCTCAGCGACTATCCCTGCGCTACCACCACCATGCTTCACGGTTGGTTCACAAGTGTTCTCAGGGTGTTGGCTTTCCACCAAAAGGCCAGAAAGTCTCATTACACCACATGTTTGCCGAATCTCCAACATGTCTTTTGGCAAACAGGATTTCATACAGTAAAACACGCCACTTTTCCATAAAGCCCAATTTCATGACTCCATCTGAACTATATCGATTTTTCCCATCACTTTAATATTCCTGGTTATTCTGTGTTGATTCATGATATATAATCCCGATTAAGTCCATTTCAGTTCCAGGAAATGAGGAGGGGCACTTCACCAAGGGCATTGTGTTTCAGTATAAATACCTGTGACACAACATTTGGTGTTTAAGACTCATCTCTCTCTTTTCTTCTCCTCTCTGTTAGCTGCTACAGGCTGCCGTGTCCTGGGGAACCGAGGAAGCGAGAATGCGAGGAGGGTTTTTATTTCAGCGAGGAAGTTTGTCACTGCATCCCCAATTACTGGAGGAGACTGGATTAGCCCGATGCAAAGCTAGCAGCTAATGGAGCTAAAAGAAGCGCAGAGATGCTAACATAAGCAGCCTTCGTGGTGCCTGCTGCTAATCGGACTCCCTTTCACTAGCATGGACTAGCAAATCAGCAAATGGGGACTCGCTTAAAAAAAAAAAAAAATTTTTTTAAAGACATTGGATTGTAGCCCCAAATATCAGACACAGGGGAGCGAGCTTACTTTGAACTTTAAAGAGGCTGGAGCTGTTTTATTTTCTACATCTTTGATTTTTTTTTTTTTTTTTTTTTACTCACTATGTGTCAGATATTGATTATATAATTTATTGCCACTAAAAAGTTTTGTTTGTTTGTTTTGTTTTGTTTTTTCATTTTTTTGTGCATAACAATTTTGAATCTTCACAAAGGAAATACACTGTGATCAATATTTTTGTATCATGTGAAGTCCAGTAAAAAAAATAAAATAAAATATAAAGTTGTATTATATATTGTTAACTTATTTATTATATAAGCTAGTCTATTATACAGAAATAGTACAGATAATGCAGAACCGTTTCAATGTATTCAGTTATGATCTAGCACTAGAACGTCTGTATACTGTATGAGATTTAGCTCCAGGGTGAACTCCGTTGGAAAAAAAAAAAAAAAAAAAAAGATATTTCTTTCAAGGACGAGAAAATGTAAGATGGAAAATTATACAGACCCAGTCGGAGCCTCGTCCAGCAAAAATCTGCACCGTGTCACAAATAAACATTTTATATTTTGTGTCTACAAAAATTGTACCAGTGCATCATTCCTTTACAAAGGCAGAGCAAAGAGATGTTTAATCTAAGAACCCTGCACACACACACACACACACACACACACACACACACACACACACACACACACACAGACACACACACACAGTGACATTAAGAAATGAAATGAAATTTTCATATCATGATAATGGCCAAATTATTTAACACAGTTTACAGTATTGTATCTGAGGGACACTCCCACAAAGTGACAGGTGATTGTTCATTTTCTGCATACGTGTGTGACAGAGACCCCTGATTTCAGCAACAGTGGAAAGGGACATTTGAAATTAGATTTTTCTTATGAAGAACCAAAGAGTTACGGAACTTTTATGAAGCAATAAAGAATTATGGAAAGCTTACGAAGGAATAAATAGTTACGGAACGCTTACGAAGAACAAAAGAGTTCCCAAACGCTTATGAAGAACCAAAGAGTTCACAAATGCTAATGAAGAACCAAAGAGATACAGAACACTTATGAAGAACCAAAGAGTTCCTGAATGCTTATGCAGAACCAAAGAGTTATGGAACACTTATGAAGAACCAAAGAGTTCCCCAACGCTTATGAAGAACCAAAGAGTTACGGAACACTTATGAAGAACCAAAGAGTTCCTGAACGTTTATGAAGAACCAACAAGTTCCCAAATGCTTATGAAGAACCAAAGAGCTCCCGAACGCTTATGAAGAACCAAAGAGTTATGGAACACTTATGAAGAACCAAAGAGTTCCCGAATGCTTATGAAGAACCAAAGAGTTCCCGAACGCTTATGAAGAACCAAAGAGTTACGGAACACTTATGAAGAACCAAAGAGTTCCCGAATGCTTATGAAGAGTTACGGAACACTTATGAAGAACCAAAGAGTTCACAAATGCTAATGAAGAACCAAAGAGATACAGAACAATTATGAAGAACCAAAGAGTTATCGAACGCTTATGAAGAACCAAAGAGTTACGGAACACTTATGAAGAACCAAAGAGTTCACAAATGCTAATGAAGAACCAAAGAGATACAGAACAATTATGAAGAACCGAAGAGTTCCCGAATGCTTATGCAGAACCAAAGAGTTCCCGAACGCTTATGAAGAACCAAAGAGTTACGGAACACTTATGAAGAACCAAAGAGTTCCCGAACCCTTATGAAGAACCAAAGAGTTACGGAACACTCATGAAGAACCAAAGAGTTCCCGAACGCTTATGCAGAACCAAAGAGTTACAGAACACTTATGAAGAACCAAAGAGTTCCCGAACGCTTATGAAGAACCAAAGAGTTCCCAAATGCTTATGAAGAACCAAAGAGTTCCCAAATGCTTATGAAGAACCAAAGAGTTACGGAACACTTATGAAGAACCAAAGAGTTCCCAAATGCTTATGAAGAACCAAAGAGTTACGGAACACTTATGAAGAACCAAAGAGTTACGGAACACTTATGAAGAACCAAAGAGTTCCCGAACGCTTATGAAGAACCAAAGAGTTACGGAACACTAATGAAGAACCAAAGAGTTCCCGAATGCTAATGAAGAACCAAAGAGATATGGAACGTTTACGAAGGAATAAATAGTTACGGAACGCTTATGAAGAAATAAAAAGTTATGGAACTCTATGAAGCAATAAAGAATTATGGAATTGCTTACGAAGAAATAAAGTGTTAAAGAATCCTTACAAAGAAATAAGGCTTCACGGAATTACTATAAAAGAAATAAACAGTTCAAGATCCTTATGCAGAAATAAAGAGGTGTGACATTTTTATGAAGAAATAAAGAGTTCCAGAATTGTTATGAAGAACTAAAGAGTTCTGGAACGCTTATGAATGGACTTTAGGAGCTAGGTAGCTTTCTGGGCACTTTATGTTTGTTTGTTTGTTTGTTTGTTTGTTTAACACCACTACTAAAGCTTCATGTTGGACCAACGTATGAATTACGATATGACAAACTCTGCTCTAAAACTACCAACTTGGAAACAGGAACTGAAAAGATTTTTTGGAACTACAGTTCAGAAAATGAAATTATTCCTCTAGTGAATGGAAATGTTCCTCATTGTGTGTGTGTGTGTGTGTGTGTGTGTGTGTGTGTGTGTGTGTGTTTCTTATTTCAGATAATATCCGCTGTATGAATTTATAAGCTCTAAGATTTAATCAGAAATGTGCACGGAGGTTAAATTCAGCACCACTTATATGTTATTATGTGTTAGTGTTTCAGCAGGTGGGTCCATGTTCTCCTGCCCTGGGTCTCACCACACACACACACACACACACACACACACACACACACACACACACACACACAGTTCAAATGCACGGTCACACCATCTTCAGTCATGTCTTGCATCTGGAGTGTATTAAGAGTACATCAGTTCTCCCTCTCTCTCTCTCTCTCTCTCTCTCTCTCTCTCTCTCTTGCAGTGTGTGTGTGTGTGTGTGTGTGTGTGTGTGTATGTGTGTGTCCACTGTTCTCATATATACATGTATATTTATAACCTCATACTGTTTTACAGAGACTCTGGACTCCTGACTTCTCATACCCTGTCCGTGACCCCTGTACACTAGACTCAAACTGAACTAATGACTACAATCTTAGAAAAAAGAGTTCTTTAAGGGTTCTTTGGATAATTACAGGTTCTTAGCTTCCTTAAAAGGTTCTTCTTGAAACCCTGTCTGATACAACCCTCTGTTATATAAAGAAACTTGTATGGTTCTGTCAGAAAGACCACTGAAGGATACGCATTAAGAATGTAACTACATATCACCACTGTGAACTGTTCAACCAATCATGGGCCTTTTAAGTCCTCCCACATCATCTAAGCCCCTCCCATATCCTGTAAGTCCCTCCCACATCCTCTAAGTCCCTCCTATAGCCTATACTGTAAGTCCCTCCCACATCCTCTAAACCCATCCCACATCCTCCAAACCCCTTCACACATCCTACAAGTCATCCTACATCTTTTAAGCCCATCCCGCAATCTTTAAGTCCCTCCCACTTTCTCTAAGGCCCTCCCACAACATCTTCCAAGTCCCTTCTACATCCTTCAAGTCCTCCCACATCCTATAAGCCCAAACCACATCCTCTAAGCCTCTCACACATCACTTAAGTCCCTCTCACATCCTTTAAGTTCCTCTCCCTTGAAAATTCCCTCCAGGAGCTCAACATTTCATTTTAATTAAAAGAAACAGTAAAAATGCAGGGTTATTGCACAGGTCTGGAAAATTTGGAAAAGTATGTATTTTCCAGGCACTCATTTCCAGACATGACCAGTGTATGCAATATCAGAAAATTACTTTTTGTTACACTTTCTAAAGTGAACACATGATAATATAAGATTACAACACGATATAAGAACACTTTATTGTTCCTATGAGAACAATGTTTTGGTACTGGGCGGGTTTTCGGGATGGTTTTATTGGCTCTTGGGATGCAGAAGAGAGGATTACGTTTACATTTTATTGCAATCATGTCATAGTGGACCTGAGATCCATGTTTTGGTGCTTGCGTGGTTCACCAAACAGGAAATGAAAAGCAGCCGTGGTTAAACAAACGTCCGTTGTTTCCCCGAGTGATGACACTCCACTTATTCATGTCTGAACAAATGTTTACATGAAACACACATGTCAAAATGTAATAGGTGAAGTACAGTAATAAAAACCAGTATCGTGCACGCCTGGTGTAGTGACAGAAATGTCAAAATATGTCAAATATGCACACATATGTGTAAATCCACAACATCTGGTGGTGTGAGTGACCTGAACAGGGTCCAGTATCAGACACCTGGCTTTACTTACCTGCTCCTTTTCCACAATTTTGCCTGGAATAGAGATTATACTGCAGCTATTCTTGTACCATTTCCCTCCACATGGCCTTCAGACTGTTTATCTTGTACTTGGAGATGGTACAGGGTAGAGGATATCTACAAAAATATCGTTGTGTGAATGTAAATTTGAAAACTTGGACCAAATTTCATGTTAGTTACATAAATTAAAGCCTCGTGTGGGATTATAAAATTTATATATAATAACTTAAATGATGCAAAGCTAAAATTGTCCCAGAAAAATGAGTTCAGTTATTCAGGGAGCAGTCTGAAATTCATGCAAAATAGTAAATTTCAATTAAAAAATTCTTTAGTAGGAGTGTACCACAATCTGTATTTGTTAAATATCTGCTCCAAATATCAAAGATATAGCAAAGATATTTGCTCCAAATATCTGTACCTGTATCTGAATTTGGATTTAAACCCAGAGTCCTAAACCAGAACGATTTTGAGTACTTTTTTTTTTTTTTTTTTTTTTTTTGAAATAGAGATGTTTTCTAACGAATTTCTTTGGTTCCATTTTCCTAAATATAAAAAAAACAAATAGCCTAATTTAAACCACCATGACCCTGACCAGGCGGTTACTAAGGATGAGTGAACGAACACTGGAAATGCATCGGCCATGTTAATGAACCTGGTCTTTATATTGGTCACAAACTTCATACCTGGCCGCTCACTTGTGCCGGCATGAAAGTAAAGACCTCATACCTGTGCGACATTTTTGTTGCGTCCCATGGGATCCGAGTTCCGAGTCCCCTGGTCCAGATGCCCTGTGCACCTTACTGTCAAGATTTCTTAAAATCAAAAGCAAAAAAAAAAAAACAAATAGTCTACCTCCTATTCGTGTGTGAATTTGTAGCTGTTTACAACACATTATCTGTTCTTTCCTCTCATTCGTAATATTTAGTGTTTGGGTAGACAATTTATAAATTGTACAGTACAAATGTAAAAGATTTTAAAGAATTTTGAAGTGAAAACCATGAACTTGCACCACTCTATTAAAATGACTCATATTAGATTAGTACATTCTGTACAATACCTTCTATATCTATTAACTAAGGTTTTCACTCGTACAAGTCATTTGAAATGCTTAGTACATGTAGATCCAATGGTCTAGACATCTTTTTTTCCCCTCCAAAGACTAAGGAAATCGAGGAGGCCCGTGCTGGCTGTGATTCCTCACTGGGTCAGATGAAGAGACAGTTTATTTTCTCATCTGATTTTGAGGTCTGGCTCGTCTCCTGCTATTGGAGTAAAACAGAAATGGAAGTGCTTCTTCTATATCACAGTGGCTCTCAGAACATGGTCTGGTTAGATGTAGAGTGTGTGCCTTTATGCTTCTACCTGAATGCCTTTTAAATTTTTAAACAAATTTCTGAAATGATGACAAAAGAAATGGACAAATTGTTAAGAGTTTGCATCATCTACTGTTACAGCAAATATTATAAATAACAATATAAAATCCAACCTTTGCCAAGTTTTTTGACAAGTGGAAAAGCTTTTTTCTCCTGATTTTTCCATCCCAGTTGGTAAAAGAGGTGGATTTTTGTATTTGAATGTGCTACGTTTCTCCCCGATCATTCAGAAGAACCCTCCTAACCCTCAGTGTCAGTGAAGCACTGCAAGAACCAAATCTGGAGTGAGTGTGAGATGATGGACCAGCCTGGGAAACAAGCTCTGCATCTTCTGCTGCTCTCACAGGCCATAAATCACGTCTGGTGTCGGACAGGAACATGTCGTGGAGGTCACTGTTCTATGATTCCCCCTCTGCTTTATGGAGCTGGACATGCTGGGAAGTTTAACTACGCTGCTGTCACTCATACTTGCATGACGAGTGGCTAAGTGGCAGACCTAGACCTCGAGTGACCACAGACCACTGGCAGTTTGACAAGCAGCTGGTGATTTGGAGCTGGATTGAAGCCTAGGATCATTTGTCACTGATCATTTTTTAAGGGTCAGAGATGCACCAGATAGATGCAGCAAGCCATGATTTAATTTGTACAGATTTATATACACTAACTTGGAGGCAAGTTATAAATATTAAGCATACTCATGCACTTAAAGGTGTGCTTTTTAAGCACTTAGCTCCTGATTATATAGGTTGGTGTTTTGGTTAAATGTGTTACCACAGAGATAAATTCGCTTCAATCCTTCATTCTTTCATCTGTTCACCTTCAGTAAGCACTTTATCCTGGTCAGGATCATGGTGGATCCGGAGCCTATACCAGAAATTCTGGGCATGGTGAGGCATTTCATACAGGTGAATGTGTTCAGGTTAAGTGAATAAACTAAAATGCAACTTTTTCATAACCTGAAGCGTGAGATGCTAAATGGATTCACATGTTAATGCAACAATAACGAAGTACTTTAATGATTATATTTCAAGGTAAAGGGTAATTATAGCTGACAGGGACATCAAGGGCACGAAATCATGGAATCATCTTTAAAATTAGGGGAAAGTGGATGAGGCCTGCATTGGAATCTTGAGCGTTTCTTACTACTGTGTTTATGTGAAATTCCAAAAAAGAAATCCTGCAAATTGTGTGGTATCGCATTGCAACACATAGTCCTATTTTAAAATGATGAATAATGTAATGAATAATCTGAGCTCAGCCACACAGACATTCACTGACGTCAAACCTGTTGAAGGAGTGAGTTTTTATTGTTTCTCTGAATTGCATTAGTGAGGGCCCGGTGCCTGTAACATGGAGAGAGAGAAGCAGTTCGCTCATGTTATCTTAAAAATAACAGGGAGCCGAAACTCACAGCTCATCCATTTCCCCTCGAACAATCAGACGACGGGTTGATCTGATAAGAAGACACCTAACGTGATTTATTTGTATGATGATATCATCACAAGTACCAAGAGGTCAGTGCCTCTGAAGCAGTGCTCCCTTATGTTGTCGGTTCTCTTGAGATGTAGTTGACGAGATTACTTTCTACTGCCTGAAGTGTTCACCCACACACCTGGACCTGATTCAGATCATTTATATCTAGTCTAACATGTAACACCAAACTATTTGGGGGAATCACCAGATGTTCTTAACTCCTAATTAGGCTAATCTATTTATCATCTTTCCAAGAGAGAATGTCTCCCTGAAATTCCTCACTGATACTTCCCATCTCTCAATCTCCAACGATATGTTCCTCTAATGTAATTAAATCTTAAATTTGGTTTATTTGGTTCAGTTGCCGATAAGACCAATATGTATATATGGAATGACAGAAACACATTGCCCTGAAAGAACCTCTAGGGGAAAAAAGGTTGGTTTTTTTCACAATTTAGTTGTAGCCACACCACAGAGCTGTGTCTCCATGTTGCACAACAGCTACCAATTTGAGAGGGCCTGGGGCCACCATATCTATTCAAAGTTGCTTATGCTACATCACCATTTTATTTATGTATGCATGACCTAACATATGTCCATGATTACATAGCATTGCTCTGAGGGGCATGGGAGAGAGGGAAACCATCTTTGCTACCTATGTTTTCTTTTGGACCCCTGGCCCCACAATCCCTGTAGCACTGTCAGGATTTAAACTGGCAATCTCCTGATGGTATGGCAAAACCTCAGGCCATTTTCCTGCTGCTTAAAAAAACACTAGAACCAGATGGCTCCTGAGTGACACTTTGATTGGAGCCAACAATACCTGGGGTTCTAGTTCTAAATAATGGTGGATCATCATATATTCTGACAGTCAAATGCTAGCAGATGCAACTGCACCTCTAGAGAACCATATATGAAGATCCTGCAGGTTATACCACCATAGTAAGCCTCGTAACCAACAGGAAATCAAAGTGTACAGAACGTCTTTGCCTTATTTGTTTGGGTGTGGTTATATCACTCTGTCAACTTCAGGAGGAAGAGGACAACAGCTAGACCAATAAACATCATGGGACAGGATGTTGAGCTGGTTGACACCTACAAACCACCTCGACAACAGACTGGAAGGTCAACACGGATGCTGTGTATAGGTAGGGGATGAGCAGACTCTACTTTCTGAGGAAGCTCAGGTCATTTAATGTTTGCAGCAAGATGTTGGGGATCTTCTACCAGTCTGGTGTTACAAGTGGTGACTTCTTTCTGGCAATATGCTGGGGAGGCAGCACTAGAGCCGGAGAAGCAAGGAAGCTCAACAAACTGACTAAGAAGGCTGGCTCTGTCCTGGAATACTCCCTGGAGTATCTAGCTGGCTATCTATCTATCTATCACCTACCACTAGGAAGGGAACATCATGTCATACAACATATGCTATTTTTTCTGAGGCTGCTGAAGAAATAAATCCTGCCACAACCTCTAATGAGTCCTCACATTGCCCTCTACCCCACAGGTACCAAACAACAGTGATTAATCAGAACAGCAGATACAATCTGCCAACTGTTCAGGACATCAGCAGGGTCAGGAAATCTGCTGGCAAGCTTATAGCCAACCCCTCTCACCAATTCCCTTCCCTCAGAGCCAACAAATCTAGCACAACCAGGCACAGCTCAAGCACAATGAATACTTGGCACTTTAGCCTGAAACCCCTGCAACCTTATTCACTGTAGAACACTGTAGAATTTCATCCCACAAATGCATCTACAATGTATCAGGAAAAAACAATATAGATTTCAACATGATTTACAAATAAAAATCCAAAAGTTGTGATTGCATAAGTATTCACTCCTACTGATGTGAAAATTAGATGTAAATTAGTCTGGTGCAATGAGCTGCCATATAAATACACCTGTTCCTGGAATGCTCCAGAGTTTGTTAGAGAACAAACAGCATCATGATGAACAAGGAGCTTCCAAGAGATGTCAGGGACAGAGTTCTGAAGAAAAAAAAAAGTATCAATTAGGGTTTAGTTATACAGGAGAAGGAGGCCATCCACCAAAGCTCAGTGACTGGGTTAAGAGGGCATTAGTCAGAGCAGCAACCAAGAGGCCAAAGTAACTCTTACATGTAATGCGATGCTACCACCACCATGTTTCACAGTGGGGATGGTGTTCTCAGGGTGACGAATAGTGTTGGGTTTCCATTTGGCCTCACCATGACACTGACCAGGATGAAGTGGTTACTGGAAATAAATGAATGAATGAATGAATGAATGAATGATCTGTGACATTGAACCATGTGTTGTTTTTGACAGCACAAGGAGCACCAACAAACGAGACAAATAGTGTGACATGACACATGAAATCAATCAGCAATGTACAGTAATGCTACAACCACTGTCAAGTTTAATTAGGTGCTGTTGGTACCAATATTAATTAGGTACAAATAACCTACAACTGATGTCTTGGTCCTAATCTGGTTGCCAGATTGCTGACACCAAAGGTTCTGGTAATTTGTGTAATATAATAAGGCTTTTAGACAGCTGCACCTCTTGCAAGTCAAGAAACACGCTGAGCTGATAAAAATACACTGATAAGAAGGTCTGATAAAAAGAATATCTTTTTTTTTTTGGAAGGTGAGGTTGTCTAAGTTCCAAGAGGTCATCACCTCTGATGAAATTTTCCTTTCAAGAGGAGTAGGCCTAGACTGGAACAAATAATTTTGGATACACTGGTCCCAAGAGGGGAAAGAAAGCTGGTCAGGTTGACCTAAAGCATTAAAGTTCAGTCGCTACCTCCACCCAATTAACTCCAGTCACTGCAGCTCCTCTTCCTGCCCTAGTGTTCCAGCCAGACTGAAGGAATTGTCTCCTCAACTATAATCTTAATGTAACCATATTCACCTCTACCGCTAGAGGAAAGGGAGAGGGACGCTGCTTCACTCCCTTACATCTCCTTCTATCAGCAAGTCCATCCATCAGAAACTCGACTCCGACCTCTCGGCCTCTCCTCCACACACCTTCCAGAGCGTGTCTAACGTACGCCAGCTATGATCGGAGTCATTTTATTCATTACGCCAAAGGGGATCTTTGAGCTCCAAAGGAAGGAGTCCAGTCCGTCATTTCTGTCATACACTGATTCTAACCTCAGCGCCGGGCCATTCGGAGCAGTGTGACCTCCACGCCTGTTTGTTCTGTGCGTGGGAAAAGGAAGTCATTAGGTGGTAATGAAGAATTAATCGAAAAGGGCAAGAAAGGGAGGATGTGGACATAGGCGAGGCAAGGTGGGGGAGTGTTGTTTCCGTCGACAGTGAAAAGCGAGTATACGTTCACCAATAAAGAAAATAACCAAATGCTAAAGTTAATGAAAGGCCCGCCGCATTTCCTTCTTAACTGCTTTGCAGAACATAAAGGAGTGTTAGTAACAGATATTTAATTTGAAACAGGACAGACCTTGGGCTAAGTCACATTCCTGCAGTCAAGAATCATTTTCAGCCCTGACAAAATTGTCAAAAAGTTGTAAATAATGAATGCTTCAGAAAGTTATTCACACAACAAGGTTTGATCCAAGTCAACACTTACTTTATAATTTGGAATATATCCAGGGGAAATTCTAATGTTGTGACAAAAATGTGAAAGCACAAGGCAATCTGTAGAGCCAAAATCACAATTTATCTCCGGACAAAAACGCCATAAAGCACAGAGGGCATAAACTTCTGATTAAAATCATTTCAACACCGCTGAGCCTCGGTTCTCTGAGATTTTTATTATTCCAATCCTATGATTTGTTTCATTTGGCTTTGTTGGGAAGTTTCAGACTGACTCCTTTTAGTTGAGTAAACTTTGCACTTGTAATGAACTTTGCATTTCTATTAGTAAAGTCTGAATTTGATCTCATCTCTGAATAAAAACCATAAACCTGAACATTCCTCTTATTAACTAATATAATGGAAGACTATTCTGCCTAAAAGAATGACTATATGCCACTTTAATTGTTACTAGACCTCTGTTCCTGATAAATTAGCTACTCAAAGTATTTCACGTGTATTGGCAGAGGCCAGGACCATTTCGACATGCTGACATTTATGTCTTATAACAGGAGTGGATTGGGGGGAAAGGTACACAGACAAATCTTTTTTTTTTTTTTTCTTCAGAAAATCATCTGATAACATTTTGTTTTAACAATTTTAAAAACAAGACCTTAAACTCCAAGAGAGTAAATCTATGTGTAGAAAGTGAAATGTTTCGTTTAATTTCTCGTGTCACAATTTCTAAGTAATTAAACATTTTTGTGTGTATCTGTTAACTCTACAATCCATCACATTACATCACAATGAAGTCTATTGAGCTGATAACCATTCATTTGAAGTTTTCTTTGACACAATTATTGATTCGTAGGACAAACTTTGGTCTAAAACATGATGTTAGTGTACAAGATATAATAGTCAGATTCACAGTCAGAGCTGTGAGGGTCCAATTTGATGGGAGTTCATGGCCATATGGCATCGGTGCTGCTAGACACACCCTTGAGTACCATTATGTCTAGTCCTGTAAGTACAGGAGCCAAATACCAATACAACTAAAGCTTTGGTCATAAAATGGAACCAAAGGGAAAAGGTGATTTCACTGGTACTTCATGCAAAGTAAAAATGGTCTTTAAACAGCTGCACCAGAAACACGCTGATCTGATAAGAGTACACTTCGTATGGGTTGTTTTTTTTTTGGAAGGTGAGATTGTCTAGATTTCCAATAGGTGATGAACCTGTGATGAAATTTTCCTGTCAAGAGGAAAATTCCTCGACTCAAACAAATATGTTATCATGTCAAACTGTATATCGTCATCATCATCATATCCTAAAGCAGAGAGATGTACATCAAGGACACTTACTGGTATTTTGGCATGCAATCCAACCACTTCACCCTAGCTTATACTCTTGCTTCAGGGACGTTATGTTTTTAATCTTTGATCATTAAAATGCATGTCGGTGGGGTTCAGGAAAGTCAGGAACCTGGCATGGCTGGATTAACAACATTCCACTTTTCAGGCCATAACAAACATCTCTGTTGCTGATTGATTTATTTATATTTTTCACTTTGAATGATCTGCTTTTATATTGAAAGTGACACTTCCTTACCCTTTATCTTGAGAGACAACAGTAATAGACTTCAGAGAGCTTTTGTTAGCTTGTCTGTAATAAAGAGGAACTAAATGACGCAATGACAGACATAAATGGATGTCTTACTGGAACATTTATTTATTTATTGCTTTTTCGGAAATGTCGAAAATCACTCGTTCTCAGTAATGAGGATTATTAATGACCTGCACTGTATTTTCCTTTCACACACATTCTACACAGCATGAGCTTACATTTCCTCCCATTTCCCATTTCCGGAGATCGGAAGACATTATTCGTGGCAGTTTATGGTGCTGTTACATACAGATAAATAATGCCACCTCATTGTGTTTCCTGCATTGCTGGGATTCTACCTTATAAGTACTAGTTAGAAATTTAGGACCTTAGAAACTGGCCCTTAAATGTAGATTACATAACAATGCTGATATATTTGAGTATCAATCAGTACTTGATACTAACCTGATATTAACTGTTAAGCAAAAGACAAAAAAAAATGAAAAGTATTTATCATGCTTATGTATTGTATATTTTCAAAATACCCATAAACACACACCTTTTTAAAAACTTGAGACAATATGCAAGACAAAATCGATTTTAAAGAAGCATGAATCTAGACAAATGATATACATTTCATTGGATAATTGTTTGTTTGTTTGTTGCACACTCCCATTGTCAGGTGTGTCTACTTAAAGACTTTCAGGATTCAGTGTTTTTACTGCCTGATGAAGACCGTCATGGTCAAAACGTTGTCTGCTCTAATTATTTTTAAATGTTTTTGAGAGCATTATAACAGTGAGCCGTCCTTTCTTTGTTTCTTTTATGTCAAGTCAAGTCAAGTGGGGTTTTATTGTCATTCCTCTATATAGCTTGTACAATAAATACACAGGGCAGTAAATACACAGAACATGCACTGTAAACTGTAAACATGGACTGTAAACTGTAAGCTATTGTGTAATGCAGCAGCACAAGTATAGCAGCAATACCGGCAGCAAAAACGAGTTCCATAGTATAAAGTGACTGATGCAGCTATGTAAAGTGCGGTGTGCAGTAGTACTGAGTCTTACTGGGTTAGTACATGTGCAGTGGTAAGAGTCAGCAGGGTGTTGAGTAATCTGACTGGCTCAGAGAAGAAACTGTTGTAGAGTCTGCTGGTGGTGGCAGCGAGGATGCTCCTGTACCTTCTGCCAGATGGCAGGAGGGTGAATAGTCCATGAAAAGAGTAAGAGGGGTCGTCTGCAATACTATTGGCTTTGTGGATGCAGCAGATGTTGAAGGAGGTGTCAGTGCTGGGTAGAGAGACCCCGATGATCTTTTCAGCTGTCCTCACAATTCGCTGTAGGGTCTTGCGGTCAGAGGTCAGGATGCTCTCTATCGTCCCTCTGTAGAAGGAGGTGAGGATGGGAGCGGGGAGTTAGGCTCTCTTCAGCCTCTGCAGGAAGTGGGCACGCTGCTGGGCCTTCTTGACTATGCAGGTGGTGTTGAGAAATGACTGTGGATTCTTTCTGTGTACTTTGCCTCTCTGATGGCTCGGGACAGATTGGCTGCCTTGTCATCAGACCTGAAGGCAGAGTCTTGGGTTTTCAACAGCGAGCACATTTCAGCAGTCATCCACGGTTTCTGGTTCGCATGGCTTTTGATGGTCGTGAAGCAGGTTAAATCACCTATGCACTTGCCGATGTACGTAGCCAGTTATTGATGTTGTGTATTCCTCCAAGTCTGTGGTATTGTGGTATGTACTGTAGCAGCCTCTTTGAACATATTCCAGTCTGTGTGCTCAAAACACTCGTGAAGTGCTGAGATGGCTCCCTCAGACCAGGTTCTCACCTGCTTCAGAACCGGTTTGGCACGTTTCAGAAGTGGTCTGTAGCTGGGTTTTGCATAACAGAGATGTGGCCGAGCAGACGAGGTGGGGGCAGGATACAGCCTTGTAAGCATCGTGCATGTTGGTGTAAACAAGTTCCAAAGTGTTTCCACCACGGGTTGCAAAATCAACATGCTGGTGGAATTTTGGCAGCAGTGATTCAGATTCACGTGGTTAAGCCCTCTCTTCCGGTGAGTGGCATCGGGCAATACCACGGTCCTAGGGCCTGGTTCACGTAGTAGCCAGAGGTCACATAGCTCATCTCGCAGTCCATCGTTTATTCCTCCTGAGCTTTGTTCTCCAATGTTTAGTGGAATTTGGCGACGGTAGACATGTTCACCAGTGCTTCCGATGTACATCTGTTTAAAACGTTTCCAAACTGGTGTAGACTACACGTAACATGCACCATATTAATGGACCTGAAGTGGCTTCTGCATGCTACTGTTCCGCCATCTCGAGGTCTCTGTTTACCTCAAGTATGATTTACTTATTGTGTATGATTTACTTATTGTATACATTATACAAATAGCTGTGTAATAACTCCTGATCTCCAAGAGATATTTTAATAGAAGCCAATCAGCAATGACATTATTATGAATACTTCTTCATTTGTCTGATATATCCCATCTGTACTGAGGCGTCAGTTCGGTTTTGGACTGAATCGGCTGCATGTGTTCCTCTGAAAAGCAAGAACCGTTCAAAACATTACATAAGCTCTTTTCCGGCCAACTCTTTCTCTCATATAAGGATGGCGTCATTGTTATGAGTCAAACGTTCAGGCTGAAACCAACCTAATAAATTACAAACAATAACAACTATAAAAGTTCACAGGTAAGTTCCAGTGCACTTCCTGTAAACAGTCTATGTTTATAGACATTGTTGTATAAGTAGATACTGTAATTATGTTGTACTTCTCATGTGCCTTTACATTTTCAGACTTATTATACTTATTATAGGGCTGATTATTCAGTAATAGCATGTAAAACAATGCAAAATGGTTAAACTAATATTATGGTATAGAGAGTCATCATCCGTTATTCTCTGGGGTTTAGGAGAAGTAGAAAGAGTCATATGAAAAAAAAAAAATCTGTCCACACAATTTACTTCAAATTCATGTTAATTCTTGTCCAAGCTTAGAACAAAAGTTCAGCCAAAAATTATCGTACACAATGTCTTTTAAATGTACATTTTTGATGTCTAAAGTTCTTTAGTTTTGCACTAGAGTCTAATGGTCATAACAAGCGTAGCTCATAGTCAGTTTCTACATCATCACCTGATAAAAACTTCAAATAAAATATGACATTAAAAAAATAGAGCATGTTTCAATTAAAATGTGCCACCTTAAGTAAAATCAGTTTAAAAATGGAGTGACAAATAAAATAAATGAAGGAAAATACTAAAATCAAATAAATCAAATTTGAATAAAATAAAGCAACTTTAAATCAAATAAAGCAACTTTAAAAGACAATAACAAATAAAAGACGTTAACGTTAAATAAAACGAGTTTAAAAACGAGGCATGGCTTTAAATAAAATGTGTCAACTTGAAATAAAAGAAGCTAACTTTAAATGAAACAAATCTACTTTTTAAAAAGTTACATTTAAAGAAATCAACATTAAATAATCGGACTCGACTTTAAATAAAAAAAGTCAACTTTAGATAAAATAAATCAACTTTAAATAAAAGAAGTCAACTTTCAAAAGTCAACTTTAAGTCAAATAAATCAGCTTTAAATAAAATAAATCAACTTTAAATAAAAGAAGTCAACTTTCAAAAGTCAACTTTAAGTCAAATAAATCAGCTTTAAATAAAAGAAGTTAACATTAAAAAGAGGGGCCACATGCGTAAAAGGAAATCAACTGTAAATAAAGTTTAGTTTAGTTTAGTTCAGTTTAGTTTAGTTTAGTTTATTTATATAGCACAATACAACAACAGTCATTGACCATTGTGCTGTACAAGAAATTATAACATCAAGTTGATTAAACACCAATCAAAACAATAAAACAACATAAAAGTAATATGATACAGGAGGTAGTACATACAGAGGAAAAAACATGCTCAGGGCAATTCAGATGTTACAAGCCTTTTCTAAAAGGTGAGTTTTAAGTTTTACTTTAAACAGAGATTCTGAAGAGATTATCCTAATAGATAAAGGTAGGCTATTCCACAGTTGGGGGCCGACTATGGCAAAAGCCCGGTCTCCCTTTCTTTTTAACCTTGATCTGGGAATCTTTAACAGTTTCTGATTTGATGACCTTAAACATCTCGTGGATATGTTAACAGTCACAAGTTCAGATAAATAAGACGGTGCCAGACCGTTTAAGACCTTAAAAACAAAGAGTAAAATCTTAAACTCTACTCTAAAATGAACCGCCAACCAACGCAAAGAGAGTAAGACGGGGGTGATGTGCTCAAATTTACGAGTGCCAGTAAGGAGTCTAGCAGCTGCATTTTGGACTAATTGCAAGCGGTTCATATAGGAATGACCAATACCTATATAGATTGAATTGAAGTAGTCCAGACGAGAAGATATAAATGCATGGATTACTTTCTCAAACTCAGCAGGGGTTAAAAAACTTTTAACTTTGGCCAGTAATCTCAGCTGGAAAAAACACTATTTAATAACTGCATTTACCTGTTTATCAAATAGCAGGGCAGAGTCAAAGACAATACCCAGGTTTTTAACAGATGGTTTTACGTAAGCAGCTAAGCTACCTAACACTTGATTTAATCTGCCAGAAAAAGCTAATGGTCCAAACACAATTGCCTCAGTCTTACTTTCATTTAAGTTCAAAAAATTTTTGGACATCCAAGCCTTAATATCTGACAAACAGGCAGTTAGGGCAGACAAACCAGCATTGTCATTTTGCTTGATGGGCACATATATTTGAGTGTCGTCTGCATAAAAATGACAGAATACTCTGTGTTTTCTAAAAATTGAGCCCAAAGGGAGCATATATAAAGAAAACAAAATGGGAGCAAGAATAGATCCTTGGGGAACCCCACAGGTCAGACACGCTTTGGAGGATAAACATCCATTTATATAAACAGAAAAGGTTCTATTTTTCAAACACGACTTGAACCAGTTCAGTGCATGACCTCTAATACCTGCACAGTATTCAAGACGAGAAATAAGAATGTCATGATCGACCGTATCAAGGGCCGCAATCAAATCCAACAGCAGAAGTACAGGTGCATCTCAATAAATTAGAATGTCGTGGAAAAGTTCATTTATTTCAGTAATTCAACTCAAACTGTGAAACTCGTGTATTAAATAAATTCAGTGCACACAGACTGAAATAGTTTAAGTCTTTGGTTCTTTTAATTGTGATGATTTTGGCTCACATTTAACAAAAACCCACCAATTCACTATCTCAACAAATTAGAATATGGTGACCTGCCAATCAGCTAATCAACTCAAAACACCTGCAAAGGTTTCCTGAGCCTTCAAAATGGTCTCTCAGTTTGGTTCACTAGGTAAGCCACAAACATTCAGTGCCAAAGAAACTGGCTGTTCACAGAGTGCTGTATCCAAGCATGTTAACAGAAAGTTGAGTGGAAGGAAAAAGTGTGGAAGAAAAAGATGCAAAACCAACCGAGAGAACCGCAGCCTTATGAGGATTGTCAAGCAAAATCGATTCAAGAATTTGAGTGAACTTCACAAGGAATGGACTGAGGCTGGGGTCAAGGCATCAAGAGCCACCACACACAGACGTGTCAAGGAATTTGGCTACAGTTGTCGTATTCCTCTTGTTAAGCCACTCCTGAACCACAGACAACGTCAGAGGCGTATTACCTGGGCTAAGGAGAAGAAGAACTGGACTGTTGCCCAGTGGTCCAAAGTCCTCTTTTCAGATGAGAGCAAGTTTTGTATTTCATTTGGAAACCAAGGTCCTAGAGTCTGGAGGAAGGGTGGAGAAGCTCATAGCCCAAGTTGCTTGAAGTCCAGTGTTAAGTTTCCACAGTCTGTGATGATTTGGGGTGCAATGTCATCTGCTGGTGTTGGTCCATTGTGTTTTTTGAAAACCAAAGTCACTGTATCCGTTTACCAAGAAATTTTGGAGCACTTCATGCTTCCTTCTGCTGACCAGCTTTTTGAAGATGCTGATTTCATTTTCCAGCAGGATTTGGCACCTGCCCACACTGCCAAAAGCACCAAAAGTTGGTTAAATGACCATGGTGTTGGTGTGCTTGACTGGCCAGCAAACTCACCACACCTGAACCCCATAGAGAATCTCAAGAGGAAAATGAGAAACAAGAGACCAAAAAATGCAGATGAGCTGAAGGCCACTGTCAAAGAAACCTGGGCTTCCATACCACCTCAGCAGTGCCACAAACTGATCACCTCCATGCCACGCCGAATTGAGGCAGTAATTAAAGCAAAAGGAGCCCCTGCCAAGTATTGAGTACATGTACAGTAAATGAACATACTTTCCAGAAGACCAACAATTCACTAAAAATGTTTTTTTTTATTGGTCTTATGAAGTATTCTAATTTGTTGAGATAGTGAATTGGTGGGTTTTTGTTAAATGTGAGCCAAAATCATCACAATTAAAAGAACCAAAGACTTAAACTACTTCAGTCTGTGTGCACTGAATTTATTTAATACACAAGTTTCACAGTTTGAGTTGAATTACTGAAATAAATGAACTTTTCCACGACATTGTAATTTATTGAGATGCACCTGTATTACAGAGTTCCCAGAATCAACAGATAATAAAATATCATTTGGCACTCTTAAGAGAGCAGATTCTGTACTGTGATGTTTCCTAAAACCAGACTGAAAAGATTCAAAAACTGCATTTGAGTCTAAAAAAAAAAGTAACAATTGGACAGAAACTACCTTCTCAAGGATTTTAGAGATAAAAGGTAGATTAGAAATTGGCCTAAAATTTGAGAGAACTGTCACATCAAGGTTAGATTTTTTCAACAATGGTTTAACAATAGCATGCTTTAGATATTCTGGAACAACATTCTGGATCTAACAGAAAGACTCTTTTTTTATAAAAACAGGCAAGTTTATATAAAAATGAATCAGCTTTAATAAAAAAAAAATTTCAAATTTCACATTCAAAAATCAACTTAAATATTGTAGAATAATAGTCAGTCATCAGACTCTGTGTGTAACGTAAGTGATAGCAAGAACTAACTTGTTTCATAGACATTCCAAAGCATTAAAAGTAACCATAAACAGATAAAAATATATAATGTTCTTTTTTTTTTTTAACTAAATAATAAATTGTTAGTAATAAATAACTTTGGGACGTGTTGTTTTAAGAAAACAACAGTAAAAGAAACTCTGCTTTGTGTTGATTATTTTTCCATAAGCATGTCCTCCATCTTGTTTTATTCCTCATTTATTTAATAATTGTCATCAAATGTAGGCTTTCTTTTTTAAATATGTTAAATGCATTTATTATATATATATATATATATATATATATATATATATATATATATATATATATATATATATATATATATATATATATAATTTTTTTTTTTTTTTTTTTTTTTAGATAATATATCTGAATTTTGGTAAGTCCTATTTCAAACATACTGTATAATTCCACCTTCAAACTTTAGGCCACGCCTCCGACATGAGTCTGATGCTGACACCAAACTCTGGATTCAAGCTGGAGCTCTGATTTAGGTTAAGAGCGAATTATGTATCTCATTTTTAGTTGTAGATTTCTTGAGGATTTCTTTAAGACCTGACTCTGTCCATGAGCAGAGCTCTCTATCAGGACAAAGTCTGGTACTAAAGACATGAAGGTAGGAAGCTTAAAGGGGGAAGGGGAAGCTGTTACCACCGGGCAGTGGTACCTCAGTGGTTAAGATGTTGGACTCCTGATCAGACGGTTGTGAGTTCAAACCCCAGCACTGCCAAGCTGCCGCTGTGGGCCCTTGAGCAAGGCCCTCAACTGTTCAGTTGAATAATTGACATAAATGTAAGTTGCTCTGGATAATGGTGTCTGCCAAATGCCGTAAATCTAAATGTTTTCCTTTCTTGAAGGCACTGAATCATTATTACCATCTTTCAGCTGTAATTGTAATTAGTCAGTTCATGTTTTCCACATGACATGGACAAACAGGAGGCCCGAGCAACGAGAACCCATCCGTTCTATTCTGGGTACGGACTTCCACCATTGTCTCCTCCCTGTTCCTTGCTACCTGGTAAACATCTTGACAAGTGCATTAAACAAATCCTTTCTCTGTGCTCGCTTCTTACCAGCAAAGATCATCTCAGGAGGTGATGAGTCAGCTTCACCACTTTCATCATTAAAGGTGTGAGAGGTCTGGGGTACTGCACTTGCTTTGTCAGCACTATGCATAAATCATTTTAATGTTCATGAAATGTGCTGCAGGAAATGTGCTATATGGTGCAAGCTCTGTTTAATAGAAAGCAATTATGTGCAATTATATAACTGCACATTATATATACATATAATGTGCAATTATGTATAATTTGTTCCCTGAAGATGTACGTAGTTCATGAGTCGATTTTTACGGCCAAAATGGAGGGAAAGTTCTCTTCACCTGATTACCTCGCCATTAGGTTAATCTACTTATCAACATTACAATAGAAAGAGACAGTGCAGAGAGAAAAAAAGAGAGACTTTTACCACAAAAACTTAGGGCATGTCAGGGGAAAGACTTCAGGACAGAGGAGTTTGCACCTTCCGTTTTCTTTGTAACATTCATTCATCTTCGGTAAGAGACCAGTAAAAAAAACATTTTTAATGAATTGTTGGCCTTCTGGAAAGTATGTTCATTTACTGTACATGTGCTCAATACTTGGTAGGGGCTCCTTTTGCTTTAATTACTGCCTCAATTTGGCGGGCCATGGAGGTGATCAGTTTGTGGCACTGCTGAGGTGGTATGGAAGCCCAGGTTTCTTTGACAGTGGCCTTCAGCTCATCTGCATTTTTTGGTCTCTTGTTTCTCATTTTCCTCTTGACAATACCCCATAGATTCTCTGTGGGGTTCAGGTGTGGTGAGTTTGCTGGCCAGTCAAGCACACCAACACCATGGTCATTTAACCAACTTTTGGTGCTTTTGGCAGTGTGGGCAGGTGCCAAATCCTGCTGGAAAATGAAATCAGCATCTTCAAAAAGCTGGTCAGCAGAGAAGTGCTCCAAAGTTTCTTGGTAAATGGGTGCAGTGACTTTGTTTTCAAAAAACACAATGGACCAACACCAGCAGATGATATTGCACCCCAAATCATCACAGACTGTGGAAACTTAACACTGGACTTCAAGCAACTTGGGCTATGAGCTTCTCCACCCTTCCTCCAGACTCTAGGACCTTGGTTTCCAAATGAAATACAAAACTTGCTCTCATCTGAAAAGAGGACTTTGGACCACTGGGCAACAGTCCAGTTCTTCTTCTCCTTAGCCCAGGTAAGATGCCTCTGACGTTGTCTGTGGTTCAGGAGTGGCTTAACAAGAGGAATACGACAACTGTAGCCAAATTCCTTGACACGTCTGTGTGTGGTGGCTCTTGATGCCTTGACCACAGCCTCAGTCCATTCCTTGTGAAGTTCACTTAAATTCTTGAATCAATTTTGCTTGACAATCCTCATAAGGCTGCGGTTCTCTCGGCTGGTTGTGCATCTTTTTCTTCCACACTTTTTCCTTCCACTCAGCTTTCTGTTTACATGCTTGGATACAGCACTCTGTGAACAGCCAGCTTCTTTGGCAATGAATGTTTGTGGCTTACCTAGTGAACCAAACTGAGAGACCATTTTGAAGGCTCAGGAAACCTTTGCAGGTGTTTTGAGTTGATTAGCTGATTGGCAGGTCACCATATTCTAATTTGTTGAGATAGTGAATTGGTGGGTTTTTGTTAAATGTGAGCCAAAATCATCACAATTAAAAGAACCAAAGACTTAAACTACTTCAGTCTGTGGCATTGAATTTATTTAATACACAAGTTTCACAATTTGAGTTGAATTACTGAAATAAATAAACTTTTCCATGACATTCTAATTTATTGAGATGCACCTGTACTTCTGCTGTTGGATTTGATATATATATATAGATATATATATCTTTGTTAAATATAGGTGTGCAATAATTATTGGCACCCCATGAATTCATATGAGAAAAATATATTTGAAGTATATTCCCACTGATATTTTACATTTATTTTAGTACACCTGGCTGACTAGGAACAGGAAATTGTTCCATGACTTCCTGTTTCACAGGGGTATAAATATGAGGTAACACATAGGCCAAATTCCCTTAGTCATCAAGTCAACAAGGAATATAGCTGTGATGTGCAGCAAAAGGTTGTTGAGCTTCACAAAATGGGAAGTGGCTATAAGAAAATAGCACAAGCATTGAAAATGCCCATTTCCACCATCAGGGCAATAATTAAGAAGTTCCACTCAACTGGAAATGTTATGAATCAACCTGGAATTGGACGTGTGTCTATATTGTCTCAACACACTGTGAAGAGGATGGTTTGAGTGGACAAAAAACCTCCAAGGATCACAGCTGGAGAATTGCAGAAGTTAGTTGCGTCTTGGGGTCAGAAAGTCTCCAAAACTACAATCTGAAGTCACCTACATCACCACAAGTTGTTTGGAAGGGTTTCAAGAAAAAAGGCCTCTACTCTCATCCAAAAACAAACTCAAGCGTCTTCAGTTTGCCAGACACTACTGGAACTTCAAATGGGATCAGCTTCTATGGTCAGATGAAACCAAAATAGAGCTTTTTGGCAATAAACACCAGAGGTGGCTTTGGTGCACACAGAGAGGTAGCCATATGGAAAAGTACCTCATGCCCACGGTTAAATATGGTGGTGGCTCTTTAATGTTTTGGGGCTGTTTTTCTGCCAGAGGACCTGGACATTTTGTTAGGATACATGGCATCATGGACTCTATCAAATATCAACAGATATTAAATGAAAACCTGACTGCCTCTGCCAGAAAGCTTCAAATGGGCCATGGTTGGATCTTCCAGCAGGACAATGATCCAAAACATACATCAAAATCAACACAAAAATGGTTTACTGACCACAAAATCAAGGTCCTGCCATGGCCATCCCAGTCCCCTCACTTGAAACCCATAGAAAACCTGTGGGGTGAACTGAAGAGGAGAGCCACCAGCATGGACCTCGAAATTTGAAGGATCTGGAGAGATTCTGTATGGAGGAATGGTCTCAGATCCCTTGCCATGTATTCTCCAACCTCATCAGGCATTACAGGAGAAGATTCAGAGCTGTTATCTTGGCAAAGGGAGGTAGCACAAAGTACTGACTAAAAGGGTGCCAATAATTGTTGCACACCTACATTTAACAATTTTTTTTTTATAAACCTGTGTTTTGTTTGCAATTGTTTGATATCCATGAGATCAGAGAATTTTTGTGAATTTTTTTTAACAAAAGATCTAAAGGTTAAACAATAAAGACAATTTTTCACAGCCTTCTTTGCTCATATTTACCAAGGGTGCCGATATTAGTGGAGGGCAGATAAAAAAAATATGATTAATAAAAAATTAATTAATAAAAATGTATAATCGTTGGAAAATTGCTGTGGTTACAAGACAAATGAAATATGTGCTGTTATAGGAAAATACTCAACTTCAGGGTGGTAACAGTAACTCCACTTCATCACACCACCCTGTCATTTCTCATTTACTTAAACACTTGTGTAAATGTTTTGTAACTTTCACTAAAGTGTTATTCTGATTGAGCCAAATTTCCCCGGTGCCTGGAACTGAAATCTTCACCATGGCTCAGTAGAGAAAGCCACAGTCAAAGATCTCAGGTACTGCCTGTCCTTTTTTTGTGTTATTGCAATGCTGTACATAAATCATTCTGATTGCCAATATGTTCACGGTCACGTCCGTGTTTTATTTTCTTCCGTTAGTAGACCTCTGGATGTGCTCGCTCAGTAGAATTTCAAGGCGAGTGATTTTAATCAAACCGCATGTCACACACAGAGTCCAAGCTTTCAGTGCTGAAGCACAAAAACAACATGGATATCTTTGACCTTTGCTATAAAAACTGAGACATAATGGATGTAAAGATTGAAAACGCCAACATTGATTTATTCTTTAATTAAATCACAATCTATAACACTACTCCAGGTTCCCAGGTAAAAGAAAGCTGCCTCATTTCCTCGTTTTCAAGCAATCCCCCCCTTATTTTTGTTTTTTTTAATAATTTTGCCTCAGCTGTGTTTCTGTATTTTCATAAGGAATTTAATTTTATTATAAGAACAAGAAGAAAAGAGACTAAGAAAACGTCTTTTGTGCACTGTATTTGTTGTGAACTCGTCTCCTGGATACTCAGAGACAATAAGAAACCGCTACAGAGAACCAGCTTGTCTTTTAAGGATGGCCAATATCCTCCCAGGAGGGAAGGAAACCGTGTCAATTACCCCCGCTTTCCAGATCTGCAGATTATCTTTCACAACCCATTCACACTGTATATTACATCACAGCTCTCATTATTGACTACCATGCGCACTTCCCGCTATAGAAATGCTGGAAGACTTATGACCCGTGGCTAAGGAGGCTCCTGCTGGAGGTGTAAGCGACGGGAGGCTCCTGGAATCAACACAACAATAGAAGGCTGAGTCTTTCCAAAAGCCATCGTGTATGTGTGTGTGTGTGTGTGTGTGTGTGTGTGTGTGTGTGTGTGTGTGTGTGTGTGTGTGTGTGTGTGTTTTGCTTCCAACTCCCAACTCAAACATGAACAGTCTCATTTATCAAGCATGAAGTGATGACAGCAGACTTTCATAACTCTAACAGCTCTAAAATATTGAAGAATAAAAATCTATTACGGTTACGCAAATGTCGAGTCAAATTTCAGAAAAGAAGGAAAGTTGCAGAAACTCTTTTTTAACAGAAAAACTACTGTAATACTAATGATGGGACTCCTTGCTCTTTTCATTGAGTCAGATCAACTGATTCTTTTGGCTCCCAAACGACTCCCAAATGGCTTTTGAAACAATGGCTTTTGAAATTATTTTTCCAAATCTTTAAAGTTTTTAGGTTTTTTTTTTTTATTTTAATATATTTTTTGCCCAGTTATTGTTCTTCTTTGCTGAATTATGGCTGAAATTGTTTCACGAGATCTTACTCTACCTTCTAATTAACAAAATAACAATAATTTTTATATATACTGTATATAACGTACAATTTTTATGATTTAATGATGATTTAGATAGATTTTATTACATATATATATATATATATATATATATATATATATATATATAAATGTAATAAAATCTATCTAAATCATCATTAAATCATAAAAATTGTACGTTTCCACCTTTAATGTGAAATAGCAACCAATGAAATTCAAGTGAAAAACAAAGAGAAACCTTTTAGTGGAAAAAAATAAAAATAAAAAACACCCTTTAACTAATACTTTGTGCCACAAGTTCATGGGGTGGAGACAACTCAGTGTGTTTCAGACTGGATTTAATGTGTAAAAAGTGGGTTTCATGTATGGGTTAGGGTTAGGGGTTAGGGGTTAGAGTATGGCTTATAGGAGGAGTTGGATAAGATTCAGCTCCACCCCCTGGACTTTTGGTTCCTCACTAAAAAAAAAAGGCTTATATATGTGAATCAGCTACTAATGTTTATCTAAAATAGCCAACTGAACAAATCAACTTGTTCATAAACAACTCATCACTAGTATTTCACAAATTTAGGGTCATGTGACAGGATTTTATACTGTTCCTCTCCTACAGCTTGACAGAATAGGATCTGAGAAAATTTCTGAATTTAAAATAATGTGATGTCTTTGTGTGAGTATTTGTATTTCATGGGATTCTATGGCACATTTAATGGGAAGTTTCTTGTTGCTTCATGTGATCAGTCACCACCATCATCTTTGGATGTTGTTCACAATAGACACTCACAGAGACAGAAGAATAATAAGAACTTACTTTTAAGACTTTTCAATAAACCCACCACTACTCAGAAAAGGAGAGAAAGAAGAGAAGCAAAGAAAAGTAAGAGAAAGGGAAAGAAAGACAGCCAAATGAAAAAAAAACAAAAAAACAATACTAATCAGTGATCTGTGTTTTTTTGTCACCCACATTATTCATATCATGTCACTGCATCATGAGGTTTTCTGGGTGAGCTGCGTCTTTGGACTGCAGATCTCCAATGTCGGTGATGGAAACGGCCCAAAGGCCAGAGCAGAGTTAAACAAATGAGAACACTGTGTGATGAAAGGAAGTGAGCCTCCCTTTGCAACACGCACAGTGATAGCACTGCTGACACCTCCAGTGAATTATGGTAACTCCACGACCTGGTGAAGAACATGGGCTGGACAGCTGCTTATAAAAAGTATGATAATAATAATAATAATATTAATAACTACTGGCACACTTTGTGATGAAAAGCCTGATTTGGTCTGATAAAGAATGGCATAAATCTGGAACTGGTGCTTGGAAGAATAATAGTGGTGTTATCGTGGCATCGTTTCAACTAAATACATTTATACCACAGTGCTGTTGAATTCTGGATTCTGATTGGTCAGAAGGTGTTGATTAATTTTCTAGAACAGCAGCTCTGACAATAGTGCAGCTGCAAATCACAGGTTTTATATTAATCCGCTCGTTCTAATACGCCATCGTTTCTAAAGTGACAGATTATTTACAGTGAATTGTACAACGGACACTCCGCCTGCCAACAACATGACAAGCTGCTTTTTATACTTTAAGAGAGAGAGAAAAGATCCCTGGTTAGGGAACAACTGTTTATGCAGTGGATATAAAAAGTCTACACACTCCTGTTAAAGTTGCAGATGATGTATAAAATGAAACGATAAGATAAGCCATGTCAGATCTTTTTCCACCTTTAATGTGATATAGCATCAAATAAAATTCAGGTGAGAAACAAATATAAACACTTTAGGGAAGAAAAAAAAAACTTACAGTAATGGGAGATGGGAGACCTCCTTAGGAAAACTAAGGTTGCTGCTGGAAGTGGTATTAGGGAGGCCAGTAGGTGGTGCTCTCTCTGTGGTCTGTGTGGGTCCTAATGCCCCAGTATAGTGACGGGGACACTATACTGTAAAAAGAGCACTGTCTTTCGGCTGAGACGTTAAACTGAGCTCCTGCCTCTCTGTGGTCATTAAAAATCCCAGGTCACTTCTCGTAAAGAGTAGGGGTATCACCCCGGTGTGTGGTGGGTGTTCTGGCGCACTATGGCTGCCGTCGCATCATCCAGGTGGATGCTACACACTGGTGGTGGTTGAGGAGATTTCCCCCCATACTATGTAAAGCACTTTGAGTGTCTAGAAAAGCGCTATATCTTCTTCTTTTCCTTTCGGCTGTTCCCTTCAGGGGTCGCCACAGCGAATCATTTGCCTCCATCTAGCCCTATCCCCTGCATCCTCTTCTCTCAGACTGACTACCTTCATGTCCTCCTTCACTATATCCATAAACCTCCTCTTTGGTCTTCCTCTCGGCCTCCTGCCTGGCAGCTCTAACCTCAGCATCCTTTTACCGATATATTCACTCTCCTTCCTCTGAACATGTCCAAACCATCTCAACCTGGCCTCTCTAACTTTGTCTCCAAAACATCTCACATGTGCTGTCCCTCTGATGTGCTCATTCCTGATCCTATCCATCCTCGTCACTCCCAAAGAGAACCTCAACATCTTCAGATCTGCTGACTCTAACTCTTCCTCCTGTCTTTTCCTCAGTGCAACTGTCTCCAAACCATACAACATCGCTGGTCTCACTACTGTCCTGTACACCTTTCCTTTCATTCTTGCTGGTACTCTTTTATCACACAACAGACCTGACACTTTTCTCCACCCGTTCCAACCTGCCTGCACACGCTTCTTCACCTCTTTTCCACACACCCATTGCTCTGGACTGTTGACCCTAAGTACTTATAATCCTGCACCTTCTTTATCTCTTCTCCCTGTAACCTCACTGTTCCACTCGGATCCCTCTCATTCACACACATGTATTCTGTCTTTCTGCGACTAACCTTCATTCCTCTTCTCTCCAGAGCAAACCTCCACCTCTCTAGACTTTCCTCCACCTGCTCCCTGCTCTCACTACAGATCACAATGTCATCTGCAAACATCATAGTCCATGGAGATTCCTGTCTTACCTCATCTGTCAACCTGTCCATCACCACCGCAAACAAGAAGTGGCTCAGAGCCGATCCTTGATGCAGTCCCACCTTCACCGTGAACTCCTCTGTCACACCTACCGCACACCTTACCACTGTCCTACTGCTCTCATACATATCCTGCACCACTCTAACATACTTCTCTGCCACTCCAGACCTCCTCATACAATACCACAGCTCCTCTCTTGGCACCCTGTCATACGCTTTCTCTAAATCTACAAAGACACAATGCAGCTCTTTCTGACCCTCTCTGTACTTCTCCATCAACATTCTCAAAGCAAATATTGCATCTGTAGTGCTCTTTCTTGGCATGAAACCATACTGCTGCTCACAAATGCTCACTTCTCCCATTAGCCTTGCTTCCACTACTCTTTCCCCTTGCTAATCCTTTCTACTTCCTGCTCAACAATATTTGCCTCTACTACTCTTCTCTCCATGTCATTTTCCTCATTCATCAAAAAAGCACTATGTAAATGTAACTAATTATTATTATTATTATTATTAATTATTCCTTTGTTGACTCGGATTTGTGCTTTGGGTCGTTATCATGCTGGAAGATTTCTTCATCTTCAGCTGTCTAACAGTGACCTGCAGGTTTTGTGCCAAAATAGATTAGTATTTGGAGCTATCCATGAGTCCCTCTATCTTTACTAGAGTCCTAGTTGCAGCTGAAGAGAAGCAGCCCTGAAACAAGATGCTGCCACCACCATGCTTCAAGCTGTCTTGGTTTTGCCCCAAACATATCTTTTAGAATTATGCCCAAAAAGTTCTTCCTTGAGCCCATCAGATCATAAAACATTTTGATGTGGTGTGGGGTGATTTAGACAGGCTTGGATATTTTTTTGTTTATTGTTTTTCTGTCTAGCCACCCTCCGCCATAGCCCAGATATGTGAAGAATACAAGAGATAGTTATCACATGCAGGGAGTGACCGGTACGTGTCAGATATTCCTTCAAGCAGCTTTAATGTTGCTGTAGGTCACTTGGCAGCCTCCCTGATAAGTTTTCTTCTTGTCCTTTTCAACTATTTTGGAGGGATGTCCAGTTCTTGGTCATGTCACTGTGGTTTCTCATTTTCTGCTCTTGTTAATGATGGTCTTCACATTGTTCCATGGTACAGCTAATGTTTTATAAATTCTTTTGTACCCTTCTCCTAATCGATACCTTTTTTCAATAAGATCCCATACATGCTTTGTCTTTATTTCAGGTTAATCAGATCACCTATCATAACTTCTCTGATGATAGGTGTACGATGAATATGTTTGAACATTTAAAATGGATACTCTAACAATCTTGAAAAATGTTTAGACACACAAGCACACAAACGAGCATGCACACATATAAACCCACACACACACGGCCACGCCTAATCAACGTCTTCGATATGGCCTGGAAAACGAGATCTCCAGCTGTCGATGCAGCTGATTAAGGTCCTGTGTGTTTCCTGAGGCAATGAATCGAACTCCTCACTTATTCGAGCACAGCAGCAGCTTCTGGAAAACGCACATATGGAATAAAGACAATGGCACAAGAGACAAAAAGTCCTGAGAGAGCACAGAGTCTGCCGCAATTCAATCAGCAACCCAAGAGCCATCTCATTCCTGGATACCTTGTGTTCCGGTTTCCTGGAAACGTCCCAAAAGGCATGCTTCAGTGTACCAAAGCAACAATCTCACACTACAACTAGCACAATGCGAACACTTCTGCTATGCCAGGAATGAAACGACCATTCTCTGAGTGGTGTCACTCTCTAGGAAAAACCACCAAGAGGAAACAGGTGACTCAAAGAACAGTTCCTCATTTTCCTCTAATGGCAGTTTCTCGCAGCTAATAATACAACCAGGACTACAGGGACCGGAAAAAAAATGTATATGGTGTATAAACAACACCTGCAGGAGGATTTGAGCACAATACGCACTCAGGTGACTCAAAGTCCCTCGGCTGTTTAACACCTGAGAATGTGAGACATATGGGACCTTCTACCATGAAATTCCACATTACTGACTAGTGAAATAGTTTTGTATTACAATAGGCATTGTGAGAGAACATTTTTCTGACTACGGGGGTGTCATTTACATCCTTTTCTGTCCTTAACCCCTTAAAGTCCAAGATTATTCAATTTATCATTATAATTGTTCAGTAATTACAGTGAAACTCAGAGAAAAAAGAATATGTAGCTGTCAAACTAAAGTCCAACATCAAATTTTCTTCTTCCCATGATCTTCAGGAAATTCAGATGCAACTTCCTACTGAACATGTGACTTGTGGGATATTCCAAATATTTCGTAGGGGTGAATGTGTTCAGGTAAAAGGGGTAACTGTAGATTTTTCATACTCTGTAACTGTCGACTCGTGGAAAAAGATGTTTCAGGCGTTGTTATGTTAAACGGATTCACACACTAACATTTTAAGTTATTTATCTGAAACATGCACATAGGTTGTTATGAAGGAACTTGTATATAAAATGTCTTTCATTTTACTTTACATGCATGTTCGTGAATGCAATGTCAATATTACACGAATGGCACCACAATCGTGGAACTCTTATGTAAATGACTGTGTAAAGACCGTTATTTTTCCCTTAACGCATCTCTGCAATGAAAACTGCGGGCATGTAGGTAAGAAAAGTAATCACATGCATGTATTCATAGTCATATATTCACTACCTTATTGTCTTGCTTTGACCAAAATGTTCTGCAATATGTACGGTACTTGTGACGTGTGGGTTTCGAGTTACAGCACCACCGTTTGGCCAAAAATCCCCAAAAAAATTTGGATGACTCAACTCGTTGATATTCAGTCAGATTGAGTCCACTGCTTTAGTTTAAGTTGGCCTTGACTGGATCCCAAAATAACTCTGTTCATCTTAACCCAGTCCCACATGAGTAAACATTTAGGGGAATGGTCGCCCATCTACTCGGAATGTCGTGAGTTCAAATCCCAGCACGGCCAAGGTGCCACTGCTGGGCCCTTGAGCAACCCTCAATTGCTCAGTTGTATAAGAAATGAAATAATTGTAAGTCGCTCTGGATAAAAGCGTCTGCCAAATGCCATAAATGTAAACATGACTCCGGGATATCGTTCCTGCACTATTTCTCTGGTATTTATCTGTATATTTCACTATTTTCTTGTTAAAAAACATACTTAAGTAGTGCGAGGAAAAACATTTCGAACTCTAGTTGTCTAATAAAGAGTCGTCTCAAAGTTCATACCTGAATATCGTGCAGGGGAAAATTATATTTGAAGCTTTTTCTCAGCTTTTTTCAAAGGTTTCAGGATATTTATTTGTTTATTTATTTACTTGCTCTATAACATTGGAGCACCGTTTTCAGTTTAATTTTGGTATGTTTGTTCTGTAACCTCAAACCTTCATTTTACATTTTAATTACTTATCTATCTGTCTGTCTGTCTGTCTGTTGTGTAGTTTTGACACTTTGGGTTAAAATTAATTCATTTATCGATTTATTTATTAGTTGTTCAGTAACTTCAGAGATTTACTTGAAATGATATTTTTGTATTTGATTTATTAATTTGTTTGTTAGTTCTGTAACCTCTTAATTTTATCTTCATTTTAAATTGTATTTACCTGTTTTTTGTTTGTTTGTTTGTTTGTTTGTTTGATGACTGTGAGCGAACAGAGAGAGAGAGAGAGAGAGAGAGAGAGAGAGAGAGAGAGAAACCTTTTCTGCAGCCATAACTGTCTGATTAAACAGATATTTAGGGTAGTACTGTACAGTGACTGCCCTTTATGCATTAATTATCTTCACTCTTTAGCACATGCATACAAAACACATTCGAGTAAACCGGTACTTCTAGCTTTCTTTACGTTTCTGGGTTTCAAAGCACCCTACAGATACAGCAATGGTCGTCAAGGTCATATTATGTAATTTACTGATGTATCGCTATAGTAATGTTCCTCTAACTAAAGGTACAATGATCTCTCTTTGAGTGACCCACCTCAGTGGCAAGCACTCACTGTATATCTCCTTGGAGGGTAAAAGAGGAAGAAAAGCTGATGAAGAACCAGGATTCAGGAAGAGATGCCTGTCCTGTTAAATCACCAGTTATTTCTGTACAGGTGAACTGGTGTACTGGACTATACTGTACGTGTGTGTGTGTGTGTGTGTGTGTGTGTGTGTGTGTGTGTGCAGTTACTGTACAGATACTGGATGTGAGTTAATTCACATGGTTTATGTGTGCTGGGGATTTAATAAAACGTGGAATTCCTGCACGTCTGCACATTGTCAGATAGTGGCGGTCAGTAAAAAGACTTATAGCCAGAAAGAGAGAAAGCAACTCTGTCTCCAAAGCACAGTTAAAGGAAAAGACGCCAGCCTGCTTTTAACTTTCATCTTGATTTATTTGTGTTGCCAAAATACACAACTATATCGATTACATCTACAATTGCTTTTCTTTCACCTTTTTTTTTTTTTTTTTTTTATGTGTAATGTATTGCTTGGGGGTCTGTACTTTTTGTTTTCGTTCTTTCTTTAATTTTTCCATTTTTTATAGGAATGCTTTGGCATAAAATATCATACAATGTTATCCCAATGTATTTGTTCAGCCAAAGCATGTTTGCTGTCCAAATGTTCGCTTCTTTAGTTACAAACGAGCGATGCAATTCTGTCCTCTTCTTCTTTTCCTTTCGGCTATTCCCTTCAGGGGTCGCCACAACGAATCATCTGCCTCCATCTAGCCCTATCCCCTGCATCCTCTTCTCTCAGACCGACTACCTTCATGTCCTCCTTCACTACATCCATAAACCTCCTCTTTGGTCTTCCTCTCGGCCTCCTGCCTGGCAGCTCTAACCTCGGCATCCTTTTACCGATATATTCACTCTCCCTCCTCTGAACATGTCCTCAACCTGGCCTCTCTAACTTTGTCTCCAAAACATCTCACATGTGCTGTCCCCCTGATGTACTCATTCCTGATCCTATCCATCCTCGTCACTCCCAAAGAGAACCTCAACATCTTCAGCTCTGCTACCTCGAACTCTTCCTCCTGTCTTTTCCTCAGTGCAACTGTCTCCAAACCATACAACATCGCTGGTCTCACTACTGTCCTGTACACCTTTCCTTTCATTCTTGCTGGTACTCTTGAATGAAAGGAAAGGTGTACAGGAATGTTACAGCAAGTCTGTGTGAGCAGTGCAAGTCTGTGTCACCCAAAATCTTGTCTACATCACATCCAGCTCTTCATAGGACACAGTTTTATGTTACTCCGCCCAATAGGACCAGCAATGGTTTATCCAGATGCTCCACACACAAGAGAACCTGGTACTTATTGTACACTGTTTCGCACTAGCAAGCAATAAAATGACGTGTGTAGTAAAGTGTGGGCCAATGTTTCCCCACTCACAAAATTTAACCGACACTTAGTTCCCATTTATTGTTTGGTGCGCAAAAATGGATGAAAAACTAGAAGAAAGACATGGTTTTATCTTATTCTGTCATATACAGTACAACCTCTCAATATCTGTGTATAGAGACATTACTAGGAAGAATAAAGCTGGGAAGGAAGTAGCAGAGATCGTCGGTGGCTCTGGTGAATGTACATAGCTAGTACAGTTAGCTTTGCGTTTTCTAACCTGCCAACAAAGCTAATGAAGCCGAACATGTAACACATAAAACTGATTTTCATGCTGATTAGTGGATGATTTAATTTGCTCTAAAAATATACATATGTAGCTACTACCGTTTCTCTCGTTACACGCCCACAAGGGACAGACAACAGCACAAGCGACTTGTTGAAAATCTCAATTCGAACATCACCTTTGTCGCTTATCACTATCACAGAAACTGTAGCTTTGTGTCACACACACACACACACACACACACTTACTTCACTTTGTTCTAAGCTTCAGACTTTTGCAGGTTGCTTTCTGATTCTCTCTCCTCATGTTGGTCATTCGAAATGGTCAGTAAAATGACCTCTTCCTGTGTAGTTGTATATTAATCAAAAATGTATTTAACTCAAGGTTAGTATGTTAACAGTTGGACACATGCTTATGGAAAAGATTTTGGGTGAGACAGAATGCCGTTCCTTGTTAGCTACATTAGCCTTGTATCCCTAATGCAAAGCTAAAGAAGCAAACATTACACACTCGACGTTTCGACTACATTTGAAGTAAGAGGAATGATATTTTTGTCTGACTCGTGGAGGTTTGTTGTGTTTATTTTTGTCTTTCTTTCTGCTGCAGTATGTGGAGCATCATTATCAGTCGCTAAAAAGAACTAAGAAAGAGACATAGAGGACTCCGATGTAAACAGAATCACCACCTGACCGACCAAACCGACACTCCTCGCTCCGAGTCAAAACCTGTTTTATTAGCTTTAGTCTCCTGCAGTATTGTTGATGTATTATCTATATCATGGATGTATTTTGGACATGTGATTGGTTGTGTGAAATACTCTGAGTGCCATTTATTTTGATTACTGTTTTTTTAGTACTACATTATATTGCATGCCAGAGCCATAACACCCTGCAGTTCTTGCCTGGTTTCCCATTGAATCTAAGCAGGGTTGAACCTGGCCAGTACCTGGATGGGAGATCTCCTGGGGGAAAACTAAGGTTGCTGCTGGAAGTGGTGTTAGGAAGGCCAGTAGGTGGTGCTCTCCCTGTGGTCTGTGTGGGTCATAATGCCCCAGTATAGTGACAGGGACACTATACCGTAAAAAGAGCTCTGTCTTTCGGATGAGATGTTAAACTGAGCTCCTGCCTCTCTGTGGTCATTAAAAATCCCAGGGCACTTCTCGTAAAGAGTAGGGGTATCACCCTGGTGTCCTGGCAAAATTTCCCCATTAGGCCTCGTCTATCATGGCCCCCTAATAATCTCCCTCCTTGAATTGGCTATATCTCTCCTCTCCACCAATAGCTGGTGGGTGTTCTGGTGCACTATGGCTGCTGTTGCATCATCCAGGTGGAGGCTACATGCTGGTGGTGGTTGAGGAGATTTCCCCCCATACTATGTAAAGTGCTTTGAGTGTCTAGAAAAGCACTATATCTTCTTCTTCTTTTCCTTTTGGGAAAATTTGTGTAATTTCTTTTTTTATTTGATATTTTGGCATATGACGTGAATATCCACTATGACCAGTAACAACCTGAAGTGAGAACACAACTCAATAAATCAGTAAAACTCACAGCCTAAACAGGCCGCAACAGACATGACTGTGATTTTGCGCTCTATAAACAAATTTGACCTTATTTGACATTTAAGTTAAGCGATTAATCTCCGTGCACACCCGCTGTAGTGTTATATAAGACCTATTGTCATCCTCTGTGACAACAGAAAGCTGTAAACAGATAATATCACGTACTGTAAACCGATATTGGGTTGCACAGTTGTGTGTTATAATGTTACGCACTTACTGTAAATTAAACAGAAAGCTGAAGTGTCTTCAGTCTTAAGCCCTACTCAGACTGGGTTAGTTTTCCATGAGGAGGTGGAGTAACAGGATTTTAGTCCATAGAAAGAACCAGCCAGTCTTTATAGATATTTCACTGCAAAAACGTTAATCTTAACAGTTAAAAAATATATTGAATGTAGGCAAATTCTATAAAAGGAACCCTACCCATATTTCTCTTTACTAGATTGTTTTAAAACAAATCTAAGATTATTACTCTATTATTTAGCTTAACATATTTTTTGCTTATTGTGAGCATTTATGTCTAGAAAGAAGCAAAAGTATCTGTGAACAGAACAAGACGATTTTAAGCTAGTAATCAGAAAATATGTCTAGAAATAGATGTAATTTTCTTAAATTTGAATATATTATAGTGGTTAGTACGTTTGCCTCGCACCTCTGGCGTTGTGGATTTGAATCCCGCCTCCGCCCTGTGTGCGTGAAGCTTGCATGTTCTCCCCGTGCTTCGGGGGTTTCCTCAAGGTACTCCGGTTTCCTCCCCCAGTCCGAAGACATGTGTTGTAGGCTGACTGGCATTTTCCAAATTGCCTGTGGTGTGTGAATGTGTGTGCGATTGTCCCCAGCGATGGGTTTGCACCCCCTCCAGGGTGCCCTGAGTTCCCTAGGATAGGCTCCAGGCTCCCTGTGACCCAGTGTAGGATAAGCGGTATGGAAAATGGATGGATAATCACATCATCAGAAATATTACAGAACCATTCCTGCAAGATTAAAAATATCTTCAGTTGCTGAGATCTTTTTTTTGCAGTGTTTTAACTGAGTGGTTAATATGATCACTTTTAGTACACTCATAGAAAATGTAGAACCCATAAGGGTTCTCTGGTTGTCTCTCTGGGGAAACCCTTAGATTTAATGTTTTGTTTAGAACCCAAAATGGTGGAAAATATTGAATCCAAAATGGTTCTGTGGTTGTCCCACTTACATTTCTTTGAATAACCCTACAACAGAGTATTTCTCTATCAGAAAAGGTTGCATGAAGAACCCTTTTTTGGCAGCTAAGATCTCTTAAGTATCTAATGAACCCTTGAAGAAGCCTAAAAGAGTAAACATATTATTTTCTCTGATTTTCATCCTTTTAAAACATAAAAGTCTGTTGTTGTTGTTTTTTTGTTTTTTTTTAATATGGTTCTTTCACAAAACACAGCAAATTGTGGATTTCATGTCTTAAAACATCCTAACACCACTAAAACACTTTAAAATGTCAAAACACCAACACTGATTTTCGCAGTAACCCAAGAAACACCGTTATACCACGGCCCTGTCGAATTCTGGATTCTGATTGGTCAGAAGGTGCTGATGTTCTGTAACAGCTGCAAATCGCAGGTTTACATTAACGCGCTCGTTCTATTACGTTATCGTTTCTATAGTAACCTCTCATGAAAATGCAGTGAAGTTTTCTTTATTTAACATTCATGTGTCAGAGTTTGCGCTGTGTGGTTTCTTAGTAACATGACAAGCTGCAATTTTTTTTTTTTTTGAGAGAGAAAAATTTGGAAGTTGGTGAGGGAATGTTTATAGCTGCTATAATGTAAGTCATAACATGTTTCATGGATGTTCCACAACGATAAATGTAACTACAATATAAAAAAGTGTTACGTTGTAATAGTGTAACAGTGTAATAGTTGACAAATGTGGTATAAGAGGAATAAAACACTTCCTGATGTAATCATTTCAAGGTGGTAACAGTAACGCATGGTCACACCAACCTGTCGCTGATTATTTTCCTATAACAGCGCATCACAGAGAGTTTTATTCCTTACATAATTTGTGGCATTACAGTATATACTATTTTAATCAGTAAAACTGTTGAACTGTTACTGTGTATATATATATATATATATATATATATATTCACACCTGGAATTGTTTTGCCATCATCACTGACACCAGTACAGTGTTACATGAACATTATAAATAATTATTTCAGACTTTCTCAGCACTGTTTGCCATCACAGTGATGTATCACCCCAACCCCAGTGTAAAGAACATGCTGAAATGATCCGAACCCCCCCCCCCCCGATCCAGACCTCGCTGATGATTTATAAGTCACTTTGGAGGGGGAGAAATGCCTGGAACGTTCTGTCCGACCCCTTGTACCCTTGCTTTGTACCCCCTGCATACCACAGAAGTTCTGCAAACAGCTCGTGTAAACTCATTTTTATTTCTCCGGGTTATTTAGCCCAGATTGAATCGGCCTTTTGGATGCAAATATTTGCCCTGATGTAATTGTGTAATTGCGATTTTTCCTTTCGCCTGCTGTTGCAATGTCAACAACCACAAGTTTGTTGTTTTTCTTTTAAGTGTCACACAATCCCGTTCCAAGTATGAAGAACTTCTGAGAGCTGCCTCGCTCGTGTCGTCCTCACGAGCACCGTTGATCGTCTCGCACTTTCGAGGGTTTGAACATTTTTCTTGCGCCCTGCTGGAGATGTTTGCCTGCGAGAATGCCTGCGAATTGAATTTCACACACGTTTCCTCCGGGTGATATATGACAGTCACCATTTCGGAAAACACTGGGCTGATGAGATTAGGAGGAAAACAAGAATGCTGGAGTCTGGAGTGCTGGAGTAGAGGAACTGCTGATGGTGTGGATAAGAAAAAAAAAAAATGTAACAGTGTTGGATAAAATGATTACAGCATTTCTAGTGCTATAAAGACCAATCTCCTGAAAATGATCAATAAAGCATACATTTGAAAATGACACTCATATAAATAATAAATCGTACATAGTAAATAATTAATTTAATGAATAATAAATAGTAAATCATTAATAATAATAATAATAATAATAATAATAATAATAATAGCTCTGATGAACATACAATACTTATTAAATAATTAATAAGTAAATAATAATTACCTGATGGATAGTAAACAAGAAATAACAAATGACAGTAAATAGTAAATAACAATTACTTTAAATAATAAATAAATAAATAAATAGAATACATAATGATCATAGTACATATTTAATCACATAAACAGTACATAAATAATAATTGCATTAATTACATTAATAAATAGTAAATAAAAATAGTAGTCATGTTTACTTTAATAAATAGTAAATCATTCGTAATAAATAATATCAATTACTTTAAAAAAAATAATAAACAACAAATATGAATTGGAAATAAATAATAAACAATAAACAGTACATACAGTAATAGTTACTTTAATACATAGTCATTAACAAATAATAAATTGTAAATAATAATTCCTTTTAAAAATACTAAAGAATTAATAATAAAGAATATATAGTACTTACATTTGTGCATGATCTTGTTATGAAGAAACAAACAGTAACACTTGATTACAGTAACACATGACCAAGGCAGTATTATAGTATGTTTCAAGTATTATTTTATAGCAATGCAACTGCAGATCTTTTCTATCATTCCTAAAACACATGACAAGCTATTAAGTGGTGGTTAAATAAATAAAAACAGATCTCAGTCATAGATTTCAGACGTGTCTACGGAAAGGAGCAGGAGTGTTATTGAGGTCGTGTGCTGCCCCCTGCTGGCCTGATGGTGACAATAGGGTCACAATTTAGTACATATCCAGTCTCGGGTCTGGAAGATTCCACGATTTGGTGCCACTTTGTGTCTCACTGATATTACATTTACTAATCTGTACCTAAAACAAAGATGAAAGACATTTTAAACACATGTAAAGTTTCCTTCACTACAACCAGTGTGCATGTTTCAAAAGTTAATAAATCCTACAAAAACCTACAGCAATTTTACCTGCAGTCCACTATAACTCCTTAAAATACTTTAAAACACTTTTATTTTTAATCTTATTCTTCTTGTATGAATGTGTCTCATGCTTGTAAACTCAATAAGGTGTAGCTAATCACCTTCTCAATGGCACACAAAGCCATTTGACTTTCAACTGTGATCAGCTGTGGTCATTTTGATTAGCTCAGCATGAAAAGAGCTTTCCTGGAGCATTTTGTAGTGCAACTGAAGCAAACAATCAACTATGGGTGACAAGGCACTGTCAAAAGATCTCCAGGATAAAGTTGTGGACACGCACAAGTCAGGAGATGGATACAAAAAAAATTCAAAGGCTTTATCAATGCCTAGAAGCACAGTGAAGTGTATTATTAAGAAGTGGAAGGTATTTGGTACAACACAGACCCTCCCTCGATCAGGACGTCACTCCAAACTGGATGAAAGAGCCAGGAGGAAACTTGGCAGAGAGGCTACCAAGAGGCCTACAGCAACTCTGAAGCAGTTGCAGGAATTTATGACAAAGAGTGGTCATTGTGTGCATGTGACAACAATATCACAAATTCTCCCCAAAGTGGATTGTACGGGAGGGTTGCAAGAAAAAAGCCACCCACGACTGAGCTTTGCCAAAACAAACCTTGAAGATTCTGAGGCCACATGGAAAAAGGTGTTATGGTCACGAGACTAAAATTGAATTATTTGGCCTCAACACCAAACGATATGTCTGGCGGAAATCCAATACAGCTCACCATCCAAATAACACCATTCCTACAGTAAAGTATGGCGGTGGTAATATCCTGTTATGGGGGTGTTTCTCTGCAGCAGGGACTGGAGCACTTGTCAGGATAGAAGGAAAATGGATGGGGCAAAATACCGTCAAATTCTTGAGGAAAATCTGCTGCCCTCTGCCAGAAAGTTGTCAATGGGAAGAAGGTTTACCTTCCAACATGACAATGACCCAAAGCACACAGCAAACACACAGTGGTTGAAGGAGAAAAAGGTGAATGTCCTTGCATGGCCTAGTCAGAGCCCAGACTTAAACCCCATTGAAAATCTGTGGAATGACTTGAAGACTGCAGTCCATAAACGGTCACCATCAAATTTAACTGAACTTGAGCAGTTCTGCAGAGAAGAGTGGGCAAATATTGCAAAGACTAGATGTGCAAAGTTAGTAGAGACATATCCCAACAGACTAAAGGCTGTAATTTAAAAATTAAGGCAAATTAAAGCAAGGGGGTGATCCTTTTTCCAACTCAGTGATTCTGTTTTTTTATTTTTATTTTTTTCTGACACATTGGTGTTATATCTTTCACTTGGATGTTATAAGTTGCACTGAGTAAATACAGCTGGATAAAACAAAAACTGTGTCCGTCTTCATTTCAGGCTGAAAAGCAACAAAATGTGATTATTTTAAAGGGGGGTGATTCTTTTCTATACCCACTGTATGTATGTATGTATATATATATATATATATATATAAAAAAGCTAAAAACTTTAGGTATGGTCAGGACTAGGATTAATAAAAAATAATTTAAAAAATATATATAAAATATAATAATCATTGTTATTTATATAAACATTATAAGTCTCACACACACTGCTACCATGCTGAACATTTCAAATACTGGTCACACCTGTTATTATTATTATTAGCCTAACATTGTGTTAAACATTTTTAAAAAATAATAATAAATAACATAGTATAACGCCGCACTGTTGTTAATTAAATTTTGTCCAGCTTATTAAGTGTTTGACCATTTCAGATTTTTCTAACATAGTATAACTATGATGTATAACTATAATCACTATCACAAAATCTCATCTAACTCGACTGTGACACACCCTTTCTTTTTCACACACACATGACAGGTAAAATAAAAACACAATTAAAGGACACAATGTTGTACTGTTTTTTTGTTTTGTTTTGTTTTTTTAATTAAAACCCACAGCGGTGCACAATGATAATGAAGATGGTTCAGGACAGTTCAGTAGCTCTTGGTGCTTTCGTATGATTCGGGGAACGGCACTGAGATGTGACCCGAGCCCATGACCAACGGCAAGATCCCGGCGTTCGGCACCACGTTCCAGGAGAGAGTGAGAGTCACGTTCTTATTCGACCTGAGTTTCAAACAAAATTTACACACAGTTAATCTTACACACAGTTCCACATAAACGATGATACAGTTTATACAGCATCAGACTCGCACTACTTTATCTTCTATAGTTAATTAGACACAAAGATTTGTAACAGAACAAAGCACCTGAGAAAATACTGGTAATACATTCAATATTTAAAACAGTAACTGTTTAATACATTAAATATTTAATTTGGTGGTGGTTGAGGAGATTTCCCCCCCCCCCATACTATGTAAAGCACTCTGAGTGTCTAGAAAAATGTAACGAATTATTATCATTATTATGATTATTATGATTATTATTATTTTCCCTACAGCTAGGTTTTGTCCTTTTTAGAAATAAAAAAAAAACTAATGCTATTCCTATACATGGACAATCTGTTTACTATTTAAAATAAGTGATATTTAAAAAAAAATCATATAACATGTAATTAAGTAATTAAAAACATCGAAAGAATTTGGATAGGCTTTAAATAATTTATACATGAAAGGGTTAAAATAGTTTCTTTTGTCTTGCTTGGAGGCTGTAGTGCGAGTTTTAAGGTGAATTTAGACATGAGCGATACCTAAACTTAAAATGTTGATAAATAATTATGGTGATAATAATGATGAGGGATGATCACACCTCAGGCCATTTCCATCGTCAAAGAAGTAGTACTTGGTCTTCATTTCCTTCAGTTCAAGTTTGGTGTTTTGTCCTCTCTGAACGATCTTGTCCCATAGAACCACCTGGTTCAGGGCCTGAGGAGGAGAGAGGGATTTAAAACAAAACAAAAAAAAAAAAACACGTTAATATAGCACTAACAAAACAGCGCAGTGACACTGGTGTGAAGTGTTTAGTATGAAAACTTACATTGCTTTTGGTTGAATATTCAGCAGACAGATAGAGGAAGAGCTGCTTCACGTTCCAGTCGAATATCGGCCGCAGATGTAACAATCGGTTATGGTAAACAACGTGAAGAAGATGATATATACACACACACACACACACACACACACACACACACACACACACACAGATGGATCACCAACTAGGCGTACTGGACACGTGCCTAGGGGTCCTGGCCACTAGAGGGCCCTCAACACACATAGATTTAAACTCAATGAGACTCTGATTGGCCTTGATGCCAAGTCTCACTCACTCTCTCACACACACACACACACACCCTGTTACTGCATTAGAGATAAATTTGAAAAGACCACTCAACTCTTCTCAGAGTGAAAGCTGCTAAATCACGCTCAAAAAGTCACCAGATGTCGCCACAGACTAATTTGCGTATTGCTTTATACATCATGATCACTGGCATAACAAATTACACCTTAGGCAACATGAAGGAGGAAACTTTTCACTTGGAATATAATAAAATAGAATAGAGCTTTATTAGAATCGAAAATGAGAGATTATAATTTATTTCTTAAATAATCTATTTCTTATAGAAAATCATAGAAGTCATCTTTGGTCACGGCACCAAAAAACTTAATTTTTTTGCATTTACAAAATACCGTACTTTCTCTCAAGAACACAGACAAAAAGGAGGAGTGACGGTGAGTAGTGGTAACAGTGGTGATCAGCGATTGGTCGTCGGGAATCAGCGGTTATCAGCGATTGGTCGTTGTGAATCAGAGGTGATCAGCGATTGGTCATTATGAATCAGCGGTTATCAGCGATTGGTCGTTGTGAATCAGCGGTTATCAGCGATTGATCGTTGTGAATCAGAGGTGATCAGCGATTGGTCGTTGTGAATCAGAGGTGATCAGCGATTGGTCGTTGTGAATCAGAGGTGATCAGCGATTGGTCATTATGAATCAGCGGTTATCAGCGATTGGTCGTTGTGAATCAGAGGTGATCAGCGATTGGTCATTATGAATCAGCGGTTATCAGCGATTGGTCGTTGTTAATCAGAGGTGATCAGCGATTGGTCGTTGTTAATCAGAGGTTATCAGCGATTGGTCATTATGAATCAGAGGTTATCAGCGATTGGTCGTTGTGAATCAGAGGTGATCAGCGATTGGTCATTATGAATCAGAGGTGATCAGCGATTGGTCATTATGAATCAGAGGTGATCAGCGATTGGTCATTATGAATCAGAGGTTATCAGCGATTGGTCGTTGTGAATCAGAGGTGATCAGCGATTGGTCATTATGAATCAGCGGTTATCAGCGATTGGTCGTTGTTAATCAGTGGTTATCAGCGATTGGTCATTATGAATCAGAGGTTATCAGCGATTGGTCGTTGTGAATCAGAGGTGATCAGCGATTGGTCATTATGAATCAGAGGTGATCAGCGATTGGTCGTCGAGAAGCAGAGGTGATCAGCGATTGGTCGTTGAGAAGCAGAGGTGATCAGCGATTGGTCGTCGAGAAGCAGAGGTGATCAGCGATTGGTCGTCGCGAAGCAGAGGTGATCAGCGATTGGTCATTATGAATCAGAGGTTATCAGTGATTGGTCGTTGTGAATCAGACGTGATCAGTGATTGGTCGTAAACGCATCACAGTAAGGCTTTACACTGATGGTGAGTCGAGCAAATCTACTCTCAACTCGTCTATCAGCAGCTGTGACGTGAGCTGAGAATCGTGTCAACTTCAGGACAGTCACTAATGTCTGCTCAAATTATCACTAGATTTGTCACTAGACTCTTAAAAATAAATAAATAAATAAATAAATAAATAAAGCCAATAAATGGGCTAAAAAAAATCAAGTCTAAATTGGCAACACTAGGAGGAAAGCGCTATCCGCCCTCTTCAGCCTACACGATCTCACAGAGGTTGGCTGAAGTCACTGACTGAGGGGAGAGAAAAAAACATCAGTGCTCATTTTTATATCCTAATGGATTGGATTAAAAACAAACAAACGGACCAACGAAGACTCAACCTGCTGTCACCGCTGGCTATTGAGCTACACTTTAATGATCTGTCGGTTATGCTCATGAGGAGAAAAGTAAGACCAGCTGTATTGCTTCGTGTGGAGAGGGGTGGAGATTTGTGCCCTGCGTGATCCGTCCCTGGTCACACATTTACAACATTTAAATATAGGATTTGTATGAAACGCGAAGCCGGCTTTTACATAAAACAAAGGATATCGGCAGAAAGGTCAAAGGTCACGAAACCCAAATCACTCCTTTCTCTTGGTCCTGTGAAGTCGTCCACATTTTTCCTGAGGATGACAGAAAACATAAACACGGACCAACAGGAGAATCAGTCGCATTTTAAATACTCACAAACAAACATAATTATGAGCATCATATAGCGCCCGCTATTCAGGAACCTGGACAGGATATCAAATAGCGACCTTCTGAAAATATAGTGCACTACCTAGGATGCGAATAAACCCTAGATTCTACACTATATAGTGCTATAAAGGTGCAACAGGTAAGAGTAGTCACATTTCTTTTCTCAAGATTAGCTCTCTAAAGGTTAAGTAGATGGGTTAGATATTTGGATGGTTTTTTTTGTTTTTTTCACTCCTTAAGCCCACGCCACTATTCCCGCCCATTTTCACAAAGCTCCGCCCCTGGGATCTTCAGTGGCCCGTAGAGTAGAGTGTCTACAAAATGACCAACAAAAACAAGCCTTCCGGACCGGAAGAAAGTTTTCCTAATGGGTTTTCTCAGCCACATAACACTTTTGTCCTGAGTTCATGGATTAAACCATTATTTTTTAATCATAGTCTACATATTTTGCAGGTTATTTGTACAAGTAAGACATTTAAAAAATCGACTATTGTAGCTTTAATGTGGTGATTTATGCACCATTTGTGAATTAACCTAGCTTTGGCTTGCTATAGCCATATGGAATATATGCAGGCACAAAAATGTTGCAAGAATGTTTCATATGAAGCAGGGGAAGCTGTACAGAAATGAATAAAATAATAAAATAAGACGGTTAGACTCACAGGAACACTCTGGAGACGTGTATATCCACCGGAACGCTTCTGTCTCTGAACGCCGTTGTGATGAAGCAGCCGAAAGTGAGAGCGGCCATTACACTGAGAGAAAAAGCGAACAGCGAGTTCGCCCTCGATAAAACCGTATTCATAATTAAGTCTCCTTCAAAGTAAACTAATAATAGTAAATTTAGGAAGCTACGCTTCCTAGCTATGCGGGCTACAGGAAGTCTGAAAGCAGGAAGTCTTGTGGGTTTTTTCGACGTGTTATTAGTTTTCTTTCTTTACCCGTATTCAGACAAATCCCGCCTTCCTGCACGATGATTGGTTAGATCGTAAACACGTTGTGCTGTACGATTGGTTAGTAGGTTATGCCAACGAGCAACGCGCTGATTGGACGATGGAGACGTCCTTCACGACACTGTAGCAACCCACTGATCCACGCAACGTTTTAATTATTTCAAATGTATTTAATATATTAACTAGTTCACTTTATATGTTAGTGATAATACACCAGTAATGGAATTTCCTGTATATTTACATTTACATTTACATTTATTTATTTATATTATATTTTATATTATATTTTACAAGTAATATTGTTCAGCTTAACCCAAAATTGAACAAACTCAATAAATAAACATGCTGCTTTAATATTGTTCCTGCACAGTTCCCTACTTCTCAGGTATTTATCTGTATAACACTTTTTATTGAGTCAATTTAATCTGCATACTGTATATACGTATATGATAGTACATTTCTGATCACCTGTTTTTCTTGTTTATGTATCAACTTAAAGCATTAATACGTTTTTTTATGAGTGATCTCTTCAGATTTATATGGCATATTTACAATGTGTGATCTTTTATCTTACTAAGCATAACAACACATTACAGAGGATCTCTCCTGGACTATCAGCACCACCTGCCTAGCCAAGAAGGCCCAGCAGCATCTCCACTTCCTGCAGAGGCCGAAGAGAGCCGAACTCCCCAGTTCCATCCTGTCCATCTTCTACAGGTGGACAATAGAGAGCGTCCTGACCAGCTGTCTCACTGTCTGGTATGGGTATAGTGAGAATAGCCGAGAAGGTCATCAGGGTCTCTTTACCCACCATCAACGCTTCTTACAACAACTGCTGCACCCTCGCACAACTCTCATGGAGTCTTCACCTTCCTGCTATCTGGCAGAAGCACCCATGTCATGACAACCAGACTTCACGACAGCTTCTTCTCCGAAGGAGTCAAAATACTCAACACAAAATACTTTTCACTGCTCGTTTTCACATGTGCTTCTCTTCATAGTCAATTATTTGAACTTGTTTTTCCACATAACATTATTTTTTTTGTCCTGTCTAGTTAACATGCACTGTCCTTGGTATTTATTGTCCTGTGTGTTTATTGTATTGTTGTTGTTGTTGTTGTTTTTTGCATTCATCACACACTGTCATGTACCTGCACTTTATGTAGTCCTGTGTACTGTGCTGATGTATTATGTGTTGCACCATGGTCCTGGAGAAACAACATTTCATTCCAATGTACAGTATACAAATTATATAATAATAAAACCCTTTTGGCTTTATTATTTTATTTATATTTTATTGGTTGTTTCATTCATAAATCATAAATATGTGTTTCGTCTCTTCTATTCAAATGTAAATGTTATTATTATTTTTGTCATTATTATTATTATTATTATTATTATTACTACTACTTCTACTACTATTTGATTTTTTTGAAGAACTTCTGTTTATTTATACAAAAAATATTACGTTTTATGAGATAAAAACAGACTTCTTGTTGCTGTAGTGTTTGGACCCGAATTTCAAATAAGTCACGTGACATCCAAATAACGAGGATTTTCTAACGGTCGACTCTGAGCGCCACCAAGTGGTCTTCTCGTATTTTGAGAAGTAAATTATATATATTTTAAATGTTTCTCAAAATTAATAATATAATGTAATAATATGATTCCATTTTTCGTATTTGTATTAATATTTTTTTTTTAATTCGATGTAATTGTGTGGATTTATAACCAGGCACGTGCGTACAGTCAGTCCAAAAGCTGGCCTCAGAGCGGATCAGATTGGTGCACGCGCAGGGACGGTTTTTAATAGGAATTTCCCCGGCGCATGCGCAGTTGAGGAGTAAAAGTGAAAGTGTTATGTTGTGTACGCTGGGTGTTTCTGGGGAAGTTTGTTGTTGTGTGCTGGGTATTTTGTGGCAGCAAAAGCAGCAGAAAGTCGCCGATTAAACACCTAAGAGGAGCCATGAGGGATATTTCCACCATCTATAAACTCTCTGTGATTACCTTTGCGCTGTTGGGCGGTGGTGAGTATCACACATTCAATAATAAATACTGAGATATCTTAAAATACATAGCAGTGTAATGTACAGTAGATCTCACTGGATTTATTTTAAAGGCAACACCACATAAGAACAGATTACATTACTGGGCCATGCAATGTTGTGTACTTGTTTCCTGTATGGGATTTGATAGGTGTCAAACATGCTCCATGTTTTGTTTTTCCAAGTATCATTTTTTCAGTAAGAATGACTTACAAATAGGACAAATGCAAAATGTCAGGCTCGTATAAGTCAAAATAAAGATTTTGTATAATTTTACAGTGCTGTCTGGTTTTGTTTCAGAGATCAGGAATTGCCTTCGCTTTCACTCTTCTCTTGTGTGGTGTCAGCTTTTGTTGTTGGCTGCCATTTTATTTGTTCACTGCCAGCTTCCGCGTTGGAGTTTGCAGATATGATTTGGAAATTGGTGCATTTCGGCTACAGGTTAGGACGGAGAACTGGTTTCACATTAGCTGGATGTGGGACTGTATTTCTGTATGCCTGGCCACCACACCCACCAAACATGTGCAACGTCTGCAAAGACGAAACCACCATCCTGAGTTTACCAGCATGTATAATCTCTGTGGTTTTGTTTCACCTGTCACTTACAATTGCTCCAATCACAAGCTCAGTCGAGTAGAGCTGAGTTCGCCCCCAGCTACCATGTGCACAACGAAGGTCTGCACATCGTCCATTTGCTCGGCAGTTACATCACGTCGTCTCTGCATGAAGTATGACGAGGACTTAATCGAGTCCTCAAGAAACAAACAGATTTTACCTGCAACTTTGTGCCTGTTTGTTTTGTCTATAACAAGGCAGGAGCAGTCCATCAGAACACAAATAACATTTGACTGACAAATCACTTGAATGGGATTTTGTGGTTTTTGCGATCGCAGAAATGAACGCAAAATCAAGGGAACTCCACAGTATTCGGAGGAGCTTGCAGTTTTTCAAAATTACCGCAGATTTTCTGCGGATTTGGGCCAAGACGTGTCATGTGACGTCATCACAACGCGTCATGTGACGTCATCACAATGCACAATGCATCAGCCAAAGCCGTCTTCGATTCACGTGCATCGAACATGAATACAGCTAAAAGGTCTCATTTACCAACAAACATCACTGTGACATACCATGGTAAACAATTTCATGCAATTGCAGTTTCGCCAGTTCAAGTAGCTTTCTGCAAAAAAGCACAAAAAGATTCTGCAAATTGCATCACAAATTTTGCATTCACAAAATCAAGCATTTTTAGCAGCAACAATCACAAAAATAATAAAATCCTATATGGACAGATTAACCAGGGAGGGTGAGGGCTAGAACTTAGGGAGCAAAACGCTGTCTGCCCTCTTCCGCATACAGATTGACTATTGTCACACTGATTGTCAGGGGAGAGAGAATGCCATCCCTCCCACCCAGAGAACATTTGCTTACCAAATTTGCTTTCTTGGACTCCTGGCCATGAACGGCTGTAGCGTAGTCAAGATTCCTACTTGAATTCTCTCAACAATAGGGTGAACACTTTTCTGTTGCACCAGATGGCGGATTTCAATCTCACTACTTTTTTCCTGGTCTGATGTGATTTTGGAGGGAAAGTAAATGGTCACAATGATGAGCGGCAAGCAACATTTGAAAAATACAGACGCAAAGGTCCAGTGTGATGTCATCTAATAATTTCCAGTTCTCTGATTTTTGTTTTTATTTGTTTTTCAAGTCAATTCGGTTTTATTTGTATAGCGCTTTTAACAATGGACATATAATGGACAAATAATGGACATTGTCCCATAGCAGCTTTACAGAAATATATAAGTTCAAATTTTTATGTAATTAATTAAGAGACAGCACTTTCTCTTGTTTTCTTTTGGCTAAAGTTGCAAGACTTGCCAATTCTTATGACCTGCTAGCAAAAGTGAATGTCTCTTTCTTTCCTATTATTAGCAATTGACTTTATTGGTTAGACAAATTCACACATAATTTTATTATCGCATTCATGTTTGCTGTGATGGCTATTTAGCTGTTTTTTCTTTTTTGTGGTTCGTCTCCATTCACTTCTTCATATGATACTTGCGGAATTACATTTGATACCTTTGACACAAATAATATAGCAATAATATAAAAAGCACCATGCTTACTTTACTGTTTTCTTTTTAGCACTCTTGTGTTTACACTTAAAGGAGGTTCGGCTACACCCTATTTCGCAGTGTGCCATTTTTTATTTTTATTTTTTCACTCTCTCCTGTATATTCGCTGAATTCTTTTGACTTGTAGAACTGCAACGTGTTAATAAAAGTCAGTTGTGTCTGTTCGGCTGCAGCCTGCAGTTCAAGATGCTCGGTGTTGGAGTGCTGGTTTGTTCAGGAGAGGCCGGGTGGTGGAGGTTTCTCAGGAATGAGCCAGGAGAAATCCGTGCTGTACATCAGAACCGACCCCGATAGCGAGAAGATTGAACAGAAACCTCCGTCAGACATCAGTCCCTCCAGAGTTTACTACGTGTCTGGTCCGTATGATGCATATTTTGATGTATAAGTTAATAGTAATACAGGGACCACTTGATATAATTGACAACTTTTTGCTTGTAATTCTCCAGATCCTGCGTCCACTTTCTGCAGCTCTGCCCTCCATCCACCAGAGGGCACTGTGAACAAACCACAGTGTGAGATAAACCCTTTCACCCCTCAAGCCTCCATGGTCAAATGGGCCGCCCCTCTCACCGCCTCCGCACAAAGCCCCATCTACCTGAGCGCCGACTGGTTTTCTGTAGCAGCACAAGGTCTCAACGGAGAACTGACGCTGGCGAACGTGATGCGGGCGTCGTCTGGTTCTAAAGAGCCGAGCGGTAAAGAGGTTTTATAGTTATATTTTGCACAACACAACACATCGTTATGTTATAAGTAATTACTTCACAGCGCTGTTGAATTTTCAAATATGATTGGTCAGATGGGGTTGATTAATTTTCTATGACAGCAGCTCTGACAGTAGTGCTGCAGCTTCAAATCACAGGTTAGCGCGCTCGTACCGATACGTTTCTATAGTAACAACTGACAACTGTAACTTTACGCTTCGTGGTTGCTCGGTGACACGACAAGCACCGTTTTTTGTAGTGTTGGGAAATTGCTGTCGTATAAGAGGAATAAAACGCATCATGACGTACTCTGTGGCTGAAACTGTTACAAAGCACTCACACTGGAGACTCCTTCCAAAAACTTGTTACAGAAAAAAACACCATATGTATGGTTACGTTTCCAATAATTTACTTGTTGGATGTGAAAGATTTGCTGCTGCTGAGATTATTTTGGTCACTGAATCAGTTTTATACAGAAGTGCTAGCAAAATCTTTGTTTTAAATAAATAATAATAATAATAAAAAATAATAATAATAATAATAATTAACTGTCCTGTGTTAAAAAATTTGACCAAAACGTCCAAACTATAAAATCAATATCAGCCACTTCATAGGAGTTACTTATTTATTTATATAATTATTTATTTAGATTTTAGGAGTATTAGAAAAAGATAATTTTATTAGTTTATTAGTAAACTAGTTAATTAGTAAAATGTGCTGTAATGTAAGTGTATTCTAGCTAATTAAATAGTAGAAGCTAATTAATAAAGTTTATAACCAATGAAGATTAACTAATGGGCTTTTAAAATGCTCCTGAAAGTAAAACTATGCACATAAGAGTAAATAAATAAATGTACTTTTCAGTGAATTTACTTTTAATTCATTATTCATTTTCTCCTAGCTAACTAACCAGTACTAGTTAACTAATACATTTTTTATAACCGATAAATTTTAACTAAAAATGGTCCTTAAAGTTAATTTATTTTTAATTTAACATTCGATTCCTGTCACTCTTTCTTTGTTACCTCACTGCTTCTCTCAGTAATCCTCAGCATCTCCAGTAAAACCTCCACCGTACGCTCCAGACTGGGAGAACCGGTCCTCCTAGACTGTGGGTTCTGGGTCGACCCGTCTTCACCTCTGCACGGTTCTGGCTTCGCTGTGGAGTGGCGCTACCAGTTCCGGGGTGAAGGCAGGCTGGTCGTGGCCTACGACGGAATGAACGATCGCTTCGCCGAGACGTCAGAGACGGACGCTGACTTGGACATCGTGGGTCTCTACGAGACAGGAAACGCATCACTGGTTCTGAAAGAGGCCCAAGTGAGGCATGTTGGGACGTACATCTGCACCGTTTACCTGCCTCACCTTCTGGCTCAGGTGGCCTTAGAGCTGGAGGTAGTGGGTGAGTTTTCAGTCATGTCGTGAGACTTGTTATTATTATTATTTTTCTCATACCTAATATTTTCCATGTGACCTTTGTATTTGTGAGATTTCCATTTGGAAACAGCTGCCCTTAGCCTTTCAAATGAAATTATTCGTAAATCGTTCAGAAGAGCGTGTGTTGCAATTACACACCAATTCAATAAACATTCTGATGAAAACTCAGAAAGCATTCCAAAAGAAATCCATATAAATCTAGCCATTCAATTAGGACAAAAGTAATGGCGGCTTAAACAGGGAAGAGGAAGAGTTAGCGTGTGTCTATGGTAGCTGATGCTCTGCAGTGTCTGAGCTGCATTACTGCGAGATTAACACAGCGCTGCACCCAGAAGGCACTCTTTCACCGTTTAGTCGTCATTTTGTCGCTTTCAACTCAGTGAGCTTTGCCTTTTATGGAGGTATATGGCCAGGGTTAGATCTAAATCAGCTGTAGTATGAGCATGCTTGTTAAATTACGCATGCCATTAGAAAGTTGACGCAACTTTATTAAAAAGCTGATTAATGAGGCCCTATATTTGTTCTGGAAAAAGTGTGTCTATGGGAAATTTCTGTAAAGTGGAATATGTTTCACTCATGGCATCACCCAGAAGAGGATGGGGTTCCCTTTTGAGTATGGTTCCTCTCAAGGTTTCTTTCCCATATCATCTCAGGGAGTTTTTCATTGCCACTGTCGCCTCTGGCTTTCTCATTAAGGCTAAATGAGTGCATTTGAAGACCATACAGTATGTATTATAATAATAATAATAATAATAATGATAATATTCTACTCTTAATAATCTCCATCTTTTTCACGTTTATTCAAAGGATTTAATTTTTTCTTAGTTTTTTAAAAATGTTTTTCAAAGTTTAAATGATCTGTTAGATGGGATTCAATGTTCTGGATTCCTATGTACCTGGTAGAAGAATTAATTTCTGTACCGTCAAAATATTATTAGCATTTTATTTTGCCACAACGATGTTCAACTCAGAAACTCTATTCTCATCTTCAGTCTCCAATTCTCTCTCTCTCTCTCTCTCTCTCTCTCTCTCTCTCTCTGCATATCTTCTCCTTCCTCCTTGTAGAGCCTCCATCGTTGGCGGTCTACCCCTCCCCTCTGCCGCTGTGTGTCCCGGGGCAGGTGGTGACGGTCCACTGCGAGGCCTCCGGTTTCTATCCCCTGTCTCTGGACCTGGACTGGGAGTTCACTGACTCGGAGGGGAATAAGCGCTCGCTCGGTCAGGGCAGCGTGACGGGCCACAGGCAGGCCAGGGACGGGACCTTCAGCCAGAGCTCTCGCTTAGAGCTCGACTCGTTTAAACTGGGACTCGGGCGAGGCGGAGAGGTCAGCTGCGTAGCCAAACACCAGGGAGGATCTCGACGGGCCACTGTGACTCTGAATGTCATTGGTGAGTCAAACACTCTCAATATAACAACGCTCTTAGCAGTCTTGGTTACTATTAGCTAACTAACCAGCCGAGCTTACTCTTTAGAGCACGTTCATTCATTATTATCACTAATGCAGGTGAATTAAACTCTGGTGTTTTTCTTCGCTGTAGCGTTTGAGGCAGAAAATCAAGAGCTGCACGTTTACTGCAGATAAACTTAAACGTCACATCATGCACCAGTGAACATTAAATTTCAACGTTAGAATATAACGTTAGAATGACGTTGTTGAAACCTGCCTCATATTCACTAGACATCGACCGATATTGATTTTTTTTTTTTATAACCGATACAGATTATTTGCATGTTTATGTGCCCGATAAACGATATGCTCTGTTTTTGACACAATAATAACACCACCACTGAACTGAACAAACCGTTTTATTTGTAACAATTTTGTCAATTTCACTTCCTCCTTGCACACAAAACAAAACAACTCTTATTTATACACCAATAAATAGAGGGGTCTGAAAGAGCAAAGAGAAAAATAAAAAATAAAATAAAAAATAAAGTGCATTCTTACTAAAGTGTTGTTTTGGGTTTTTTTTTTTTTTTAAATAAAAGCTTTGATGATATAAACAAACAGGTAAAACAAATAAAGCACATAAAAATAATTCTAACAAATGAACCAAAAACAGATGCAGCGCTGCAATGGCGGTCCTGCACGCAATTCTCAAAACGCCCACAAGATGGCGCCAACCGATATTATAAAACCGATATCCGACTATGGAAAAATGCTTAAATATCGGGAAAAATATCGGTCGATCTCTAATATTCACTCAGTAACAAGGCTAATTTTTTAAAACCAGGGCTTTGTCCTCCATGTTTGATTTTCTCTCTTGCCCCTGAACTTACAACCAGATTGTTCAGGAGATAAAAAAAAATAAAAATAAATCCACCTGATGTCACTCTGTTGAGGGAAAAAAAAAAACACCTAGTGTGATACCAGCCTTAGAAAAGAAATATCTGAGCCTTTTCAACGACTCTGAACGAATCATTTAACTGAACAGATTCAAATGATTCATTAAGATTAATTCTCCAATTTGGATAATTAAGGGAACGTCTACAAAGAGCGTGAAGTTAACAAATCTGTAGACTAAAATGACTTAAATGTAATAAAATAAATGGTGTTTGTCAGTGACTATTTAACCCTCATTTTAGCCAAATTTGTGGAAAATAAATGTAACAATAATCTATTAAATAATCTATTAACGGTTCTTCTTTAAAGAATACGGCCCAGCCGATGCGTGTTTCTGAGACGTTCCCTTTAGCAGCACTATTTTGAAACAGTGCATTCGATCTGTTTTCTTTGCAGTCGACAGAAATGTTGTTGTTGTTTTTTATTTTTGGATGCTTTATTCATGGGAACTAAAAGTTGACTTTTTTATAAACATGAATTTTATTCCAGTTACTGTATTTCTTTTGTTGTGTCCTTTAATGAACCCGCGGTGTGCCTAATTCTTAATCCTTTCCCTCTTTCTATACGATCGATTTTCCCCAAAGTTGAACTCAGTGTGAGGTTTTGTGCGCGGAATGATATTGAAATTTCACTCATAAAAACATAAACATTGTGTGACTGTGTGTGTGGTTATTTTGCTGTTCGCTAGCTAATGAGAATTAGCTAAATGATAATAATAATAATAATAATAATAATAATAATAATAATGTCGTTGCTATGGAAACAGGCAAAGAAGCAAAGTGAGAGAAAGACAAGTGCAAGGAATTGATTAAGACAGGGTTAAAGCATCTGTATCATGCTTTTGTATGAATGCTAGTTGTTGTTTTTTTAAATGATAGTTTTGTTTAGAGCAGAAATAAGTAACTCTATTCTGCTTTACTGACTTATTATTATTATTATTATTATTATTATTATTATTATAATTTTTTTTGTAACTCAGGTGTCAGTGCTCCATCTATCGAGGACTCCATGGCCATGGTCGCTGTGGCTCTTGTACTTTACGGTGTAATAAAGGTCTTTTTCTGGACTTTCAGCTCTAACGGTAAGCTAAGCGTTACTAGATGTGTATTTGTACTGTTATTTACACCACAGCGCTGATGAATGCTTGAATCTGATTGGTCAGAAGGTGTTGATTGATTTTCAACAACAGCAGGTCTGACAGTGGTGCAGCTAGCGCGATATAATATGGATATCGTGATACATTATGCCACAGTATGCTGTTTTAGAGATATCATGGATATCGTGATCATTTTATTTCATCATTATTGTTTTGAATAATTACAGACTGACTGGATGCAGCTGACGCGATGTTAAAGTTTTTGTACCTCTAATCGTATAAATTGTAAATGATTTGTTTACAGATTTGTATTATTTCTTCTAATGTTTATTCATTTATATGAATCGTTTATCATGGCTTTATATCTTTATTTCAGTATTTTAAAAATCATTTTAATATATTCATAAGATATAAACCACTTCAGGACATGCTGTTACAGGAAAATAATCACGTTCACGGTTGGGTGTTAACAGTGTGATGAATTGTAGTTTGTTATCACTGCGAGTAATTGTATTTGTGTGTGTGTGTGTGTGTGTGTGTGTGTGTGTGTGTGTGTGTGTGTGTGTGTGTGTGTTCACATTTCTTTATCTCCTACATTCTTTATTTTTACAGGCACAAGCAACGGAGATCCCACTGATAAGGTAATTTCTTTCTGTTTTCTTCACACATGTTTACAAATGTGTGAAAATCCATCTTTTTCCTGATTACTTTTATTATTTCCTTTGAACTTTTAGAAGGAAAAATAATCCCGGAGCCCGACGTGTCCTGCTGGACGTCTCCTCAGACTGCAGATGCTGAGAAATTAAAAAAAATAATAATAATAAATGTAAATAATCCTCTGTGAATGGATGTACACCTTCTGATTTGTCCCTTTTTATTGTTAAACCTTTTATTTTATTTTATTTTTTTATATTTTTTTAGCTTTGATTTGCACTAGACATTATGTTTGTGTGTTTAAACGTTTTCAACGTAATAGAAACTGTGTAGTTATTTGTGCTGGGTGTTTTAGGATTCCTTGCTGTGAATTTGTAATTTTAAAAAAAATTAATAAATAAAGTATGGCAATAACATGACGGTTTGATTAAAGATATTTTATTAAACTGCTCTACTATCTAGAAGAGTTTAATATTGATAGCAGGGTGTGACACGTTTGTAAAAATAAAATGGTAGCAAATTAACAGTCTGTCGTCTTATTTTAAGTGAATTCATAATAATTTCAAATAAACAATTAGCCAAAACGTAAAACAAACATTCAACAAATACTTTAAGATGAATGAAGTTAAGGTAGAGATGAATATAATATAATATATTACACTGAAATAGACTTTATTGATGTATCTGTAATCTTCTGCGAGCTCTGTTCAATGAACTGCTTTAAGAAGGAGATGTTAGCCAATCAGCACACAGGAGGCGGGGTTTGTCTAAAACGGGTAGGATAGAAATAACAGCTCGTACGGAAGTAGACCCTCTTTGTGCTTTTAATCAGAAGCAGCGCGACATCGCCACCTAATGACAGGGAGAAGCAGTAAAACAAAATAATAATAATAATAATAATTAAATAAATGAATAGCCTGAATTGTTATTTTCAATATCGCATCACAACGTAATGACTTAATAAAATGAATGCGAATTAAATAAATAAATAAATAAATATTCAAAATTGTTATTTAATGTCGAATCGATTGAACATGTGGAAAAGTGTAGTTTGTACTGTGTGTGTATTTGAGCTCGTTACAGATCATCGTAAAGTGAATTATGTCCCTATGAAGGACAGTAAGTTTATAAAACAAGCAGAAATCTTAGAAGTTGTTTGGACTTTACATCTAACATAAAAACGATATCTTTTGAGCTGTTATTCGTCACGTATATTCATCTGCACAAGTTAGGATCCAACATGTAACATCACATCATGAAAAATCCATTCACAGTTTGTGACCTTGGCATCTTAAGATTATATCTGGGTGAAGAGCCGTTTTGAGTTCAAAATTCTGACTTTCCATCTGACAAATAAAAAAAATGTAAAAATAAATAAATAATTTATATATATATTTTATATTCAATTGCAGCTCAACAAGGTTAGTTTACGGTACTTTAAAGTCACTTCATATTATAAAAATTCTGAGATATCTGGAAAGGTAAAAACACACTGAACACAGGGAGAAATGTAGTTATTCTGTAAGATCAACTACTGTTCGTTTTTACAAGGTTCTATCTGTCTGTTTCTTATTAATCTTTTAGTCTCATTAGATAATTAATACGTGGTATAAACTCAGCAGAGAAAGACATTCTGAGCAAAAACCACAGTATTGTATATACTCTTTGAATTTTATTTGTCTGAATGTCTTATCTGAGACTTATAATACAAGATACTTCACTTTTTAAAATTTGAAGATATTTACACTGACATTTAATTTGAAAACATTTAAAAAATATTATATATATATATATATATATATATATATATATATATATATATATATATATATATATATATATATATATATATATAAAAATAACTTTGTTATAGATTTTTTATTTTATGACGTCTACATTATCAGGTCAGTACAAAAAACATTTTAGATTCCCAAACATTAGTTTTCTAGCACAGAATTAAACGTTACAGAAAAATGTTTGTATGTCATTAAAGAAAGCAGCATATTACGTAAGAGACACTTTTCAGACAGTAAACACAATGAAGGCTGCTGGGTTTCGCTGCAGAAATAAGAAGCGAGTGCGAAAGTCAAAGTGTCCAGAAGAACTGTGTCTGGTTCTGCAAGATGCTCAATAAAACTTACCAGCTCATTTCCTTATAAAACTGCACTAATTGTACCGGAGACTACTATTTTTATTTTTATTTTTATTAATTTTTTTTAAACCAAATATTGACTTTGTTTCATTTACTACTGTTTACTGCTCTTTACGCTATTTTTTTTAACGTAGAAACATTTAATTTCATTATTTTGAAGGCATCTTTGTTCTACAGCATTTCTTTGCATGTGCCTAAAACTTTTGCACAGTGCTGTATATATATATATATATATATATATATATATATATATATATATATATATATATATATATATATATATATTACTTCCAAATTCGACATAATAACATAACAACCAGGAGGCAGAATTAAATAAATGCTGATTAAATTATACAAACAAACCAATAAATATGTAGAATTTTTATTTCTTCTCAAATTGCTATCTATTCTCGATATCTATATGGCTTCGAATAAAGAAATAATAGTTGATGTACAATAACACCTGAAGTACAGTAAAGTCCTGTCTGAAGTCTGTTACTTGAACTGCTCTAACTTTATTACACTGTCTTGTCTAATACATACAGCTGAGTGCAAAAGTTTGTATACCCTTAGGAAAAAAGTAAGATGCAAAGACATTTGATTCATTGTGTGTTTGATTTCACAGCTCCTTCATTATTACATGGAGCAAAAATGGTTAAATAGAGCTTAGATGTTGAAACAAAACAAAAAAATCAGTGCACATATACAGTAGATCATGATTCATAAAAGTTTGTACCCCCCTATTTTTTGTAGATATTAAAATTACAATAAACCAATGAACAATTAGAAGAAAAAACCACTTGGAAGTTTGTGGGAAATCCAATATATTGTGATGCATATGTCTTATTATAATCATGATATCATTTCTTTTGTCATATCGTTCACCTCTAGTTGAAGGCAATTTTTTATAGCAGAAAAGGTTCTGTCTTTATCTGCCTCACTGCAGGGTCTCATTTCACATTTCTCTCCACAACAAACCCATCATGAGACATTACTACATGCACTACGTTGTTTTTTTTCCCCTCTCTGTCTCCATAACAACAAAACTTTGTTGCCATGCCTCAAGTGGTCCATATTTCCACAGCTGCCTTATCTCTCCAGCTCGGCCCTCGGCTGCCAGGAGTGGGCGTTCCCAGAGGGGAAAACTGGGTCGCCGTGCCATCTGATCTGTGTCAACACATGCCCAGCTGACCCTCATTCCAAAACAGATCAGCAGCGCTCAGCAGCAATGACTAACTTTCTGGAGGAGCGGCCATTCGGCTCGCAGTACACCAACGTCTACCTGTCCATCTTCGCCCTGTTCTGCTTCAAGCTCTTCGTCAAGATCAGCCTGAACATCCTCACACACTTCTACGTGGTCAAGGGGAACCGGAAGGAGGCGGCACGCATCGCCGCAGAGTTCTACGATTTCGGCCAAGGGCACAGTAAGTGATCTGAGTGTGTCTGAGACACATGCAGGGGGTTTGGGAGAACTCAGGAGAAGATGTTATGCCTTTCTACAAGCCTTCATACTCTTCATGCAGGTGTGTGTGTGTGTGTGTGTGTGTGTGTGTGTGTGTGTGTGTGTGTGTGTGTGCGCACATGTGTGTGTGTGTTGTTAGTAAGCGTGTCTGTTTACAAATCTGTTACAAGTTTGAATCATAAAGGATTGTCAAAGGAAGCCTTGTTTACATCAGGTCATGTGGGTCATATGCATGATTATATAATATTCCAGGCTGCTGTGATTGGTCACTTTAGGAGTAAACTTGTGTCACTTTTTCTGCTGCAAGATTCAGGATCTTAGCGTGAGCCTACAGAAACTCTAAATAAGGTTTGGTATAAAGTCTCTAAATAAGGTTTGGTATAAAGTCTCTAAATAAGGTTTGGCATAATTTCTAGTTTACTACATTTGCTTGAATATAACTAAAATCGACATGATATCATTCTGCTCTTCAGTGATTTCTGTGCGATTTCATGACTCTTTAAAATGATTGACATGCAACAAGTACATTGACTGAAATAGTTTTAACACTGATGTTAAATCGACAAGTTTATGACTCCTGTATTATGAAGATTTAACTAATAATCTAGAGATGTTACTGTGGATTCTCAGAAATGGAGGCTGGTATTTAAATGGTGCTCAATACCGCCTTATTCCTTTGACTGATATATATATATACAGTGTATATACACACACAGTCCCCTCTGAAACTATTAGAATAGCGAGGCCAATTCATTTTTATTATTATTATTTTTTTGCTGTAGACTGAAGACATTTGGGTTTGAGATCAAGAGATAAATATGAGGAGAGTTTAGAATTTCAGCTTTAATTTCTTGGTATTTATATGTTGGTGGGTTAAACGACACAGAACATAACACATTTTGTACCAAACCACCCAATTTGTAAGTGAGCAAAAATATTGGAACACATTACTGACAGGTGTTTCTTGTTACCCAGGTGTGCCCTGTTAGATTTATTGTTTAAACAATAAATAGCTCTGAACATCTACTCTTGGTTTTAGCCTTCAGTTTCACCAGTGAAGACTGCATTTGTTGTTAAAAAGGATAAGCCAACATGTAGATCAGAGAGCTGTCTATGGGAGAAAAGCAAACCATTCTGAAGCTGAGAAAAGAGGGAAAATCAATCAGAGGCATTGCACAAACATCGGGCATAGCCAATACAACGATTTGGAATGTCCTGAAAAAGAAAGAAACCACTGGTGTACTGAGCAACAGACACCGAATGGGTCGTTGACAGAAACATTGTGAGAGCTGTGAAGAAAACCCCAAAAATAACAGTCAGTGACATCACCAACAACCTTCACAAGGCAGGGGTGACGGTATCACAATCCACCGTTTGAAGAAGGCTTCAAGACCAGAAATATAGAGGCCACACAACAAGATGCAAACCATTCATCAGTAGTAAGTTTCAGAAAGCCACATTGGAATTCACAAAGAAATACAGAGATGAGCCACAAAAGTTCTGGAACCAAGATTAACCTCTACCAAAGTGATGGAAAGGCCAAAGTGTAGAGGACGAAAGGATCTGCTCATGATCCAAAACATTACAAGCTCATCGGTCAAGCATGGTGGAGGTAGTGTCATGGCTTGGGCTTGCATGGCTGCTTCTGGAACAGGCTCACTAATTTTTATTGATGACGTGATCATGCCAAGTCAATCACCAGACCTTAACCCAACCGAGCAGCACCTAAAAGTGGGTGGTCTGATACAAAAGGTTCTATATTTTATCTTGTTTAACGTCTAGATGTAAATACCAGGAAATAAAAGCTGAAATCCTAAACTCTCGTCTCATATCCATCTTTTGATCTCAATGTACTATAGCACAAAAAATTTAATTGGTCTTGCTATTCCAATACTTTTTTTAGGGGATGGTATTTTTTTATTTTTTATTTTTTTATTTGTTTATTTTAACTTTTTTATTTTAAGATTGTGCTATTTTTTTTTTCTTTTTGTTAAATCTTAAACGAAAAGCTGCCTTAAGTCTCATTCCCTTCCTTCCCTGCCTTAAGTTAATTAATTCCCCCGTATTAACACTCCTACCAGAGCACACTCACGTGCCAAAGGTTGGTGTGAAGGGATTTTATGTGCCTACTAACTTAGGTAGTGTTTATATTGCTATTGAAACACAGTTAAGACAAACTAGGTACTATAAAATAAACTTTACAGTGGTACTGCTATAAAGTCTACAGAGATTATCTTGATCAATGAGACCCTCACTGCTAAGAAGTGAAAGGAAACTGTGTATTAGCTACAGCTTCTTTGTGCTGGACCTCCAGAAGAACAATGACCTTCAGTCAATGAATGTATACAACAATCAGCCATACTGCTGACGACCCATAACATTCGTCTCACGTGACTCACCACATAACAGTGGAACAATTTCCCTTTTAACGTGACGCATCCTATCAAAGAGGCCGAGTTATTTCTGTGCTGAAGATTAAAGCTGAGCCATGAATAGCACAACCAGCCGTATACACACTGTAGGTCAATGGGAAAGTAAATACAGGCTTTAAATAGTCTGCATGTTTATCTCTGTTATAAATGACCTCACGCCATTACTAACATTAGCAACTCGTTGCTCATCGGAACACATGAAGATAAACGTCAAATCTATGATTTCATTGCTTTCTGTGTGGCTGAATGTTGTCAGGAGACAAGATATTTTAAGTGTGTGAGGTTAGCTAGCTATGCTATGTTCCATGTTAGCTGTGTGTTCACTGTGCTGACAAAAAAAAAACAAAACTAATCCATTTTGTGGTATTCGTTATTTCAAAAAAAAGTTTTCTGACAGATGTGATGCAACTCTGACATTTTCTCAATATAGCCAAAGCCATAAAACTTCACTTACTGACCAGTGCTAACCTTATTTTAGTAAAATATTAGCTATATGTTTGTTTGTTTTTTGAAAATTTCCAAATAATCTGAGATAAAAGTTGAAATCCCTGATGTTCACTGTGCTAATACATTGTGTGTGCAGCACTGCATCTATGAACATGCCAGCTAGTTTAATCATTTACCTCAGGCATTAGCTAGCTTATGTTTGTGTCCATATTTCCCAGTTGCCTATCAACAGGGCACCATATTTCCCATGTTTAAGTCTTTGATCACATTGTGGTCAATGCTAACTTTATTTTAGTAAGATGACTATGGCATAGAGACTATTTTAGTAATTTACCAAATAATCTGAGAGTAAATTTTAAATTCATGATGTTGTTGTCTTGTTTCCACCCTCACTGTGCCTTTATATTGTGTGTATAAAAGCCATAACATCTCCATGCTAACTGGTTTAATCATTTACCTCAGACATTAGCTAGGTTGTCAATATTTCCCAGTTGCCAAGCAACAGGGTACCACACATACAGCGACTTCCGGCGACATGAGCGACGGCGATCCTTGGCGACTAGATGTGGGTGTATCCGGCGACTTTGAAAGTTGAGAAAAGTTTAACTTTATGCAAATTTGGAGCGACATGGTGCAGCGACTACCAATGGGAGTGAAGACAGTAGAGCGCACGCGATCCGTAGCCACCCCTGCTCACCAGCAGAAGCAGCCCTATTGCGGTAGTAGCCAGTTAGCTTAGCTTAGCTTAGGATCTCAGCGGGTTTAAAGCAAAAAGAAAAGAAAAGAAATAATAACGAAACACACTCAATTTTTGTTGCAATTGAGCAAAATCCCAGTGTAGCTCCTATCTTGGGTGCGAGCAGCACCGAGTCACCATCTAACATATAGTGAATGACACCCTGATGGTGGCGCTCACTTACTGAGATAGGAGCTACACCGGGATTTTGCTCAATTTCAACAAAAAGTGAGAGTGTTTCACTATCATTTCTTTTCTTTTCTTTTTTTGCTTTAAACGCGCCAAGGCCATAAGCTAAGCTAATTGGCGCTATAGACGACCGCAATGGCAAAGAGCTCACACTGCTTCTCCTTCATCTCGTAGGATATAATGCATGCTAGTCGCACCACCCATGTTACTATGGCAACCAGTAGTAGGAACCCCTATTGGCGACTCCACAGTACAGCGACTGGCGACTTACAACGATAAAATCGCTGTATGTGTGAATGTACCTTTAGTCTGTCAACTAGCCAGCTAGAGCTAAAGTTGTCTCTGTGACAAAAAAGAAACAAGAATTTAAAGAAATAACCGCTTCTTTTCCTTGTTTGTTTTGTTTATTTCTTTGATAAAAGTTCACTTTGCAGTCTGTGCTAACCTCATTTTAGTAAAATGTTAGCTATGCGGGTTCTTTTAGTAATTTACTCAATAATCTGAGTGAAAAGTTTATATTCCCGATGTCTTCGTCTTGTTTCAACTGTCAATGTGCATTTACACAGTGTGTGTAAAAGACTTCACATCTACATGCTAGCTGGTTTAATCATTTACCTCAGACCTTAGCTAGCTTATGCTTGTGTCCATATTTCGTAGTTGCCAAGCAACAGGGTACAAAATTATATATGTAAACCTATAATATGTAATAAAACAGAAATACTCAATAATAGAAATATAAATGAGGCCCGACTCCTGTACATTAAGTCATATTATGTATAACATTCTGAGGTAAATAACGACTTTTGCATCCTATTTAACACTATGGCGAACTGAAGCCTTCCCGCGCGCGTTCCCGTATCAAGCTTCTCTCCCTGCGTGCGCGCTCCCGTGTCCCTCCGTGCTCGCGCTCGCTCACGTTCTCATTATAGCACACAAACAAACATGCCTGAAGTTCCCGGCGCAGAGCACGAGCGCTCCGGAAATACGACCAAGAAGAGAAAGCAGGAGTATTTGGACGAATTGTCCGCTAGAAAGAAATCTCGCTGGGGGATTTTAACTAGTCAGGGTGAGTGCAGTGTGATTTCCTCTCACTGTTCCCTCTTTACACAAATACACTGCGCATGAGATTGTGGGTTGGAAAGTGAAGCAGATGTGGAGCTCGTGCTTATGTTAAACTGGAGAAATGTTTCATTAATGATCAGTGAATGATCAGCCCATCACTAGGTTTGGTTTATCTGTTTTAGGAGAAAGCCACTAGAAAGAGGATGGCTGTTACGCAATAACATCAACAACGTAACCATGGTGCACCTGATATGGAAAGCCTACAGGTTCAAAATATGTAAAATAAATAAATAAATAAATAAATAAATCACATGTACCCGACCAGTGGCATGCTTTAAAGTGTCATTAAAATCAGTAAGAGTTTCAGAGCTTGCTGTACCCGTCCCTTAGTGTTATAGACATCAATGTGATAGTTTATCTAGACCGCCCACCCCCCCCCAAAAAATAGCTATATGCCCTGCTTAGGGAAAAAAACAACAACAAAACAATAGAAGCCCTCATAGAATTTGTAATGGTTTTAATGGTTATAATGGGAATTGTAATGATTTTAATGAAAATTGTAATGTTCCCTGTGGGTCTACTGATAATTGAATGGTTTTAATGCTTAGCTGATGGTTTGTAAAGGTATTTGTAGCGGAAACCATTAGAATTTATGTGATTGTTGTTGTTTTTTTCCCCACAGGGTGTTTAATTAAATACTCATTATATAACAGTTAGTCATTAATATACAATACTATACAGTATCAATATGCAACAAAGTTGAAGAGCATTCCAAGAATGCTTGTATTTTCTATAACACTAGATATAACACTACGATATAGTTCTATAACACTACATCATATATTTCTGCTTCCGAGTTAGCGACATCATCAGCGGACATGGCAAAGGATACATTTTTAATTAATATAATATTTTTGACTTAAAATATGAAAGCTTGTCAGATGAAGATAAAAAGGAAGAAGGGAAGCCAATTGTACCGGAAGCACGACAGTGACGACTCTCTCGTCATCTAAGATTGTTGTCCTTGCTACAGTCAGCTTCCTGTTTCAAAAGCTGTGTTTATACCGTAGGAGTTCCAGCCTGATTTAGTCAGAAATCATAATGTGATGTGCTCACCTGTGGCTGAGAAAGTCAACGACCAAATTCTGGCAGTGTCAGATATATTAGATTACAATCTCAGAGAGTGAGAGCTGCTATGATGCTTGTCTAAATGTCACCAATAGGAGTGTGGGATAGGTTATTACGAAACTCACAGGACGGCTACAAATGTGATAATAGACAGTCCGTACAGGATTTCGCAGAGTTTTTGATTTGCTTGATTTTGCTGCGTTGTTATTTATTTATTTATTTATTTTTCAAATTTGTGGACCTTTTTCGTGCTTTTTTTTCCCAGAAAACTACTTGAATTGGCGAAATTGCAATTGCACGAAATTGTTTTTTTGCACGGTCTTTCGCAGTGATGTTTGTTGGTAAATGAGACCTGTTAGCTATACTCATGTACGCATGTGAATCAAAGTGGGCTTTGGCTGAATGAGCGTTGTGATGATGTCACATGACACGTCTCTGCCCAAATCTGCGGAAAATCTGTGGTAATTTTGAAAAATTGCAAGCTCCTCCGAATATTGCAGAGTTCATTTCTGCGATCGCAGAATCTTGAAATCCTGGAGGGACTGAGCAGTGATGGTGAAACATAAACAAAATATGCTAATGAAAAGAAAAAATATACTTATTACCTCAGGCTCAATATGCCGAATGGGCATGCTATGTTATCCTCTTTTTAGCCAGCTATAAACACCTCCAAGCTCATCATCTTCACTATTTAAAATATGTTCTCTCCACACATAACATTGCTATTATTATACTGATGTGGGACTTTTTCATATTATTGTGAAAATTTATTCAGTAAAAACAAAATATGAACATAAATTACACCATAAATGGCATGCATTTATTCAGAGTTTAATACATAAAACTGCCTAAAAGTCATTTAACCAAAAATTTAGGTAATACATTTCAATAGATTTACATTAGATGACTAAAAGTAGAACATGTGATTGTTAACATTTCATAGAATATGAAATATTATAAAAACCTGGATAGTATTTCAGCAGTGAAATTCATGTTGACAGCACTATTACACACCATATTTTGTCCCTGTTGGCCTTCCATACAGTCACCCACCGTCCTCTTTACTCTTCATGGAACCTGATTGGATATTTTTACACTCGATTCATCTGAAACCTTGGATGCTTGCTTTCTGTGTTGATGATATTTAAAAATAAATAAATAAATAAACCAATAAATAAAAACAGATCATTTAGAACCAAAAAATAATACAATGTGTGATAAAATGTGAGCTGAGCCCGGGAAGTTAGTCAAGTTTATCTTAACTGAGTAGGTTATTTAAATACAAGTACACGTTGTTTAATCATTTTTATGGTTATTAAATACTTATAGGTTATTGAAATATCACATTTAATGTGATTCAGATCAGCAGAGACCAATTTTAGTTTTAGGATTACAGTGGGGGGAAAAAGTATTTGATCCCCTGCTGATTTTGTAAGTTTGCCCACTGACAAAGAAATGATCAGTCTATAATTTTAATGGTAGGTGTATTTTAACAGTGAGAGACAGAATAACAACAGAAAAATCCAGAAAAACGCATTTCAAAAAAGTTATAAATTGATTTGCATTTTAATGAGGGAAATAAGTATTTGACCCCTTCGACTTAGTACTTGGTGGCAAAACCCTTGTTGGCAATCACAGAGGTCAGACGTTTCTTGTAGTTGGCCACCAGGTTTGCACACATCTCAGGAGGGATTTCGTCCCACTCCTCTTTGCAGATCCTCTCCAAGGATCCTCATTAAGGTCATTTTCAATGCCCTGGCTGAGGGAAGGAGGTTCTCACCCAAGATTTGACGGTACATGGCCCCGTCCATCGTCCCTTTGATGCGGTGCAGTTGTCCTGTCCCCTTAGCAGAAAAACACCCCCAAAGCATAATGTTCCCACCTCCATGTTTGACGGTGGGGATGGTGTTCTTGGGGTCATAGGCAGCATTCCTCCTCCTCCAAACACGGCGAGTTGAAGAGAGATCTGACTACACCTGACCACAACACTTTCACCCAGTTCTCCTCTGAATCATTCAGGCAAACTTCAGACGGGCCTGTACATGTGCTTTCTTGAGCAGGGGGACCTTGCGGGCGCTGCAGGATTTCAGTCCTTCACGGCGTAGTATGTTACCAATTGTTTTCTTGGTGACTATGGTCCCAGCTGCCTTGAGATCATTAACAAGATCCTCCCGTGTAGTTCTGGGCTGATTCCTCACCGTTCTCATGATCATTGAAACTCCACGAGGTGAGATCTTACATGGAGCCCCAGACCGAGGGAGACTGACAGTTTCTTCCATTTGCGAATAATCGCACCAACTGTTGTCACCTTCTCACCAAGCTGCTTGGCGATGGTCTTGTAGCCCATTCCAGCCTTGTGTAGGTCTACAATCTTGTCCCTGACGTCCTTGGACAGCTCTTTGGTCTTGGCCATGGTGGAGAGTTTGGAATCTGATTGATTGATTGCTTCTGTGGACAGGTGTCTTTTTACAGGTAACAAACTGAGATTAGGAGCACTCCCTTTAAGAGAGCGTTCCTAATCTCACCTGTGTAAAAGACGCCTGGGAACCAGAAATCTTGCTGATTGATAGGGGATCAAATACTTATTTCACTCATTAAAATGCAAATCAATTTATAACTTTTTTGAAATGCGTTTTTCTGGATTTTTTTGTTGTTATTCTGTCTCTCACTGTTAAAATACACCTACCATTAAAATTATAGACCGATCATTTCTTTGTCAGTGGGCAAACGTACAAAATCCGCAGGGGATCACATACTTTTTTGCCCCCACTGTATGTCACAGCACTATGTGGTTTATTTTTTCTACTAAAACACACCTCTTTATAATTAAAATATATTTGCATTTAGGGAAAGGCGTACTAATCTTCCCGACAAAAGCTTAACCTTTTGATTTATAAACTCCACACACATCAGTAAGGGTTTGACCCCTGAGTCGCATTAGGATTTAATTGAAGTGCTGTTCAGCCTTTAGCTCTTTCGCATTTGTTTACTTCACCTAGTCCACTAATTAGTGCACTTAGTCTGAATGCACTAGCTTGTTTGCTGTAAATAGCAGACTTGGGGACGGGCATGGGAAATCTGTGCTATGTTTAGTTCAGGACATTTGAACCCGTCATAGCAAAGTCATCCTGCCAATGCACTAAAGTGAAAAGCGCTTCAGTGTGAAGCGGGCTGAGAGCACTTCATTAATCAGCCTTAGTGTCTCATCTACATTTTTAACATTTGAATTCATAATTACAGCAGCAGAAACGACTAGACCTTAGTGTCTGTCTGTGATTTTGCCTCCTTACCACTCATTCCCACTTATAGCCTTCAATAAGCAGTAAATATGACACTTAAACACCAAATACGACCCCTTGTGCCTTTGCTAACTGGAGCTGGAGTTTCTGTGTGCAGTAAACCCAGGGACTGAACACTTTGTAGAATATTAATGAGCTTTGATTCACAAAGAAAGGACTCATAAGTAAAGAGAAAATTTCCCAGAATACCCCAGTGCTGCAGGGAAACCAGTAAGAGAATAACACTGGCAACAACCAGGATATCTGCTGCTGGGAAAACTGGGCTGCTGTTACTGGTGGAAACCTCTCATGTATTTTGTACTTGAATAATTAAGTTATTAATATATTACTTAATTTATTTAGTTAATGAATTACCTATTAGGTTTAGGTAAAATAAAGGGTAAAGAGGTTATTTTCGTTCTTTCTTTCTTCCATTTTCCTGTAATCCAGTTTTCCCCAGAGCCTTTAATTAATTCTTTAAAAAAATATGTAATCATATTAAGTCATATTTTATATAAATGAGTTATATACAGTTAATTGTATTATATCTAAGATAAGATAAGATAACATGTACCTTTATCGATCCCCCGTAGGGGAAATTGAAATTGACACAGCATCACAAGTAGGATGAGTAACATCAAAGAAAGAAAATAATTTCCATAAATACCTATACAATAGAAATAATAGAAACAATAAAACAGGTGTGTGTGTATGTACATGTGCTATAGTTCCATTTGTATATGTACATGTGCAATATCTTCAAGTATTTATTTGCATAAATGTGCAATATCTGTGGAATGACAATGAACTGTTGAGTGTCTGTTCCTGTGAGAATCAATCAGTGGAGTAGGAGGTACTGGGTATTGTAGCATTGTGGAGTCTGATGACTGATGGCACGAAAGAGCCCCCCAGACGTTTTGAGGCACGTGGCTGGATGAATCTGTGACTGAATGTGCTCCTGAGCCTCCTCAGCTCAGCGTAGAGAGGATGAGAAGGATTGTCCATGATAGCTTTCAGCTTCCCTCTCATCCTCTTCTCAGTCACTTCCTCCACCCTGTCCAGTTCCATCCCTACTACAGAGCTGGCCTTCTCCTCACCAACTGGCTCAGTTTGTTGGCCCCACAAGTCCCAACGCCACCTCCCCAGCACACCACAGCAAAGAAGATAACACCGGCCACCACAGACTGGTAAAACATCCGTAGCAGCCTAGTGCACACATTAAGGGACCTGAGCCTCCTCAGAAAGAACATCCTGCTCTGTCCTTTCTTATAGAGGGCCTCAGTGTTGTCCAGTCCAGTTTGTTATTGCGTTGCACCCATAGGAGCTTGTAGGTGTTCACTAGCTTCACTCCCTCCCCCCTTATGGCAACAGGAGTGGGGGGCCTCTTGCTGTACCACCAGCTCCTTGGTTTTCCCGATGTTGAACTGGAGGTGGTTGTTGTCACACCATCTAATAAAGCTTTCAATAAGGTCTTTGTACTCCTCCTCCTTATCATCTGTGATACAGCCAACAATGGAGGAGTCATCCGAAAACTTCTGTAGGTGGCATGTTCACGAATTGAAGCAGGAGTCAGAAGTGTAGAGGGTGAACAAGAATGGAGACAATACAGTTCCCTGGGATGCTTCAGTGTTGCTAGTCACCATGTCTGACAAGCAGCCTTGCAGCCTGACATACTGTGGCCTGTCAGTGAGGTAGTCTGTAATCCAGGCCACAAGGTCCTGGTCCACCTGCATCACAGAAAGCTTCTCAGCCAGCCGGAGGGGCTGAACCATGTTAAAAGCACTTGAAATATCAAAGAACATGATCCTCACAGTGCTTTGTGGCCTCTCCAGATGTGTATAAGCTCTGTGAAGCAGATAGATGATGGCGTCCTCCACACCAATATCAGCCTGGTATGCAAACTGCAGCGGATCCAGGAAGTTGCATACCAAGGGCCTGAGGTGCTTCAGAACCAGCCTCTCAAGGGTCTTCATTACATGTGACGTTAAGGCCACAGGCCTGAAGTTGTTGAGAGCACTGTCTTGTATGTAAATGGATAAATTACAGAGATATAAATGATACAGTTATACATTCCTCTAAGTGATAAAAAATAGTTTATAATTTATAAAACCAACACATTTGTATTACTATTGATTTTAATAAATTTTACTGTTATTTTTTGCTTGTTTTGTTTTCTAATCATATCATGAGGAAAGCAGATGAAATGGACCCTGTTGTTTAACTAATGCTTAAGAAATATCTTTTTAAAAAAATCACTACGGCTCACTGTTTACCAACATTTATAAAACAAGCCCCAAATTTATGTATGAACGCACGTTATTCAGACGATCTGAATAAACATGTCAGGGAGGGAGAATAAAAATGTCACGAGTCAAACGCTTTGGAATCAAGCCTCATTTGATTCAAAACACAGAGGGGTGTGTTAATACAATGATGTTTGAATTTAGGATGATTGGACTACTGACTACTGATCAGAAGTCGCTCTGGATAAGGGTGTCTGCTAAATGCCGTAAAATGTAAACAAATGTTAAATAATATACAGACGTGACAAATTAATGGGAAAAAAAAAAAAAACAACACATAGAGGTAGAACTATTTCAGATTTCTTTATCACGACACACCGTCATACTGATATATCGTCAAAGTCCAAAAATGCTCTTGCAGCGTGAATATGACGGGCGTGCTTTCGTTCGCAGGCGGTCATGCCGTACTCGTATCGGTGGCTAGACGTGCCGTGGGGAGATGGAGACATGGGTACGTACAGTGCAGAAAGCTTTTTTTGTTTTGTTTGTTTTACAGAGGGGTGAGAAATGAGGGTTGTGTAAGGTCTGGCATTTGCATGTGGACACTGCCAGGTGGAGATTGTACTATATATAGCTGCTGTCAGAGGAGAGGAATCCATAGGGAAATATCACAGCCTGACTTTGGCTGCGGAAAAGGGCGTGTTTACAGAATAGAGCCACGAATCTGTGGAAAAGTTTAAACCAGTTTAACATTCGGTGGAGCGATTTCTATGCTAAAAGTACACAAAATGAAAGATCTGCAATTACAATATTGAGGATCGTAAGGAGATATTATAATGTAATCAGATGTAAACGATATCACTGGCTTTGGAAATTAGAGAGGTGTAATTCTATACAGCTTGTAAAGCAGGCTAATATTACCCAGATATTTACTTTTTTTTTTTTTAACTTACATTTAATTATCATACACATAGCAAAAGTAACAGCAGCTGATTAAAAATAATCATAAAGCATTTGAAAATTCCCGCTTACTGTAAAAGCAGGACAACTTGGTGCCGTGATCCGGATGACACGCTAACACCGACTGTAACGTCTCTGGTGAGTCATGAACCAAGAGAAAAGTTGCCTGGATTCTGTTCCTTGAAAGGTAGGAGAGAAGGAGTCAGAATTATAGCAGATATCCTCTCAGGGATCGAGAGATGAGCGGATGTTTTGTTGTATTTTTTGCCGTTGTAGCCTCGCTGGTTATCTGGTTACCTCTGCGTGACCAGTGAAGGCATAGAACCAGTGAATTTAGAGAAAGATTCCTGGACGAATCCAAACTATAAATCCAGTTCATTAATTAAGGGAGGCACAGGAGTGCCTGATCGGACTGAGTTCGATTTTTAAACCAAGTAATAGATGAGGTGATGAGACCCTTGATAAGTGTGAAAAGGATTTAGGGTAAGGCATTATTTGCTATATGGACCCAATCTTGGTAAGAAAAATGCTGTGTAAATTGTGTATAGAACATTTAATGTGGATCATTTTATACAGCATATAGTATGCATGCTCGTGTGTTCCAGTAGTTACTGTTCTTTGGTTATTTGTCAATATTTTACAGTAGTTATGCTAATCCAGCAGATATTATAATGTCCAGACGATACAAAAGGTGAAATCGCACACTCCGGTAATTATTTTAATTGTGTGTGAAGCTCACACAAGCTGAGTCTGCTGATTGTAATTTCTGATGTTTAATATTGTTTGTGTGTGTGTGTGTGTGTGTGTGTGTGTGTGTGTGTGTGTGTTTTTTATAGGCTCATGGGCAGACCGATCTCCACTCCATGAAGCTGCAAGCCAGGGACGCCTTCTGGCCCTGAAAACCCTGCTATCACAGGTGTGCGTGCGCACGCGAGTACATTTATGCACGCATGCACACACAGCACACACACACACACACGCGCACACAATTTTCATTTGATATGCATTTTCCTCCCGTCAGGGTTACAATGCAAACCTCGTCACCATCGATCATGTGACTCCACTGCACGAGGCGTGTCTGGGCGATCATGTGGCGTGTGCCAGAGCGCTCATCGAGGCCGGAGCTAATGTAAGTCCGTACACGGCCATGGAAAATACTTCTTTCTGATTGGCTGGCTGTTATTTTGTTATATTGTAACACCTTTCAGTCCGTTTCACTGTTGTGCTGTTAATTCATAACTGAAAATACATTCATGTTGCAATGAATCTGTAGCGTTTTCATTAATTAAGACTTACACGAAAAAAGAGCAAGATCACACCCGAGTTCACCCACACGAACTTGTACAGCAGACTCTCCATACAAACAGTTCTCTGAAAGGAGATTTTCATTAACATTTATGGAAGGAGTCTCCAGTGTCAGCTCTTTATAGCAGTCTGAAGTAAAGCTGTGGTAAAGAGGAGTTTACACTTTGCAGTTTCTACATACTGTAGCATGACCTAGCTTCATTTGTTTTTGTCTTGTTAACTTCAAGAGAGAAAAACAGAGAGGCTGGTGAGGGAACGACTGTTTATAGCTGCTATAACGTAAGTGAGAACAGGAACTAACTTGTTTCGTGGACATTCCACAACATTAAATGTAACCATAAATGGATAAGAATTATGACATGCCATTCCTTAATAAGTTAAAACTTGTAATTGTTGACAGATTTCTGTGGTATAAGAGGAATAAAACACTCTGGGAGGAAGAGGCCATGAGCAAAATAAATAAATAAATAAATAAATAACAAGAATAAAATGGACTGGATGGTCTCCATTTTGTATACCATTTTCTGATATCCGTGCATCAGCGAGCGTGACCTCTCATATCTAATTCAGTGCGATTGGACGTCTTCTGTGAACTTAAAAAAAAAAAAAAAAAAGATGTCTTTTGTCTTTTATGAGGTTCTTTGTCAGTAGGGAAAATAAACCCCTATATAAACCTCTGTGTGAGATGTGACACGTATGACATCAGGGTCACGTGACATTAAATGAAGTCTGAATCTGTGACGTGGGTAAACATGTCAGGATGACTTTTTCTTATAGTGGTTTTACTTCCTGTGTCTTAATATATCGTTCAGATTCGTTTCATAAGTAAATCTATGCTTTAAATGCAACACTTTAAGACAAAGGAGAAAAAAAAGCCTGGGGGTTGGTTGTGCAAAGAAAATGTGTGTGATGATGTGTACTGATCCAGTTTTTGTGTGTGTGTGTGTGTGTGTGTGTGTGTGTTAGGTGAACGCTACCACCATCGATGGTGTAACCCCTCTGTTTAACGCCTGTTCTGCGGGCAGTGCGACGTGTACAGAGGTTCTGCTGGAGCACGGCGCTAACCCACAGCCTGAGCCGTGCCAACCTTCACCGATCCACGAGGCCAGCAGCAAAGGTGACCATTTCTCACCTAAAAAAAAATATCGTTTTAAGTGGCAGCATGGTTTTTTTTTTTACACAGGCTGCATGTAATTGTGATACTTTTTTTTTTTTTACCACTAACATCTGCGTTTTGTTCAGGAAGGACGGCGTGTGTGGAGGCCCTGATATCGTGGGGGGCAGATGTGGATTACGACATTCCTCATTTAGGAACACCACTTTACATCGCCTGCGCCTCCCGAGAGCTACAGTGCACACAGAAGCTTCTAGATGGAGGTCTGTGCGAGGTCTCGGACAACCTGACTAACTAACAGCTAATCTGAATTTAGTTTTAGTCTTTCGACAACACAGATAACGGCTACATTTTATAATCATATTTTACTAACTTGATTCTTAGCTTTAGTCTCGACTACAGCAGTCCTGGTCAACTGAAACGGAATGTTTTCAGCATGATTTAACACTGCTCTAACACCACTTTAACATTTTAACACGTTCATAACACTAATATTCTGATATTACAACTACCAGTGCACATTTTACATGGAATTAAACTCGTGCCAAAAGTATTGAACGTGACTTTTCAAGAAACGGACAAAAATATACAGTGAGAAAGAAGAAACTCTCTGAAACTGAAAACAGTGAACTGAAAATAAACGGCGTTCTTTGTTAACAGTTTTCTAAGCTTCCTTTTCGTTAATCACGGTTTATGAAGGCGCTGCCAGAGTTTTCGTTCACGCTTTCAAAGTTTCCGTTTCTAGCACAAATCTCTCGTGTGGGAATAACATCGATTTACTCTCCCTGGCTAGTGAGATTTGGATGGACAGCTCCTTGACCGGGAAGTAGAGACTTGAGTGGCGTGAATTTTGGAGAGCGTTCTGGATGCGGTTCTGTGTATAGTTATAGTGTTCGTACTTTGCAGTGGAAATGACTTCCTTACCGAGTCGGTATATTAGTTCGTAATTAATATCTGAGGTTTGGGTCTCATACGACTATTTTTTCTGCGATGAGCTCTCAGGAGCAGCACGGAGCGGTGTTGTAGTCATCATCATCTTCATCATCATACTCATCCTCCTCAGCTGGACACTCGAGCAGCCGCCAATCCAAATCTCACCAGCCAATGAAAGTAAAGCGCTGTTAAGCTTCCACCCACACGAGAGGTTTGGGACACGTAAACTCGGGAAAACTTTGAGAGCGTAAACGAAAACTCTGGCAACGCGTTCATAAACCATGATTAGGAAAAAAAGGAACTTAGAAAACTGTTAACAAAGAATGATGTTTATTTGAAGACCGTGACCACTGTGTTCACTGTTTTCAGTTTCAGAATGTGTTTCTTCTTTCTCATTTAATATTTTTGTTAATTTCTTGAAAAGCTACGTTCAATGCTTTTGCCACAAATTTCATTCCATACATTCTATTTGTAATCCTGTGGGAAATGGCTAAAAGGTGGAGCACTTCCTGTAGAATTGTGTGTCAGATGTGCACTGATGTTCCTGTAGCACTGAGATTTTAAATAAATAAATAAATAAATAAATAAATAAACGAAAAAAAAAGTTTTTAAAAGGGTCCTAAAACAATGTTGGAAAGGGGGGGGGGGGGGGAGTAGAAAAACAAATTAAAAAAAGAAAAGTTTTAAAAGGTGAAAAAAAGGTTTTAAAAATTGTTGAAACAAAAGTAAAAAGTTTTGAAAAAAAAAAAAAAAAACAGGGTTGTGTAATGAAGTGGAGTATCATATGTATCGTATGCAATTTGTCTTTTATGTATTAAAGTATGAGACGTCATACTTTTTATCCATTTATTGTTACATTTAACGATGTGGAACATCCCGAAAACAAGTCAGTTCCTGTTTTCACTTACTTTATGTGCTGTAACTTCAAAATATCGATAAATGTACATCTTTTTTTTTTTTTTTTTGTAATCCGTGAGCTGTTACTATAGAAACGATAATGCATTAGAATATAGACCTGTGATTTGCAGCTGCACTACTGTCAGAGCTTGCGTTATCGATAGAACATTAACCGGATTAGAGAAATGAACAACACTGTGATACGAATGTCAGTAATATTGCATTGTAGTCAATAGATTAAATCAAAATAATTGTTAGCTGCGGTGAACAGGGGACTTTACAATTTACTTCGCAGGTGCCAACGTACAGAAGGGGCGTTTCCTGGACACTCCACTTCACGCCGCTGCACAGAAAGACTGCCCCGAGATCGTCAAAGTGCTGCTGGAGTTTGGCGCCAACATCAACGCTCGAAACCTGGAGCTGCAGAGAGCGGTGGAGACGGCGCCCCCTAGCAGCCTGGCAGAACGCATGTTGCTGCACTACGAAGGTATCTTACCTAGGTTTTTGTACTGGAGCATTAGGGGGCGTGGCCTAAAGTGTGAAGGTGGAGTTAGTGTGATAGTACTGATAGTGTGATAGACTGTATGTTTCACTATGTTAGCAACAAGTAAAGTGTATGAGCTCTTCAATTACACTGGCGGTATTTTGTGTGTGTGTGTGTGTGTGTGTGTGTGTGTGTGTGTAGTTACTCCGCGCTCTCTGAGTGAGCTTTGCAGGTTGTGCATCAGAGAGTATCTGGGACGCACGAGGCTTCATCTCATCCCTCATCTCAGACTGCCAACTCTGCTCCACAGATTCCTGCAGCACAGATAGACACCTGTCTCTCTCTCTCTCGCTCTCTCTCTCTGCCCATCTCTCTGTCCACCTGTTTCTCTCTTTCTCTCCCTCCACCTGTCCACTTTGCCTTTGTATCTGTTTCTGTCTCTCTCTGTCTACCTATATTACTTTATATCTGACTCTGTCTCTCTCTCTGTCTCTGTCTCTAACTGTCTCTCTCTCTCTCTCCGTATATCTCTCTATCCACGTTTCTCCTTCTCTCTCCACCTGTTTCTCAGTACCTATCTCTGTCTCTTTCTCTCTTTCTGTGCCTCATTTACATACTGTATCTCTCCACCTGCGCATCTCTGCATCTGCGTGTCTCTCTGTCTTTTTCTGTCTGCCCATCTCTCTCTGTTTCTCTCTCTACCCGTCTCTGTCTCCACATGTCTGTCTCCACCTGTCTTTTACTCCACCTCTCTTGTCTGTCTGCCTGTCAATCTGTTTCTCCACATATCTCTGTCTCTACCCGACGCTCTATCCACCCGTCTCACCGGTCTGTCTGTGTGAATCTGTCCGTCTCTCACTCCACCTGTCTCTCTACCAGTGTCTATCTCTCTTTCTTTTATATATCTTTCCCTGCTTTTATCCGTATTTGTGTTTTCAGATTTCTTGTCGTTTATTTCGTCTCTCAAGTGCATTTATTATCGTCTTCGTAACACAAAAGGATGAGCTGCTTGCTCTTGATTTAAACACGATGTCTGTCAAAAGCACAATGCTGTTTATTGGGTCAAAATCCACAACGCTTAACATCACTCTGTGTTCATTAGGAAGTGTCTCACACCACGTTCACACTAGTGAGTGAAAAAGGAACTGTTTACACTCCCCCCCCCACACACACACACACGATTTTCTCTAATTTATGCAGATTAGTTTTTAAATGATGAACTGTAATGCACTGGACTGTAATATGCATTATTCTAGAAGTTTGTATGTGGTGCTTACTGTATGTACGCCATATCCTTTACAAAGTGACGCTGATTTTTCTTCCTCACATTTTTCTTTCTTACGCTTTCAGCCTTTTGAAAACATTAGCGGTTGCTACGTGGTGACATCAGCGACTCGTTCGCTCCCCGAGTGAACGCAGGTGTAAGATCGTCAACGGTTCCGTCTTTCTCTGAAATCCGTAATATAAAACGTGACTTGAAGCCATATTTATAGATCGCGTTATCTGTCCTCCTGCCCTTCAGGCAGTTAATTAATTAAATGTGAATGTCAGTGGTGGAAATGCCACCACAAACTCTTCTCGCATCTCCCACGGTTTGATCTCGTGGTGCGTTCAACGTGCCGAGTATGTAATCGCAACATAATCACAACTGTACGGTGTTTTACTGAAACGTCAGCATGTCAACAATTATACGGGAATAAAAAACGGAAATGTTTAATGATGTCGTTACTTTTGTCTTTAATGGTTTTGTTTTGCGTTATTTACCATTTGGTTTGGGTGTCAGATTTGAAAAAATGCCATGTCAGATTGTTTAATATGTAACGAATAAAACATTTTTATTTATTTAAAAAATTTTTTTTTATGATGCAAGGAGTTACCACCCCAAGGTTGAATAACATTAAAGTGTTTTATTCCTCTTATACCACATCAATTTGCCAATGGTTACCATTTTTATGTCATGTTATACTATACGTCATACTTTTTATCCATTTACAGCTACATTTAATGCTGTGGAACATCCACAAATCAGGTTAGATCCTGTTCTCACTTGCGTTATACAGGATGTCCCAAAAGTCTCCATACATAGGGGACTATGTACACCAGCACCATGTCTTTTGTGCCTTCATGCCTTCTTCAGTGGATGTTCATGGATGTCCACTTCTTCCCGGTTGGTCCGCAACACTTCCGAACTTATTAACTTATTTGTTAATAAGTTTGGCAACAGTATCGTGTCTGTGTGTGTGTGTGTGTGTGTGTGATGTGCTCGCCATGTTTCCTGTTAAAGTCCATCGCAACCTTGTGACAGCTTCTCGATCCAGCCATGAGAATGATTTCAATACGTTCTTCTTTTGTCAAAAAGGCAAAATTTTGGAAGACATTTTGCTAAATTGTTCATTTCCCCTATGTATACAGACTTTTGGGACACCCTGTAGAATCTATAAACAGTCGTTCCCTCACCATCCTCTCTCTAAGACCAAAAAAAAATCCCCAAAAACACAGCTTTTCACATTTCCGAGAAACCGCAAAGCGTAAGCGCGTCTGTCCTGAAGATGCCAGAAAACTGCTACAAAGCGCCGACACTGGAGACTCCTTCCATAAATGTTAAATAAACATCTCCTTACAACAAGTTCACGTGGAGCTTCCGCTGTACGAGTCCCAGTGACCGAGCTGTTACTATAGAAACGATAACCTATTAGAAGGAGCACGTTTTGTAGAACTGCTGTTATAGAAAATTAACCAACACCTTCTGACCAATCAGAATTGAGAATCCAAAAGGACATTTCAATCGAGGAAGGAAAGGAAATTTCCTCTGAGAGGAAGAGTTCAGACAGCCCTGAGTTCTCAGACCAAACCTGAAAGTGAGCCAGCTGCCTACGTGAACAAGTCTTAACATGGGAAATTTCTTTACTGCTTTATTTCATTCATATTTCAGTTTAGAATGAATTATTTAAAACAAATTGTGACACCTGCTTCAATTCTGCTAAGAATATACAGTTACGTTATACTAATGCTAGGTAAGGTTAGATAAAAGCTACTGCTATTTTTAAATCTTAATAGCTTCTATTAAACAACCTACTAGTCAGAAAGTAAAAAAGTGCTTGATGTCATGGTGTTCTGTTTATAAAATAAATAAATAAATAAATAAATAAATAACGAACACTGGTGCTTTAAAAAAAAATCGAATATCGGTGTTTAAGAAGAATAAATGGAAGTAAACAAGGACCTTCACTACGGTGATGAACACAAAATAAAAACAAAACAAAACCTGTGATTAACAATGAATGGCAACTGATGAATTAAAAAAAAATTTTTTTTTAAATAAAGAAGACAAAAATTTGGGTGCTTCATCATTTTAATAAGAATCTTCAAATCTTTATGATCACAAATGCTGCCTATTCTTTTCCCCCCTCGCATCCTTTGATAAGTACAATTTTAACGGACTTCTTTCCTTCGGTTTCTTTCTCCCTTGTCGTACATTTTACCCATAAAACAGCATTATAAAAAATAAATAGATCACTATAATGAGAAACATAATTGTGTATCGTCTGCTTCTACTGCTCTCTGAGTGTTACGGATTTATAGATGGAGGCTACACCCTGTTCGGCCGTGGAATCGTAGAACAGCAAAAAAAAGTAATATATATATATATATATATATATATATATATATATATATATATATATATATATATATATATATATATATATATATATATATATATATATATACAAATAAATAAATAAATACATACATACTGTACACGTACATGGATAAATACAGTTCACAGTGCAATTTGTTGAAAACGATTCTCGCGACTGCAAACCGGCGAGTCGCGAAATAATCGTGTCACTAAGTGGATAGCTCCTCACACGCTCGCAAAATGAAATGATTGACATTTTTTTTTTTTTTTTTTAAATAACAAGCTAAACTGTATATGATACACTCTTAAATTTGATGTCTGATAATCATGTTGTCTAAGGTAGCATACCCTGCTACTACAGATGCTAGCGTTGTTTGCTAATTTAAGGCACACACTATAGACAATCGACTATCAGCAAAAAAAAAAAAAAAAATAGTTCATACGTTTTTCTCCCGTACAGCAGCTTCACATATTTCCTAAGATTTAATCTCCTGTGTGAAACAGTTCTCAGTTGTAACAAACCACAATCAAATAATAGCTAATAAAACGGCAAGCAGCGAACAGCGGGGTCCCAGCACGTTTTTAGGTGTACTTTTTGTTCATGTCCACAAACCTCTGCAGAATGTTTCAGCAAGATGAAGTGAACAGGAATTTAACATTAGATGACTGTCAGAGGAGACTGCTGAAGTGGTCAAAGCAGCTACAAATCAAAATACCTAATACAATATGGAGGGGGGGGGACATCAAGTGCCCATACGTATGATTTCTACTGATTTACTCTGAGGGAAAAGATAGCTAGAGCTATCTAGATAGCTAGAGTAACTAGCACAGTGCCATTGTGTTGTCACTGTGTTGGTACTATGAGTAGGGATGCATCGATACCATTTTCTTCTCACTCGTCATTAGTAAACTACTTAGAATGAATCAATCAGGGATTGTTATTGTTATTATTTTGTCTTCTGGGAAACATGTAAATATCTTATGTAGCTTCTGAAGGGCAGTACTAAATGAAAAAAAAAAAATTAGATCATTAAACAAAATAGCAATTTACACTGATCATCCTTTTTTACACCCCCCTGGCTCTTAATGTATCGTGTCGCCTTCTTGAGCATCAGTGAATGTGTGCACCTTTTGTAATAGTTGAGTGCGAGTCCCTCAGTCGTCCTCGGAGTCAAAAGATGGATCTGAACATCATATAGCCACTTTTGGAACGGGCTCAAATATGCAGAAGATGCTGGAAATGCAAAGAATGTGCAGGACCTGGAGGATTTTTCTGAAGAACAGTAGGCAGTTTAACTGCTCAGGACAAACAAGGGACTCATGAACAACTCTTTTTGTGTCTTGTGGACTATATGTAAACATCTGTTATGTGAAATAGCAAATTCAGGGCAGGACTGAATAAGAAACAAAGTGTAATCTTTATGAGCTGTCTTACTGTATTAAAAATCATTAACATTTTGCAGATTCTGCAAGGCGTATGTGAAATTATGGCCTCAGCTGTAGTATCACCTGATATCATATGTGGTATCTGAGCATTTTATGAGTACGTGTAAATGAGCACGGTATTGGATCAGTATAGATATCGATGCATCCCTGACTACAAACACTGTAATAGGAATGTTAGCTACATAATCAATCTGTGGACTGGATGTAGACAAGCTGCAGACAAGCTGCATACACAAAATGCAGGAGTGTTGCATTAATATAGCCTATTATTATTATTATTATTATTATTTTAATGCTTTTCTATTTTATTATTATTCTTCTTATTATTTTTTTACATTGTACCAAAGATTCAAACCAACATTCAAATAAAATCCTAAACTAAATGCTTCCTCAGATATAGTTCAAATTTGGTCAATCCATTGACCCCTGGTTGAGTTTTAGCCAGCTCTTAAAAAATAAACTCGATTATTTAGTTTCAGACTTCATGAACTGCTTCAAACTCAAACCTGGGATGAATAAAGGAAAAAAAAAAAAAAGCAGGTCTAGTTTAAAGGTCCTTTTTGCAAACTGTTAGGAATTGTGAATAGACTCATCTAATTTCCAAAATTCTCTGACTCACTACAATCTCAATTTCATATTCACAATACAAACTAAGTGCTTGGACCCCTAAAACAGTTATACAGACATGGTACATATATTGAACACAGCTTGAACTTATAAAAAAAAAAACCTCTAAAACCAAGATCCCTGAATAGAAAACATAAATCTAACGTACAGTGTGCTGTCTGAAACTCACGACATGTTAAAGCTTGTTATTTATAATTTTTTTTTTTAGTACTAATGGAGTTAAACTGGTGTCCTGAAAGCTAGTACACATCTTGATAGCCGTTATTTTCAATTGAGCATGATTTACAATTCTCTGCGAGTTCGAGTTTTAACACAGGAGAAATGGCTTTGAGCAACAAATAGATTTATACATGTGGCATTAATTTTTTTAAAAAATGCAAATTTAGCACTGCTATTTGCAACATTTAGCTAGAAGTCAGGTGAGATTAGCATCAGGTTGTAGCTATGTGTTCTGGTATGCTAGTAGCTAGTACTATAGTGTAAGGTCGGTTTTTTTTTTATTCATCATTGACGCAGTTTCTCTCTCTCTCTGTCTCTCTGTGTCTCTCTCTCTCTCTCTCTCTCTCTCTATATATATATATATATATATATATATATATATATATATATATATATATATAAAAACAAAAAAAAAACTTTTCTAGCACACAATAGCATGTGGGATGTAACCGTGTTGTGGATATCAACACTCAAACCAACATAGTTTAGCACTAAAGCAATAAAACCAGAAATAAAATTTAAAAAAACATAAAAGTACTTGTCATATGCTGATAATCACCAGGATATGAGTTCCAGAAAAGATCCATTTCATGGTCTGGAATTAATACAATCGAAAATCCAATCTAAAAAAAAAAAATGGACCAAAATCGGGTCCTTCGGCTGCGTTCCTGATTCCATCTGAAGTGATGGCGATGGTTAAAATACTGATAACCGCGTTCTCATGCCGTTGTATATAAACAGTGAGCGTCAAGTCGAGCCTGGTTTCTCATTTCATGTCCATTTCCCAAGATTGTGGCCTTTGTGTCTTTGTCCTCGACTGGACTGTAATACTGTCTCTACATGTGTATGACTATGAGATAGTGTGTGTATGCGACCGTGTGTGTGTTTAGAAGGGATTGAGGCGTATCCCCGTCCCCAGTGGAGAGAACGGATTCACCTTGGCCCACATCAACGCGTCATTGAGCGAAATGGATGACTTGCCGTCCTCCAGGAAGAACACGGGACCCTGTCAATCACACAGAGCCACACGGCCATGTTAGTGCATTAAACACAGGTGTGTAGACATAGGAATAATAATAAATAAATAAAAATCAACAGTCACGACCCTGAAATAGATTATTTTCCCATAAAAGCACGTCCTGAAATGTTTTATTCCTCTTATACTGCAGCAATTTGCCAAGGATTACATTTTATTTCTTGAAGAATTACATTTTTTAACCGTTTATGGTTACATGAGTCCATGAAACAAGTACGTTCCTGTTCGCACTGTACTTTATTATAGCAGCTGTGAGTTGCAGCTACACTATTGTCAGAGATACTGGTATAGAAAATCAATCAACACCTTCTGACCAATCAGAATCCAGAATTTAACAGCGCTGTTGGTGTTCTCTCTGTCTCTCTCTGTCTCTCTCTCTCTCTCTGAAAACATATTTACTCATCTGATCATGTTATACCCATCTGGAAAAATATCACAGTCATTTTCCAAGCACTCATGTGTTGGAAAATGTTTTGGCTTCCCCGCTTCATGCAATATGCCTTGGTCGACACTCAAAAATTTACGACAGCTTTTTTTCCCTCTTTAACAAGCCAGAGGAAAAACAGATGTGTGTGTGTGTGTGTGTGTGTGTGTGTGTGTGTGTGTGGCTTGCCTGTATCCTGAGGCCAGTAAAGCAGGAAATCTGGATGTCTGAGTGGCTGGGCAAGCTGGAGCCCGTGACATAGTCCGGCCCTTGCAGGCCCTTCAGAGGCTCCGCCCTCATTCGGCTCAGGAGGAGTGTGTACTCTGCCCTCTGCGCCTCTGTTGGAGGAGTGTACGGCGTCTCCTCCGCTCCTCTGAGTGTGAGACACGGTTTTTAGAAATGTAATTCTCAATCGCCTATGTAGCGTGTTAGTGTATGGCAAACTTGTAATGCATATCGTGTGTGTGTGTGTGAGTAAGTGTGTATGTGTGTATACATGTTTGTGTCACTTACTTGTTAAGAGAGTGTGTGCAGGCTCTCCAGGCCTCCAGCTCCACTGATAGCTGTTCAATCTGCAGCGGTAAATCGACTTCTCTCCTCTTTAACAACTGACTGAGAGAGAGAGAGAGAGAGAGAGAGAGAGAGAGAGAGAGAGAGAGAGAGAGAGAAAGAACAAAGGGAAGATGAACAGACAATAAAGGATCTGATCCACGTGTGTGTAGTTGTATTTGGTCACATGATCTGTCTCTTTTCCCCTCAGGTTGCTGATAAACACACACTCTAACCTTGTGTATTCATACAGTGCAGGGACGATGGTGGAGTACTGCCTTCCTATAGCCAATAAAGCTCCAATGTAGCCACAGAGAATGAGCAGCTCGTTACGCTCCCTAAGAGCACACACACACACACACACACACACACACACACACACACACACACACACAAAAACGCACAGAGAGTTCTAATGAGACAACATGCTGAAAAAACCTGGTTGCTGTGATATTAATGGATTTGTTTACTTTGTTGTACTTACTCACTGCACTTGGTCAGAACGAGCCGGTCCGTCCTGATGTAGCTCAGCAGGTCGAGGATGGGATAAACCGAGTCCACGGTCCAATCAGGACAGCTCAACTGCTCTGTGAGTTAGGAAAAAAAAAACATTAGTGATCTGAGAAAGTGAAACAGATCACATAGGAACACTGAGCAGATGTAATGTTTGTAGCTTTACTGTGTGTGTGTGTGTGTGTGTGTGTGTGTGTGTGTGTGTGTGTGTGTGTCTGCACTTCCTATTTATAATACACCTGATTTTTTTCTTAGTAGGTGGAATAACACACACACAAACACACCTTTGATGAATGCAATGCCAATTCGGAGAGCCTTCTCAGGTTCAGGGCTGAGCAGGTGATACTTCACTGCCTGTAAGGTTTCTCCCTGACTGTGAGCCTCCTCCGCCAGATCCTTACACTCCTCCAAACTCGGCAAACCACACTGAAGAAACACATCACATAAGCTATTCTTATTAAAAAACAAACAAAAAAAAAGTGATAGAATCAAACATACAACAGAAAATAACAGAATAGGATAAAACAGAATAGAACAGAATAATATCACTATAAAACAGAATATAATAGAGTAGAATAAAATATAAAATAGGGTAGGATAGAATAATATAACAGAGCACTAGTAGAACAGAATAAAATAGAGTGGAGTAGAATAAAAGTGAATGGGATAAAGTAGGATAATAGAAAATAGCACTATAGAACAGAATAGAATAGAAAATAATAGAATAGAACTGAATAGAATCGTACCACCACAGAATAAAACACCATAGAAGGGCATGGTATACTGTAGAATCGAATAGGAAACAAATGTACAGTAGAAACCGATAGAACACAACAGCATCCATAAGTGAGAAAAATACATTAGAGAACTAAAGAACAGAATAGAATACAGCAGGATCATAACACTATAGATAGTGTTGGGACAGACTAGAGTAGAAGAGCAGAGACTAGGACTACAGGACAAAACAGAATAGAGTTGAACAGAATAGGATACAATAGAATCATATCCAGAACTCTATAGAACATAATAGAGAAGAACAATACAACTTTATGCTGTACAATAGAATAGAACAGAATTACATAATAGAGGGGTATAAAATACAGGGGAAGGGAATAGAGTAGAATAACAAAACTAAACATTGTAGAACAGAATAATACAATAGAATGCTATATTACAGAATGACGTATAAAAGAGTGGAACAATAGAATAGAATAGATTATAAGAATGCAACAGAACGCTGTGGAACAGAAGACTACAATAGAATGCTATAGAATAGAATAGCATGGAGTATAATAGAACTGAATAATAGAATAGAATTGAATAGAATAAGCCAATAGAACTTTATAGAATAGAATAGTAAAGTTAGATGCTACAGAATAGTATACTAGTATAGTATTATACTATAACATAGATGGAAAAAGTGCAATAAACAAAATGCTATAGAATATAATGAAATTCTATATAATAGAATAGTATAGTATAGAACAGAACAATATGAATAGAATAGATAGAATAGAATAGAATAATAGTACGATAGGATTCAATAGAATATAATACGAAAGATTGCCAGAATAAAGAATAATATAATAAAATTCTATGGAATAGAATAATATAGTATAGAACCAGATAGAATTGAGTAGAATTAAATAGAATAGAATAATAGAATAGAATAAAACAATAGAATAGTATAGAAAAATAGTACAATGAAAAATAGTACAATGGGATGCCATAGGATAGAATAATTCAATAGAATGCCAGAATAAAAGAATAATAAAATAAAAAAGAATGAAATGCTATAGAATAGAATACACTTCAGTGGAACAGAATGATATAAAATAGAACCAAACAATGTAGAATAGAGGAGAATAATAGAATGGAATAATACAATAACATATATAGAATAGAATAATATAGTATAGAACAGAACAATATAGAATAGAATAGAATAATAGTACAATTGGATGTCACAGAATAGAATAATACAATAAAATATATAGAATCGAATAGAATAGAATAGAATAATAGTACAATTGGATGTCACAGAATAGAATAATACAATAGAATAATACAATAGAATGCCAGAAGAAAAGAATAATAGAATAAAAATAGAATGAAATGCTATAGTATAGAATGATATAGTATCAAACAAAATCATATAGAGTAGAGTAGAACTGAACAGAATAGAACTGAATAGAATAGAATACAATGCAGTAAATTATAATGATACAATGGAACTTCATCGTTAGAATATTTTACTTTAGTCACACCTCATCTCAACTGTAATATAACCATAAATCATAAACCCTCCTGTTCTAGCAGCTTCCCTCACTGAAGAACTGAATTACTGAATTACTGAATCACTACAGCGTTATGTACAATTGAATAAAATAGCATTTTAGAAAAAATTGTGAAGCCGTAAGCCATGTCACTCACCTTGTCGTGCAGGTCGTTTCGTTCGGCTGAGCTGCCCGGGTAAAAAGCACACAGCTTGGCTAACAGTGTCTCGTTATCGGGGATCATCTGCAGCAGCCTGGCAGCCAAGTCCCTGTGCACGAGGACCACACACACAAACACACACACACACACACACACACACACACACACACACACACACACACACACACACACAAATTAATGAATTAAATTAATGGCACATAAACACATTTTAGAAATGTGTAATCATTGATGTGGTGAAGTCTTCTGTAAGAACATTTATGGAAGGAGTCTCCAGTGTCAGCACTTTGTAACATTCAGAAGTAAAGCTGTAACTTTTATTCAGGACAAGTTTCATTTTTTTTTTTTGTCTTATACACTTTAAGACAAAGAAAAAAGAGAGGCCGGTGAGGGAACGACAACACTGAATGCAACTATAACTAGATCAAATGTATTATTTAGTGTAGCCAAATTCCTGTGGTGTAAGAGAAATGAGACATGTAAGAGAAATGTGACGTGCCGTTACAGGAAAATAATTAAATACAGTGCGGTAACGGTGACTCCGCTACATCACACCAGTTTTGTTGTTGATTATTTTCCTACAACAGCACACCACTGAGTGTTTTATTCCTTACACGATTTACAAGAAATTAATTCTGATTTCAAAAGTGGATTATTCAATGCCAAAGTAATCCACTAAAGCAAATACACACCGAGTTGCTCGATATATACACTTGGTATCAAGGTTTTATGTAGAAATCTATAACAACAGATTGTTTTCCAATCAGAAAGTAGAAGTGAACAATCCTTAATCATTCCATTTTTTTTATTTTTATTAAAATGACAGATTACTGGGCGTCTTATGCTCAGGTGAGTTGTTGTTTCCTTGCCACCGTCGCCTCTGGCTTGCTCTTTAGGGATACATTTATACAGTTAAAATTGATATCTTTCTGTAAAGCTTCTTTGTGACAATGTCCACTGTCAAATAAAATTGCTTTTTTTATTCTTTCTTTTTTTTTTTTTAAATAAGGGATTATCGTAAATAACAATAGTGATGACATGGAGGTGATGATTTTGCATGCAGAAAAAAAAAAAAAACCAACAACCCAGAAATGTGTAAAAGGTGATACCTGTATCTGACGCATGGAAAGCTAAAGGCAGATGGGGATGATAAAACAGAGCAGATGAGCCATAACACTAATCACACAGCAGACTATAATCAGTGATTCTCAAACCTTCTGCCTCCAGGGACATAATCCATCGATTTGTATGATTTACCTCCTTATTTAAATGTGTACAATAATATACAACTTTTTATTGGAGCCACAGAGCTTTTTACTCCTGAATTATCCGATTTGTTTTTGAGTTATTATGAAGTTATGGATAAACCCATCCGATTCAAGTGATCAGTCAAGCAGACAAATAATTAGAAGAACTCAATAACAAATATAATCATTTTGATCATTTTAGATTGTAATTTCCACCACTGTAACAAACTCAGACTTCCTGTCTATGCTTCACAGGTCCCTGGGTGTCACTTTGAGAACCGCTGCTTATAAACTGCTAAAACGATTGTATGATGTCACATACTGTATGTAATGAGATCTGTGGGTGTTGAATAAATTATGAGAACCCTTACCATGTGGCTGTGGTCATGTATTTCCTGGCCAGTAGTTCCAGGACGTAATGAGTGGTTTCTTGTGCTGATTCTCCCAGCACTGTCCCCACACACACCGCCAGCTCCAGCTCATTGCCTCTGATCAGACTGGCCATAGCCAACTACACACACACACACACACACACACACACACACACAAAATACAACAATATACATGTATATACTACCATTCCCACGTTGCAGCTGTACAGTCCGAGTCTATAGCTCATCTTTATTTATGCACAGTGGCTGTATATTCAGAGTTGAGTTAAACACACCCAGTGATGATACCAAAATTGTGCAAGTCCCATGCGTATTCAGACCTAAGATGTAACTACAGCGCTATTCAGAATTTATGTGAGATTTACACGTGTGAGGTGGAGTTTCAATAAAACAAAAGGAACGTTTCGGTTACGTGTGATTCTAATCTTGAACCTGAACTCGGAGCCACTTTCTGACTTTCATGAGACCACAATATGCCACACTTAAAATTGTGATCTGGCTGTCAATACATTCAAAGAAATGCCATTTGAGACCAATATTAAATATTACACTATCAATTAATTAATTAATTAATAGTATCATCCCTTTAAAGTCTTTTTTTTTTTTGCACAGAGGAAAAAAACCTTATTTCAGTCTTCAGTACAGATTTTTGTCCCTTTTTTCACATTTAATGAAGTGCCTTGAAACGCGCAGCGTTATTCGATGTTTTGATGTGATTTCCACTGAAACAGGCAGTCAGGCCGGGACATATCGAGTGGCTCCTCCACCTTTTAAAATAGCCAGTAGAGTTTAGCTTACCTCACAGCCCGGGCTAAGCCGTAAATGACGGTTAGTACCATGGACTCGAGCCCGAGCAATAAAATGAATGAATTCTAGCCATTTCCTTCTTAACCAACTTACGTGTTCGAACAGCCAAAGACACATTTACAGCCCATGCTTGATGATGTCATTTCTCTCGCTCAACAACGGTAACTTTGGCAAGGTGATTTTTACAGTATTGGGGGTGGGACACTTCAGATTCTAAAGAGCATTTGATTGGACAGAAAATTCAGCTAGCTTATAGATAACATTAAAGCTGACATGTTCATACTAAAATCCACAAAACTTCAATTTTGATTTCATTGGGACAAGTGGTTGTTTTTAAAGGCGGTAGACTACTGTATATGCGATTGGAAAACCCTGCCCCTTCTCCAGAAAAATCTTGCAACCTCGAAAGCAGGAACTACAGACGGGTAATCAGCTTGATCAGAAAGAAGATTCCAGAAATTTGGATTTAAATTGCCAAATTTGAATATTGGCCCAATATTCGCAATTGATGTTCTAGTCAAACTAGAAATAAAACACACCATTTATGTTCGTACTGTTTCTCTGAACAGGCAGTAAATGTAAATGCTACCTCTGTGTTATCTACAGCCAGATGACAGCAGGCTGCCAGCACTGCACAACCCTCCTGAAAATACCACTCAGCGAGTTCTCTACACACTCCATGCAACAGCCTAGAGAGACGAACAAGAAGAAGAAGAAGAAGAAGCCTTTATTCGTCACATATACATCACAGTACAGTGAAATTATTTTCTTGCATATCCCAGCTTGTTAGGAAGCTGAGGACAGAGCGCAGGGTCAGCCATGACACGGCGTCCCTGGAGCAGAAAGGGTTAATGGCCAAACGGTGGCAGCTAGGTGGTGCTTGGGCTTGAACACCTGACCTTCTGATCAATAACCCAGAAGCCTTTCATATATGCACAGATATAATTATTTGAAAAAACCACATATAAACCAGATTTATTAAAATGCAGTTCACACGTGTTTGTGTGTGTACTTGCCCAGTGTAGGTCTCAAAGTTGACGTTGTCTGTGGATGCTGAGTGGTTGTTGGAGGTAATCGTAGGCCCGTGAATATTACCTTCACATGCTCCCTGATCAAAATGTGTACACACATTTAATATTTAGTCAACACAATAAACTGGCTACCTTAATAACCATAAAACAGATGTTTTCCAAGTGGTTTATTGCCGTAAGCTGATGTTACTATGCACAGACTCACTTATTATTATGGTGTAGTTAATGATTAGTGTTTGCTTTGTCATCACAGTTATTAGCAATTCAGCTGGACAGACTCACCTGTGCCACAAGCAGCGCCTCTTTTAACTGCCCTCTGGAGGTGAAGAAACTCACCAGCTTTTTCACGTCGCCTGTGGCAATGCAGTACGGGATCACGTCATCGTTGCCCTCCTGCATCAGCTGATCTGCTCTCCTACGGCATGTCAAGCAAAACACACATGTCACACCATGGCTGCTTAGCAGCATTTAAGAAGCTGAGGATTTGTATGTTCTGATTATGATGTTTATTTAATAGTTCAGAATGACATGGAAATGTGATCATCTCTATAAAATTCTAGTTTCTCTAAAAAAGTTCCTCTGATCAGCTACTAATACAGAATAGTTGCTAAAGTTGTATCTAAGGACCTTCCTTTTCAGATAGTGTCAAGGGTAAGACTTTTTCTTTCTATCCACTGATTACCTTTCGTATTTCTTCTTGGTTTTCAAAAAATATTCGTGCACTCGGGTGTCTTTTTGTAACCACTTAGACCACTCTAGCACTTGAACAAACTAGCATTTGTCTTTCAGGTTATGAATCGTTGGAGACGTGCCAGGTGTTTTGTATTGTTTTGTAAGTTACCACAGGTGCATTTAAAAAAAAATTTGAATATCGTGGAAAAGTTAATTTTTTCCCGGTAATTTAATATAAAAAGTGGAACTTTTATACATTCTAGATTCATTACACATAAAGTGAAATATTTCAAGCCTTTTCTTTTGTTTGTTTTAATCTTGATGATTAAGGCTTACAGCTTATGGAAAGGAGATACTGGAAAAATCCAGTATCTCAAAAAATATTAGAATAAAGAATGTATAATACAGCAATGTGGACCTGAGGAGACTCTAATCAGCTAATTAACTCAAAACACCTTTTTACTCAGAACACCGTTGCTCAGTGGTCCAAAGTCCTCTTTTCAGATGAAAGTAAATTTTGCATTTCATTTGGAAATCAAGGTCCCAGAGTCTGGAGGAAGAGTGGAGAGGCCCAGAATCCAAGCTGCTTGAAGTCCAGTGTGAAGTTTCCACAGTCAGTGATGATTTGGGGTGCCATGTCATCTGCTGGTGTTGGTCCACTGTGTTTTCTCGAGTCGAGAGTCGATGCAGCGTCTACCAGGAGATTTTAGAGAACTTCATGCTTCCAACTGCTGACAAGCTTTATGGAGATGCTGATTTCCTTTTCCAGCAGGACTTGGCACCTGCCCACAGAGCCAAAACTACTAGTAACTGGTTTGCTGACCATGGTATTACTGTGCTTGATTGGCCAGCCGACTCGCCTGACCTGAATTTTGTCAAGAGGAAGATGAGAGACACCAGACCCGACGTTACAGACGAGCTGAAGGCCGCTATCAAAGCAACCTGGGCTTCCATAACACCTCAGCAGTGCCACGGGCTGATCGCCTCCATGCCACGCCACATTGATTATAGTAATTCATGCAAAAGGAGCCCAGACCAAGTATCGAGTGCATAAATGAACATACTTTTCAGAAGGTCGAAATTGTTGTATTATAAATTGTTTATTCTAATATTTTGAGATACTGGATTTTGGATTTCCATGAGCTGTAAGCCGTAATCATCAAGATTAAAACAAAAAAGGCTTGAAATATTTCACTTTATGTGTAATGAATCTAGAACATATGAAAATTCCACTTTTTGAATTAAATTACGGGAAAAAAACAAACTTTTCCTCGATATTCAAATTTTTTGAGATGCACCTGTATAATTTAGATTTCAAAAAATCTGGAAAAGTCTAAATGTAAATGATGCTATGCTTTTTAGAAGTTTTAGAAGGCATGATCTCGTTGTATTCCTGTATCAGTATAGAAGGTAGTAATAGTGTATAAAAATGACCATGCACTACAACTGTATAAAATTCCTTTCTGTGCAATTATAATTGTTAGTTTAATTGTAAAATTTAATTACATTCTACAAAAAAAAAAGATAAGATAATGTACTTTATTCTTATGTAATTTTTCCTTCTGGGATTAATAAATATCCTTTTGGGATCCAGAAATCTTTTTAAAATAAAGTACGATTAAAGTGTATTTTGACATCTGGCTCTAAAAGGGATCCCATTCACAAGTCCAAGTCATAATCTAGCAATATTCTATTCTGACGTCTTACATATATATACTGTAGTTATCAGAGTATTAGTTTATCATTCTGAATTTGTCATAGCGTTACACACATAAAAGCAAATGAACTGAGTGTATTTGGCTTTGTGGAACGCACCTTTGCATTAGCTTCTTCCAGTATTTCATGGAGACACCGGGAGCCACAGACAAAGCCTTCTCCCACTAAACATAAACAAGAAGTGATGAACTTTAGATGCTTAAAACCTAAACATCAAGGCGAGAAACACATCAGAAAAGAAAGAAAAACATTAACTTTGCACGTCTATGACTCTCGAGAGTTGGAGCTGGACGAAGAGATTCTGTGAAAGCAGATGTTACCTCTCCTAGCTCCACCATGAGTTCACAGTATCTCTGGATCTGTCCCAATCTCAGGTGGATTTCTGCTGCAGCCTTCAGCCTTTCCTCCTTACTGGGTGCTCCAATCCCTCCGCCAAACTTTGACATCTTCACTATAGTCAGCTCCTGCGCCTCCGACTGCAGTAGAAAGTAGAATAATAGGAAATATAATGGCATAATAAAAATAGTAATAGTAATATCAACCATGTAATACTAAACGTTAACTAAACCAACCTTTCATACCAGGCCATTACACTTCCAAGCTAGCAGAGGAACCTCCATGAATACTAACTCCTTCTTCAGTACCCATCAAACACTTTCTATTTATAGACTATATGCAGCCAGTTCAAACATTTAATCAGTGTGCGAAGTCTTGGCAATTTAATGTTTGTATAAGTTCAGAGCCTTGTATTCTGTGATTGCTATTTTTATGCTTTGAACCTTAATTCTTCTTCAGATTTGCGCATTCTCTGGTCCATCCATGAATTTCCGTCTTTGACCATTGCTCACATGTCTCCTGTGTTGTGTTCTTCTATTTCATTCTGAAATCCTGAAATGTGTCTCATATTTATATGTAAACGTTTCCTCAAATTTCTCTGAGCTCAATTTAGATAAACTGAGAAATCAAATTTGGAAATCAAAGTAAAACATTGCCCCAGAGAACATTTTTTTTAAAAAGTGTGCTAAACCAATCAGACACAGTAGTAGTTACTGTACTGTCTTGTGTTTGCATGTGCACTTTATGTAAAAATGTGTAGGTCTTATATAGTTCTAGGTCATCTCATGTGGTTAGTGTATTGTTTTATGTAGCATCATGGTCCTGCATGAACTTTGTTTCGTTTCACTGTGTACTGTACCAGCTGTATATGGTTGAAATGACAGTAAAAGACACGACCAATTGACCACCGTTTTCTGTTATAACCAGTTGTAAAAGAATAAGTCATAACACCATAACAGCACACATGTAGCAAGCAGGCTGCATGGGTAAGGTCGCATTCGGGTGCAGAGTGTTTTATTTACAAAGAGTGAATCCAAAATCCAAGTACGTGGACAAAATCCAAACACTGGCAATGTGACCAACATAGTCAAACAAACCAGAGGGGAAGAGTAAAAAAATAAAGGTCTGTATTCAGAAGTCTAGTATATTGCCAATGTATTGCTGCATGAATAGTCCTAGTTGTAATTACCACATTAACAAATTTGGTTTAATTCACACATTATTCAAAGGCACATAAAATAGCACTTGATCCAGCACACCCTATTATGCTGCATTTTATTTATTTATCTCTCACGCCGTCAGTTCATTGTGTGAACCATCATGAAATTGTAGTTTATTTTGATCATGCTTTCTTTTAATTTGCTATTTTCATTCGCAGAATTAATAATATTGTGCTGTTGTTAATTTGATGTACTCTCCTGTAAAGACAGTGTGCTCACGGTTTGAAGGATAAGCTGACCAACCACTCATCTGCTATTGCCGAAAGTTTGTTAACACCTGACAATCGCAGCCATATGTGCGTGTTGTCGTCCCATTCCGGATTTATTCCACCCTTGCTGTTATAATAACCTCCACTTTTCTGGGACAGTTTTCCACTAGATTGTGGAGTGTGGCTGTGGGGATTAGTGTTCATTCAGCTTCAAGAGCATTAATGAGGTCATGCACCGATGTTGGGTGAGGAGGCTCCTGTTCCAGTTCTTCCCAAAGGTGTTCAGTGGGGGTTGAGGTCAGGGCTCTGTGCAGGACACTCGAGTTCTTCTACCTTCTTCCAACTTTAACACACCATGTCTTCATGGAGCTCGCTTTGTGCACAATGTCATGCTGGAACAGGTTTGGGCCTCTTAGTTCCAGTGAAGGGAAATTGTACATAATGCTACAGCAAACAAAGACATTCTATACAATTATGTGTTTCCAACTTTGTGGCAACAGTTTGGGGAAGAACCACATATTGGTGTGATGCTCAGGTGTCCTCAAACTAAGAAATCCTAAACTGCACAGGAAGAAGCACAAGACTTTTGCTCTCTTAAACACTGAACGGCTAGGGTATACACTTTATACAGAGAGTAAGTGATGTGGCAGGAAAGTTGTGTCCATGGTGGTGGTGATGATGATGATGATGATTATGATGTCTGGTGGTGGAGTATTGGATTCTCAGGGATGACTGTGGGCAACAGGCAGCAGTAGCTCAGTGGTTAAGATGTTGGGCTACTGATCGGAAGGTCATGAGTTCAAATCCCAGCACCGCCAAACTGCCACTGTTGGGCCCTTGAGCAAGGCCCTTAACCCTCAATTGCTCAGATGTATAAATGAAATAAATGTAAGTCGCCCTGGATAAGGGCGTCTGCCAAATGCCATAAATGCAACAGCTTTCTTTTGATAAAAATAGTACAAATGAGTATCATGATAGGGTTTTATACGTTCACCACAGTATCAGTATTGCTAAAATCAAATATCATTTCGGTAAAAAGCATAATAATAGACAAACGTTTTAATAGGAGTGTACATACTGCTTTTTAAAAAAAAGTACTAGGTTACCTACTGTAGAGCAAGGGCAAAAATGTCAGAGCATAAATCAAAAAATCAGATCGGATCAGAATAAAAAAAAAAGAAAAAATATTCACCACAACAAATGAATTATATGAATTTTGCATTGGAGCCGTACCAGACTGAGAAAACAACAGGGAATAAGATAGAAATCTCCACCAACACACTGATGTTTTGTTGTACCTGAAGATTCAGCGCCCCTAAGTAATTTCGGATTAGACATGCCCACTTTCGTCTCGGGAGTAATCGGTTTCCGTTTCTTGAGAAGTGAACGTCTGTAGTGAGGAACCAGAAGGAGCTTCAAAAATCCCCCAAAACTGGTGTTGCCTTCTGTCTGGGCTTTCCTCTTTTTTTTTTTTTTTTTTTAACAACATAATTAAGGTGTATATAACGTAGCTATCGCAATATCGTCGAACATTTAAAACTTACTAACTAGAATAGAATTTATATAATGTTTTGCTAGCACATTTAATCATCTGTGTAGAGTTTAAAACCTCTTGCTCTTCTATCACCTCTGATAGGCTTTAAAAGTCCAGTACTGAAAAAACTTTTTATTTCACTTATCATAAAATAGTACAAGATATAACATAGTTGATGTAATCATTTCAGTGACATCAGTGCGAACAAATAATGACAATCGTTCATTTTAAAAAATAAATATGCTTGTAGTTCTACAAACAACGAGAAGAAAATAAAGCAAGATGAAAACAACGATGAAAATGAAAGAATATGCGTCCATTCCATTGATCACCATTGATATGGTGAAAAAAGAGACGCTGGTTAGGAATTGACTGTCATGACAGGAAGTAACTTGTTTGACAACATTCTACATCATATAACATGTCTAACAACAGACTGTTGTGTTGTGTCTCTATGTAAGCTCGCATTAGACACGCCCACTCCGGGTTCAGGACTGATCAGTTTCTGTTTCCTGAGAAGTGAGTACTCACTGTGAGGAATCAGAGAAGGAGCTACTAAAAGAGAAGGAGCTTCAAAAACTGCCAAAGATACAGTATGTGTGCACTTTTTATCTTTAAAAATGATGATGGTTTCGAGTGTAATGTATTTATTACTACTGAACCGTAACTGGAATAGAAATATATCTGAATGTACACTGCGTTTGTCAGCCAGTTTAATCACCCGTGTCTGTCAACATGTGTTTATCTGTCTCACTGTGTCTCACAGTCTATATCTATCTGTTTATCCATCATCTGCTTATCTGTCATCTATCTATCTATCTATCTATCTATCTATCTATCTATCTATCTATCTATCTATCCATCTGACTGTTTCTATCTGTCTCTGTCTGTCTATCTATCTGTATATATCTATCTGACTGTTTCTATCTGTCTTTGTCTGTCTGTCTGTCTGTCTATCTATCTATCTATCTATCTCTCTCTCTCTCTCTGTCTATATGTAGGCCTATGTACATCTATATGACAGTGTCATTCTATCTATCTATCTATCTATCTATCTATCTATCTATGTATCTGACTGTTTCTATCTGTCTCTGTCTGTCTGTCTATCTACCTATCTATCTGTCTGTCTATCTATCTATCTATCTTACTATTTCTATCTGTCTCTGTCTATCTATCTCTCTTTCTCTCTCTCTGTCTATATGTAGGCCTATGTATATCTATATGACAGTGTCTTTCTATCTATCTATCTATCTATCTATCTATCTATCTATCTATCTATCTATCTATCTATCTATCTATCCATCTGACTGTTTCTATCTGTCTCTGTCTGTCTATCTATCTGTTTCTATCTGTCTTTGTCTGTCTGTCTGTCTATCTATCTATCTCTCTCTCTCTCTCTCTGTCTGTCTATCTATCTCTCTCTCTCTCTCTCTCTCTGTGTCTATATGTAGGCCTATGTATATCTATATGACAGTATCTATCTATCTATCTATCTATCTCTCTCTCTCTCTCTCTCTGTCTATATGTAGGCCTATGTATATCTATATGACAGTATCTATCTATCTATCTATCTATCTATCTATCTATCTATCTATCTATCTATCTATCTATCTATCTATCTATCTATCTGTCTGTAGGCCTATGTATATCTATATGACAGTGACTTTCTATCTATCTGTCTCTCTGTCTGTCTGTCTGTCTGTCTATCTATCTACCTATCTGACTGTTTCTATCTGTGAGTCTGTCTGTCTGTGTGATTACCTGTCTATCTGCCCAACATGGACTATGATAAAAACATGATATATAAGCATTAGTGTAGTGAGCAGGTAGTTGAATGTATTATATGTTTTATATGTTTAATTATATTTCATTTGATACATATATTTTATAGACCCCTGTGATAAAGCTTGACCATGCCCAGACTGCGGACGCTGAATGAACTGTCCCAGCTGCAGGAGTGTGGATTTGGACAGCCGCGGCCAAGACATGGCCTCAAGCTGCTCTACTGGTTTGTTGACAAATATCTTGAGTTTGATGATGACAATGAGATGTGCTGGCGTTACGATCCAGAGAGAAGATACTACGGTTTCCATCCGTTTGAGAACAGATACGATGGGAATGTTCAGCTCCTGCCTGATACTGACCTGCCTTATTACGAGGTGGGAAATCTGAGCAAACCGAACGCACGCAGACTGCCCAAATACGTCCGGAAACATTACACCGACTACCATGACGATAGTAATACCGACCGCATCATTGTCAGCGTTGATGATGAGTACTTTCACAGAGTTTATGTGACCGAGCACCTCGGCGAGTCAGACTACAACCCACACGGCACCTACCGCATCAGCAAGGGCCTCATTAGGATCATCCAGGATTATACGCTAAATGGCTTTCTATCTGAAATGGGTATCTGAAGATCATTACATAAACACCCTCGCTCGCTCGATCTGAACAGCATTTCTTCATAAAACATCTCATTCTGTTTTACACCAGCACTTGAATTCTCAAATTAGAAGTTGTTGATTAATTTTCTATAACAGCCGGTCTGACCGTAGTTCTGGCTGTAACACAAATCACAGGTTGACTGTGAACGAAGTGTTTTATTCCTTACTTATTCAAAGTCTGTACTATGAAGGTCTGTGCTATGAGGTTGTTATAAAGCTCACACTTACAGTTTAAGTTCAGTCATCATCTCACCAAAGCCATTAATGATCAGGAAACCAGAAGGAAGCTTGTGTTTTGCTATTTTTCTTTTATCTTTTATTTGATTACTGTGATTCTTATGATGTTTGTGCTTATATTATTAAAACTGATTTTGGACAGCTTAAAAGTGCTGCTAAATCTACACACATAATTGTGATCATGTTAGTTTCTCTGTTGACATTTTTAGCCCCGCTCCCTGGTGGAAAAAACCTGCTCATCTCCTCCATGTTACAGATATGCGGGTGGGGCTTGATTTCGGGGAAGAAGAAAGCTTGTCAAGTGTTTCCTTTCAACTGACCCTAAAAATAAAGGTCTATTTGTTGGTTAACCTTTTAATTGGATTTTAATGATGGGTTTGACTGTAAATGTTAGACATCGATGTTGTAATAAATGGAACAATATAACGCATCATAACAAATTGAAATAAAACCTATTTTGTTAACACTACTTTCTGACCTCTTGAGCATTATCTTCATCGACTGAGTTTATGTTTAAGATTATTTACTTGGCACTACTATCTGAAATTAGATTAAGGTAACTTCATAAAAAAAAAAAAAAGTTTATCCTGGTTATCCTGCTCAAAAATGGTTATAACCTTAAGCATTTTAAGTACAAATGACTCAATTGCATTAATCCAGTTAAACTTGTAGACAATATGTTTAATCAAATCTTTAGCTGATTCTTTTGCCGGATCTACTGTGTGCTTTGTGTGCAAAAGGTTAAAGTGTAAACATCACTTTGCACGTGAATTATTTGCATATAACGTCACGAGTCACGCTATGGGACTTATTTTAACTCGGAGGTCCGTGAGTGCACTGAAGCTAAACACTGACTGCTTTCATTGCTTTGGTTTCTTTTCATAGTGCAGAATGAGGGGCATTTATAAACGTATTAACAGTTAAAAGACATAAACTGATCATTTAGGTGTTTATACTGCTTTACCGTAGCTCTCATCGCACTTCCTGTAAAGACGCTGCTCAGACGACATCAGCTACAATTCTATTAAAATCAGTACAGTATGTACAAAACAAAGATTTTTTTTTTCCATTTAAAAACTACAAACGAGTGTAAATGTAATGTTTCAATCTTATTATTTTTTCCATAAAATTAGATTACATTTATCTATCACTATTGCCAACAATAATACATATAATTTTGGTAAACGATATTCTTAAAAAAATAAATAAATACTAATAATAAGTATTTTAATAAGTGAAATGATTTTAGATAGATCACTTCATAGTCCTATATGTGATTTTATTTCTCCTTTAAATACTTTTACTCAGTAGCTACTGATTTGGCTTCCTAAAAACATCTCCTGAAATTCCTGTGACCACCTGAAGAATTTATCATTTAAATATTATTTCTTATACATTTAATTCTCCTCGATGGGGGACGTTAGACACGCTATTTCACTACAGTCGCTGGTTAAAAATATATCCCTGCTGCCGTGAGCGAACCTGCATCGGGTTTACACTGAAAGCCGAATGCAAAGAACAGTAACTCCGCTTCATCTGTTGTCCGTTGTTGATTATTTTCCTGAAACAGCACATGCTTTATTCTTTACTTAACTAATCACTTTGGTATGAGGCTATACCAAACTGAGAACACAGGGACAGAATTTGGACAGAAACTAACTTAGACAGTCTCAGGATGGATCAGTTTCGTTTTCCTGAGAAGTGAATGTTACCTAATGACTTTAGAAAGTGGAAAAACTCACGTACCAGCACATGCTCCAGATCCAGACTCTGACCAGGATAACGTGCTTACTGAACATGAATAAACAGACACATTTATAATAACTAACTAACTAAATAAATAGATCAGTAGTACTTTAAATGTAATGCTTAATATTAGAACATAATAGAGAATAGATATATTGACGCTGTACAATACCGTACAACTATATTATATATAAACTTAGACAAATTATAATAAAGTTGTACAAATTTTTATATATTATATTAAAACCCTTACAGAGCTTCGGAATAGTGATGAATATGGTCTTCAGTTTTTACAGGAAGTGAGGCGAGGGAATAATTAAACTGATAATGCAGCGGCAAGCCTAATCATATCTCTTAATAAAGTATTCATTCAAACACAATCCTATTTATTTATTTATCTTTTTTTTTTTTTTTTTCAACAATCGCACCATTCACCAGGTTACAGTCTGCTCTTAAGGTCTTATTTTGGTGATTGGTTTCTAACAAAAATGTGGAGGAGTTTGGATTCGGTCAACCTCATTCAAGACACGGCCTCAAGCTACTGTAATGGTTTGCTAAAGACTGTCTGCATTTTAACAACAATAACAACAACAACAACAATAAGATGTGCTGGAGATTTAAGAACAGAGAGGACAAAAAATGGTGCTAAACTCCGGCCTGATGGGAACCTCGTCTACTACGAGGTGGGAAATCTGAAGAGCGCAGGAGCAGATTACGTCCGAGATTATACCCACTGGCGTGACGACCGCAACGTGGACCGCATCATAGTCAGAGTTGGCAAGAAGTGGTTTGATAATGTTTATGTGACTGAGCACAGTGATCAGTCGGATTTCACCAAACACGCCACCTACCGCATCAACAAGGACCTCATTAGGGATATCAGATACATGATATATGAGAGACGGCTTTCTTCAGAGAACTGGGCGTTTAAGCTACCAAGAGGACACTGAGGAGGATGAGGCTATCAGTTATGTTGAATCAATACAGTTGATGGCAAAAAAACCCCAAAACAAACACGCAAACCTACGAGGGAGGAACACTGCTGCAGATGCTACCCATGTATGATACGTTAGTGGTTGTGTGTAGGTGATGGTTCTGTAGGTTCTAAGAGACTCTACAACAGCTGATTCAACCTCTTGTACTAACCTTAACTGTAACTCTTCATATAAATTGGCCACATAAACACGAGCATGCTACACAGCATATAAACTAAATATCCCATGCAATGAGTGATCATTTGACACTTCAATATTGTTTTTCAAACAGAATAAACGTTCATTAAGCATTAAGCTATGATTGTTATTCAGTGTCCTTGCGCACTGCAAACCTCAATTAGCCTCATAAACCAAATAAATAAAAAAAATATTGTAATCCTTACTGCCAGAGAAAGCCATTAATTATTAATTAATTATTGATAGGCCAAGTGGTGAGATTCTAGTGAATTTTTGTCATTTTAACCATGGTTGTAGCTTTTTTCTTGATTAGTATGGATGATTTTGTAAAAGATCTTAGGCAAGACATAATTTGATGGATTGCATAAAACTAAAAATAATAAACAAACAAACATATAAATAAATAATGAAAACTTTTATGCATAAATGATTTATTTGCATTAACCCAGTTAATAATTGTAGGGGATATGTTTAACAAAATCTTTTGTTGATTCAGTTGTTGATTCTTTTGATGATTCTGTTGTTTATTCTATTGCTGATTCTGTTGTTGATTCAGTTGTTGATTCATTTGATGATTCTGTAGTTGATTCAGTTGTTGATTCTTTTGATGATTCTGTTGTTTATTCCATTGTTGATTCAGTTGTTGATTCGTTTGATGATTCTGTAGTTGATTCAGTTGTTGATTCGTTTGATGATTCTGTTGTTGATTCTGTTGTTTTTTCTATTGCTGATTCTGTTGCTGATTCAGTTGTTGATTCGTTTGATGATTCTGTAGTTGATTCAGTTGTTGATTCTTCTGATGATTCTGTTGTCGATTCAGTTGTTGATTCGTTTGATGATTCTGTAGTTGATTCAGTTGTTGATTCTTTTGATGATTCTGTTGTTTATTCTATTGCTGATTCTGTTGTTGATTCAGTTGTTGATTCGTTTGATGATTCTGTAGTTGATTCAGTTGTTGATTCTTCTGATGATTCTGTTGTCGATTCAGTTGTTGATTCGTTTGATGATTCTGTAGTTGATTCAGTTGTTGATTCTTTTGATGATTCTGTTGTTTATTCTATTGTTGATTCAGTTGTTGATTCTTTTGATGATTCTGTTGTTTATTCTATTGCTGATTCTGTTGTTGATTCAGTTGTTGATTCATTTGATGATTCTGCAGTTGATTCAGTTGTTGATTCGTTTGATGATTCTGTAGTTGATTCAGTTGTTGAAACTTTTGATTATTTCTGTTGTTTATTCTCTTGTTGAAACTTTTGATTATTTCTGTTGTTTATTCTCTTGTTGATTCTTTTTATGTTTCAGTTGTTGGTTCTTTTTATGATTCAGTTGTTGATTGTACTTTGTACTTTGTTTGCAAAGGCCAGAGCTCAGATATGATTTTACATGTGAATTGTTTGCACAAAATGTCATAAATCACACTACAGTGTATTTTGACTGTGAAGCGCGGCATGATACAGTTTTTTAGTGTTTTATTATGGCTTCTACTCTCCTGAACTTTCATTGCGCTTCCTGTAAAGACGGCACTCAGTGATACGTCCTGGACCTCTAACCATCTGATTGCTGCAGGACATTCTACAATTCCTTAAAAACAGTAAGTATAAAGAAAATAAATTTTACATAACAACAACAAATGAGTTTCAATTGAATATTTCTTAATAATCTTATTTATTTAAAAGTTATCTATAACTTAAGCCAAACATCAGAAATATCATTTTGGAAAAGTAAAAAAAAAAGTAAATTACTTCAGATATCATGTGATTTCCTCTTTTAAATATTTTCGATTGTACTTGTTTATAGCAGCTGTTTGCTGAAAAGTCTGAGCCCATCTGAACAAATTCTGATGCATGTTTTGATCATAAATACTATTTCTTACCAATTAGAGACTTACCAATCAGTGTGGAATAAGAAAAGCAAACTTTCTCCATGATCAGTGGAAAGGGCAGAGTGCAAAGATTGGACTGTAAAATATACAGTGCCATCCACTAATATTGGCACCCTTGGTAAATATGTATTGTCTTTATTGTTGAACCTTTCGATCTTTTGTTCAAAAAATTCACAAAAATTCTCTGCTCTCATGGCTATCAAACAACTGCAAACACAACACAGATTTATTTTTAAAAATATATAGGTGTGTATAGGTGTAAATATAGGCGTACAACAAGTATTGGCACCCCTATGAATTCATATCAAAAAAATATATTTGAAGTATATTCCCATTGATATATATTTTTTTTTTAGTACACCTGGGTGACTAGGAACAGGAAATTGTTCAACCATGACTTCCTGTTTAACAGGGGTATAAATATGAGGGAACACATAGGCCAAATTCCCTTAGTCATTCATCACAATGAGTAAGACCAAGGAATATAGCTGTTATGTGTAGCAAAAGGTTGTTGAGTTTCACAAAATGGGAAGTGGCTATAAGAAAATAGCACAAGCACTGAAAATGCCCATTTCCACCATCAGGGCAATAATTAAGAAGTTCCTGTCAACTGGAAATTGTCATGTAAATACTGGAAAAGGACGTGAGACTACGATTCCCATCAGCCACAGCACCTCACCTGATCATGTCACATGACTGTCTGCACCTGATTCACGTTCGGGGGGAATGAGCACTTGTATACAAGTCACGTTTTGCACTGCACACATTGTCTTTCGTTTGTCTCATTTTGCCATTGTTTCCTGTTACTGCGTTATGGTCAGTGTTCTATAGTTCCTGTTTTGTATTTGGTTTTCATTTTTATTAAACTTTATCTGCACTTGCATCCGTCTTTGCCTCCATTAACATAACAGAATGAAAGTCTAAATGGATGCAGCAGATTTTTTTTCCACCCAGGAGAAAACCTTGGAGACCCTGAGGTTGGAACCAGAGGGGAGGGAATCTTGGATCAAGGCCACAGGTCACTATGCCAGGCTTCTCTTTGGACGTCGCTCTACTTTCCTACTCCGCTGAGGACGTCGCTCCGCCTTCCTGCTCATCTGAGGACGTCGCTCCGCCATCCTGCTCCACTGAACCATACTGCGTTATGGTCATTGTTTTATGTTAATTTCATAGACTTGGTGTTCTGTAGTTCCTGTTTTGTATTTGGTTTTCATTTTTATTAAACTTTATGTGCACTTGCATCCGTCTTCACCTCCATTAACATAAAAGAAATGTTATGAATCAACCTGGAATTGGACATGTGTCTATATTGTCTCAATGCACTGTGAAGAGGATGGTTCGAGTGGAGAAAAAATCTCCAAGGATCACAGCTGGAGAATTCCAGAAGTTAATTGCGTCTTGGGGTCAGAAAGTCTCCAAAACTACAATCTGAAGTCACCTTCATCACCACAAGTTGTTTGGAAGGGTTTCAAGAAAAAAGCCTCTACTCTCCTCCAAAAACAACTTCAAGCATCTTCAGTTTGCCAGACACTACTGGAACTTCAAATGTGATCGGGTTCTATGGTCACATAAAACCAAAATAGAGCTTTTTGGCAATAAACACCAGAGGTGGTTTTGGTGCACACAGAGAGGTAGCCATATGGAAAAGTACATCATGCCCACGGTTAAATATGGTGGTGGCTCTTTAATGTTCTGGGACTGTTTTTCTGCCAGAGGACCTGGACATTTTGTTAGGATACTTTTTGTTAGGTACCTTTGTTAGGATAGGATGGACTCTATCAAATATCAACAGATATTAAATGAAAACCTGACTGCCTCTGCCAGAAAGCTTCAAATGGGCCGTGGTCGGATCTTCCAGCAGGACAATGATCCAAAATATACATCAAAATGAACACAAAAATGGTTTACTGACCACAAAATCAAGGTCCTGCCATGGCCATCCCAGTCCCCTGACTTGAAACCCATAAAAAACCTGTGGGGTAAACTGAAGAGGAGAGTCCACCTTGAATGGACCTCAAATTTGAAGGATCTGGAGAGATTCTGTATGGAGGAATGGTCTCAGATCCATTGCCATGTATTCTCCAACCTCATCAGGCATTATAGGACTCAGTGCTGTTATCTTGGCAAAGGGAGGTAGCACAAAGTATTGACTAAAAGGGTGCCAATAATTGTTGCACACATATATTTAACAAAGATATTTTGTTTGGATAAAACTGTGTTTTGTTTGCAATTGTTTGATATCCATGAGAGCAGAGTATTTTTGTGAATTTCTTCACAAAAGGTTTTTCACAGCCTCCTTTGCTCATATTTACCAAGGGTGCCAATATTAGTGGAGGGCACTGTATTTCATTGCCTTCCTACAATAACTATAGTGTTACTTTGCTGCGTTTGTGGTGGAAGAACGTGACAATTTTGAAAATATACATTTGAATTAATCCATTTGTTGTATAAAGCAACAGACCACTCAAGGTCATGCGTTGCTGTGAAAAACAACACAGCTGTTCTTCATGATAACGCACTCTCTTTGGAATTTGGACAGAAGCTAACATGGACACGCCCGATGTTTCAGGACAGATCAGTTTCTGTTTCCTGATAAATGAACGTACTGTGAGGAAGGCGTATCAGAGATATAAGTGAAAACCAAAACTGCTCTGGATGTACCACGAGTATAATATACCTAATAATAATATTATATAATTTACATGTGTGTTTGTGTTTTATGTTTTTTTTATTAAAATTAGTACAACAATTTTAACACACACATTATGCAAGCAATGTGTCTGATTAAGATACGTCTCCTCTGATGTTCTCCAGGTGAAAAAAATACATTTTTGTGGACTTTAGACGATACTATTAATTGACATATCTTTGTTTTTAATCTGGGCTTCAAATGGTGTTCCATAGATCTTTTTTAGGTTGTATTAGCAGCCAAACCCTATATTTTAGCATGACATCAAACTGTCCGATAGTGGCGTTGGACTTAATACTGCTCCACACTCGAGTGAATGAGAGGAGAGAATGATTTAATGTTTAATATAACAGCATGCCTAATCACTTCTCTTGATAATATATTTACTCAAAAACAATCCCTTTGTTCGGTCCCTTTATTTATAGACTCTCCTAGGAATTCACCATGAGCAACCCGGAGATGCTGAAGGAACTGACTGATTTAAAGAACTCTAGATTTGGTCGACCTTATCCAAGACACGGCCTCAAGCTTCTGTACTGGTTTGCTAATGAGTTCATGTTTTTTAACAACAACAATAAGATGTGCTGCCAGTATAATCCAAGAAACCAATTTTATGGCTTTCATCGATTTAAGAACAGAGAGGACAGAAATGGTGTTAAACTCCTGCCTGATGCAAACCTCACCTACTATGTGGTGGGCAATCTGAACAGCGCAGGAGCAGATGAGCTACCCGATTACGTCCGGGAAGACTATGGTGGCTTTAAAAACGATAACAACACGGACCGCATCATAGTCAGCGTTGATGATCAGTGCATTGACAGCGTCTATGTGACTGAGCACAGTGATCGGACAGATTTCAAAAAGGAAGCCACCTACTGCATCAGCAAGGAGATTTTTATGATTATCAGGGAACTGACCTTAGAGGAGTTTCTATTGAAAACTGGGTATTCAAGTTCGCTAGTCAACTACGGTCAGAGAACTGGGTTTTCAAGACCGCAAAAGGACAACGGTCAAAGAACTTGGATTTCAAGACCGCAGGAGGACAACGGTCAAAGAACTGGGATTTCGAGACCGCAAGAGGACAACGGTCAAAGAACTGGGATTTCGAGACCGCAAAAGGACATCGGTCGAAGAACTGGGATTTCAAGACCGCAAGAGGACAACGGTCAAAGAACTGGGATTTCAAGACCGCAAGAGGAGAACGGTCAAAGAACTGGGATTTCAAGACCGCAAGAGGACAACGGTCAAAGAACTGGGATTTCAAGACCGCAAGAGAACAACGGTCAAAGAACTGGGATTTCAAGACCGCAAGAGGACAACGGTCAAAGAACTGGGATTTCAAGACCGCAAGAGGACAACGGTCAAAGAACTGGGATTTTGAGACCACAAAAGGACACCAGTCGAAGAACTTGGTTTTCAAGACGTCAAGAGGACAATGGTCAGAGAACTGGGATTTCAAGACCACAAGAAAGCACTGATCAAATTTCTCAGGATGATGATGTCACCAATTTCTGGGATGATAACGAATCAACAAACTGCTGCAGATGTGTCATACTTTAGGATCTGTGTATAGATATTATATCATCAAACTTACACAAACTGTACAGGAATTTGAACCACATGATCACATGATTTCTGTCAGTTCTAAAAAATCCTACAACAGCTAATTTGATGTCTTGCTCTAACCTTAACTGTAGCCCTTCATACAAGTGAGATCGTATTACAACGCAGCATCTGATGTGTATACTGTATAAACTAAATGCAACGAGTGATATTTTGAGCTAAACATGTCACTGCAATTTTTTTTCAAACATGAAATGTTTTCTTAAGTATTGCATTTCCCCCCACAAAACACTGGTTTTAAAATGATCTGTCCCCTATTACCTGGCATTGTTATTCATGTTTTAAATATTATACCACAGCGTTGTTGAATTCAGGTTTCTGATTGGTCAGAAGGTGTTCTATAACAGCAGCTCTGACAGTAGTGCAGCTGCAAATCACAGGTTTATATTAATGCCCTCGATCTAATGCACAGTATGAAGGACACTACCTATAATCTAGTGCTAATAATAAACTGATTTAAAAACACGTTTTATCTAATGGTTGATAAGTTGAAGATTTCTATAAAGAGACATTAATTTAACATTTACAGTATGGAAGGAGTCTCCAGTGTCAGTGCTTTGTAACAGTCAGAGGTAAAGCTACAACTTACATTTTTTTTTAGACATGGGGAAACTGTGTTTAATGCATTTTTTTGTCTTATTAACATCAAGAGAAGGAAAAGAGAGGGTGGTGAGGACTAAACTGTTTATAGTTTGTATAATGCAAGTGAGAACAGGAACTAACATGTTTCGAAGACATTTCAGAATTAACTATGAATGAATAAAAATTATGATGTGTCATTCTTTAATAAATATACAATTGGTGGGATGAGCCAGTGAGAAAAAGATTTCAGTTTCCGTCTGTTTGAAAATACCTAAAGCAAATTGTTCTGAGGTCCTGAAGAGCTTTCCATATATAGTATACTACACTAGTGTATTAAGGTATAAAGGTTATTTAGTGTCTGTGGATGTGCTATTAAGTCAGTTAGACTTGTAAACTCATAAAACAACTTCATTTAATATTCACTACCAGAGAAAACTATTTATTACTTACTACTTTATTAACTATTTACTATTTACTAAGAAAATTAATTATTAATTATGTTGACTTGCCAAAGCCAACATTCTGTTCTGTTATTTAAGCTTATTATTATTATTATTATTATTATTATTATACCCAACATTTAAACACTCCTCCTCCTCCTCACAGACCTTCAGCCTGTTCTGATTTGAGTTGCTATGATTATTCTAACTGATCGGAATGACAGAATTCCTGTTACGGAAGCTCAAAGTGGCCGAAATTGCCATTGACTTCCATTGAAAATTTCGGACTGTTATAACTCCTTGAGCTTATAAGCTACATTCACCAAAATTCAGCACAGTCCTTCAGGCTGATTAGACTGACTAGACTGTTTTTTGTTTTTTTTCTAACTGATCGGACATACAGTTTTCCCACAGCGGAAGATCAAATATCCCGAAAACTCCCATAGACTTACATTGTGTTCAAGATTTCAAACTCCAACAGTCAATACTCAAACACGACACACGGCCTGAAGCGCCTCCTCTCTCCCTCTGTCAATGTACCTGTAATAGAGACTCTCACTTCATCTGTCTATCAATGCCACACTCTCTCCATCCAATCTACCAGTTGCGTACACACACACACACACACACACACAAACACTCTCTCTCTCCGTATTTCTTTCTATCAATCTAAGTCACTCTCTCACTCCATCTGACGTTCTACTTGTATCACTCTATTTGTCATCTATCAGTAACTGTCTGTCTTTCTTTCTTTCTTTCTTTCTTTCAACTTCAAGCTTATGAAACAGTTTCAAACTTTCAGACTAGCTTTGTCAAGCCAACATCAACATTTGTCATGATGAACTTTACCTATATAGTTATTAATGAATTATTGATTGTCAACGAAGTTCTGAGTTGTACCTTATTAATAACTTTCATTTTAACTGTGCTGCTTGCAATTGATAATTTTCCTCCTATCTGTACTTTTTTTTTTTTAAACATTTAATGTCTAAAATATTACAGAACTTTTTGATGTCCAGAATTATAAAATATTTAATATATACTTTTTAACAAATGAAATATTTATTTAGGTTTATTTTATTTTATTTATTTTACATTTTAGAGACTTTATTTTAAACTTGATTAGACCTTTTCTTGCAGAACATTTAGACAGGAATGCCCGAGATGCCAGTGTTGCATCTGTCACCATCAGCCGTATTGGTTTAGGAGGAAAGCACTTAATGGTGTCACACAAATCAGGATCATGGTGTGTATGGTTTGAATGTGATTTCTCATTTATTATAGTTCTAAAAAAAAAAAACATCCTTAAATTAAAGGTCTAAGAATGTATAGACACCGTACATGAAAGGGATACGCATTGATGACTGATTTACATTAAGCTAGTTAATAACAGGGACTATGTTTAATAAGATCTTTTGTTGTTTCTGCTTTGTTGATTGTACTTTTTGTGCAAGAGCCAAACTTTTGCGAACTGTTTGCACAAAAATGCCACGAGCTACACTATGGCCCGTATTTTCATTGTGAAGTCAAACACAGACTGCTTTTGTTGCTTTAGCTCATCCGTGCATTCAGACAGTTTTCTACTTCCCACTAGCTCTCGTTTCAGTTCCTGGAAAGGCGGCACTCAGAGAGACTTCCTGAAGCTCTGACTGCTGTCGCAGTTCGGAGGAAATCACCCCACGAATACATAAAGAAAGTAAGTATAAAACAAAGATATTTATTATTTATTAACTACAATTGATTGTAAATGTAATGTTTCAGTCCTATTTAATGGACTTAGTGGATAATTACTTATAGTTTATTTACTTATAACTTATTTAACTTGGCCTCTCCTACTGTCTCACGGTGAATGAGTTTCTGTTTCCTGAATAGTGAGAGCATGCAGGGGGGTAGCAGATACCAGAGACACAAGCAAAAACCATGCCTAATAGTGAATGACAGCAGATGTATGTGGTTATATTGTATTATTTGACTTTATTAAAGAAACAAAATAAAAAAAAAATAAAAATAAGAAGAAAATCCCATCTGTTCAACAGCTGGAACTTGAGATTTACTGTCTCAGTGACTATAGGGATGTCTCTTGCTTTAGACGTCTCTATTACCTTCTAAAAGAGAGAGAAAAAGGTGCTAACTTAAGATAAGTATTTGGATGACATTTAATTTTACATTAAGTGATGCTGGTCCAATAATCACACTGTAATGTTCACTTTAGGTTGCACTTAAAATCTTTATGTACACATAAATGTTTCACCAGTCTAATCAAATTTGGGCTGCAGTTCCAACTGCCAGTTTATTAGGTACACCGAGCTAAACTAATACGGTCTAACCTTAACAACAAATCTAATAACCGAATATAAACTTCGTATGTTAACAAACGCCAATAACTGCAATTGATTTGAGGTAAATGTAGGCCAACTGACATCTGGTTATGGTAGCTAGTGAAGTGTTGCTCATGTTAACTAACTGCAATTAGAATCTGACTAGATATTATCTAATGATAAACATTAACTAAAGCTGGCTACATAAAATACCACTACTGACTAGACTCATGAGAGGTCAGCTAATGCGATAAAATGCGATTGTGTTTGGGAAACAGTGACATGAACGGGGCTCAGTGCTGGAACTGTTCAGTGTTTGGAACTGTCCGTTTCCCCACGACACGCGTCACTTCCGCATTGTCCGATTCCTACAGAAGTCTATGTGAGTGTCGCAACTCTCAAATAATCACTCTTTACAACCATGGTAAGCAGAAAAGCATCTCAGAATGCACAACATATAGAATCTTAAGGAGGAGGGGCTACATGAGCAGGAAACCAAATCAGGATTCACTCCTGTCAGCCAAGAAGTAGAATCTGAGTCTCCAGTGGACACAGATTCACTCAAATTGGACAGTTGAACATTGGATAAAGTCCAGGTGAGAGAGAGAGAGAGAGAGAGAGAGAGAGAGAGAGAGAGAGAGAGAGAGAGAGAGAGAGAGAGAGAGAGAGAGAGGCTGGTGAGGAAACGACTGTCTGTTTTCAGATAACCACAGTCTGTTGTGTGTCACTCCTTAATTACTTTCCCTTTGTCAAAATTAGTTCTTCTTTCTCTTTGATATACTTGTTTAAAGTTCACACATCTAACATTTACGGTCATTTATTATTATTATTATTATTATTATTATTATTATTATTATTACTTTTCTTTTGCCATGGTGACCGTGGTGTAAGCGGCATAATCCACAGCTAGGTGCGTTACACGATTTTAATGCACTCCGCGGAGGCAAAGAAGCACCCGACGCAAAGCGGAAGTGGTTCTTTGCCTCTGCAACCTGCATCGTGTAATACACACTTAGCCATGAATTATCCCTTACACATACCACAGCGATTCTGATTTGTCATAGCATCGTTTCTATAGAAACAACTTTCACAGGCAATTGTATGGTGGATGCTACACATAAAAAAAAACAAAAAACATGTAATTGTTGATGTGAAGTTTTCTGTAAGGAGATGCTTATTTAACATTTATGGAAGGAGTCTCCAGTATTAGCACTTTGCCAGACATAAAGCTGTAACTTTTTTTGACATGAAAGTTTTTACACTTTGCATATTTAATGTTTTATTTATAGATCCTAAGAAGGAGGCACCATGAACAAACCACCAACTCTCAATGAACTGAAGCAGCTGGAGGAGTCTGGATTTGGTAAACCTTATCCAAGACACGGCCTCAAGCTGCTTCACTGGTTTGCTAACGACTGCCTGTATTTCGATGCGTTCAATAAGATGTGCTGGCAGTACGATCCAGAGGAAGGAGATTTTGGTTTCCACTTATTTGAAAACAGAATGGATAAAAATGGTGATAAACTCCTGCCTGATGTGAATCTAGACTACTATGAGGTGGGCAATCTGAGCAGAGCAGGAGCAGACGACCTGCCAGATTACGTTCGGGAGGATTATATCAAAAACCCTGATCACTCTTACAGCAACATGGACCGCATCATAGTCAGCGTTGATGATGAGTGTTTTGACAGAGTCTATGTGACGGAGCACAGTGATAAGGCAGATTTCAACAACGAAGCCACCTACTGCATCAGCAGGGGCCTCATTATGATCATCAAGGGGCTGGAATTAGAGGATTTTCTCTCAAAAACTGGGTATTTCACAGAAGATGATTCTGATCAAAGTTCTACAGAGGATGATGATGATGATGATGATGATGATGATGATGACTATGATGACGATGGTTATGGCGATGACGACGACGATGACTATTGATTATTATTATGGTGATGGTGATTAGTGATGATACAACTAAGACCATGTTACACCACACCTGATGAATATATAATATATCGCATGCTGCAATGAGTGATATTTTGAGCTGAAACATTTAGTTTTATTTTACAGCAATTGTTTTTCAATCATAAAATACATTTCTTAAGTATTACATTTAAAAAAAAAAAAAGCACTGGTTTCAAAATGATCTGCTCCCATCATCTGGCATTGATATAAATTTGTATTTAGTATACCAAGTGCTGCTGAGTTCTAGATTCTGATTGGTCTAAGGCTGTACCAAAGGACGGATCGGTATCTGTTTCCTAAGTAGTGAACACATGCTGCCAGAAAACCGCACCTAATACTGAATGACTTCAGATAGAGGAAAAACTAGCATAGCCTTCTGTTTGGGGTTTTTCCATTTAGTAACTGTTGTGGGAGGTGCAGAATTGGTGGACTATATCCCCCCAGTTCCCCTACCGGCTCCTCTACTCCTAACAATCATTAAATGTAAACATTACTAAAGCATCCCTACGCCCTCATCTCAAGCATTACTGTAAATATGAATATATTGTAATAACTATAAATGTTTATGTATCTTGAGAAATATACAAAGAAGGAAAAAGTGGAAGATGACTGCTGCAGAGCGACAAAGAAAATGGAAAAACAAGGAAAGAGAAATAAAAGTAAAGACAGTCTGGGGACGGCATCACCGCCATCTGACATCGTCCTCTGGCTACATGATGGAATTATCTTCAGCCGACCTGGACTTTAAAGCTCAAGAATTGCAGCGAAAGCGGATTGCTCTTGAAAAGATTTTGTCTTTAGTAAATGGAACTGTGTTGTCTATTGAAGATGAATCGCATATGGTACATATTGAACAAGATGTGCTAGCAAAAATAGGAGGTGATTTAAATGTAATAAATGAGTTAGATTGAAATATCATGGTCGAAAAATCACTGAACTGAAAAGGAGGATGAATAATAAGCGGAAAGCAGAAGTAGCAAGCCTGCACCCCTCTCTAGAGGAGGTTTTTAGTAAGATGTCAGTAAAAGTTCCTGAAAACACAGAGAGCTCGGCTAACCACAATGTGAGCTAATTCTGAAACTCTGAGTCACTCTGCTGAGCAGTTTTTCCTGTGTAAAAGCAGGTGTTAAACAGTGCTCAGACGGAGTTGATAGCTGCGAGCCTTTAAAGGACTTCTCTCTCCAAGCATTTATTGAAAAATATTTGCTTGTCTACTTCTGCTCTCACATAGTCTCTAGATAGGTAACGCGTATCTTTTTCTGAATCAGTAAAAGAATATTCAACACTGGATACCAGTGAGTGAATTTTCTTAGACTGAGCTTTATTTTCCTTCTGATATAAAGCCTCTGCTATCTAGCATATGCCGAAGGGTCTGATGAAATATTCAGATCAAAGTTGCACTAGAGGGACCTCTCAGAAAAATCCTTTGTTATTTTATTTCTATTAAGTTTTATTTTGCCTCTGATATAAAGACCCTGCTATCTAGCACATGCCATAGGGCTTAGTGAAACATCTAAGTCGAAAGTCGCGCTAGAAGGGTCCTCTCAGAAGTTTATTATTATTATTATTATTTTTGTAACTACCAAATTATTGTAACAAGTTAATAAACCGAAGTCAATCTTATTGACGATTCGAGAAACCACAAATCTTTGAGTTGTTTGGCTGATTTTTAGCTTAGACTAGATAGAGACTCATACTTCACAGAACCAGCATCCAGCTTCGTCCACAACCAGGGGGTAAAGGGTGGAAGGACTGATCCAGAGCGGACCAGCCCTCGGAGCAGATTGTTCATCTTTTCTTTCTCAAGCCCAGAGCACGGATCCAGGACCTGGTGAGTACCCTCTCAATGATATGCTTTACTGGCGTACAAAAGGAGTTAATGTAACTGGGTCACCCCTTTGAGGTGGTTTTTTGCCTATATTAGGTAGAAATACTTCACAACATGAACATGCTCTCAGTGCATAATGTAATTATAGCGGTTAAGCTTTACTGAGATCAAAAGATGGATACGAGACGATAGATCAGCTTTCATTTCCTGATATTTACATCTAGATGTGTTAAACAACTTAGAACATGGCAGAACACACATTTTTTAGGTAAGTATAGGAACAGATTGAACAGTCTTGAAGTAAATTAACGTAAATAACACTTAATATTTGGTTGCAAATCCCATACTTGCGACTTGACATCAGCAAACTGTTGGTTCCTTCTTTTGTGATGCTTTTCCAGGTTTGTACTGCAGGATCTTTCAGTTGTTTTTTTTTTTTTTTGCTTCAGGAGGTGAAATGCTGCTCAACTGGGTTAAGGTCTGGTGATTGACTTGGCCAGTCTAAAACCTTCCACTTTCCCCCCCTGATAAAGTCCTTTGTTGAGTTGGCATTGTGTTTTAGATCATCGTCTTGCTGTATGATGAAGTTCCTCCCGATTCATTTGGATGCATTTCTCTGTAAATTGTCAGACAAAATGTTCCTGTAAACCTCTGAATTCATTATGCTGCTACCATCATGAGTTCCATCCTCAATAAAGATTAGTGAACCTGTTCCAGAAGCAGCCATGCAAGCCCAAGCCAAAACACTACCTCCACCATGTCTGACCCATGAACTTTGTTTGTTCCAGAACTTTTGTGGCTCATCTCTGTATTTCTTTGCAAATTCTAATCTGGCTTTCTGATTCCTACTGCTGATGAGGTTTGCATCTTTTGGTATGGACTCTATATTTCTGGTCTCATAGTCTTCTTCGAATGGTGGATTGTGATACCTTGTTGAACTGTTAGGAATTGTGAATCTTGTGAATCGAGTTAAAACTTTTAAGAAAAGAGAAAACGAAAGTACACAGGAGGACGGCGCCCTCGCTACACACTTCCCGCACCAACCACTGAAACCCACACATAATACTGAATGACATCAGGAAAAACTGGAATAACTTAGTGTTTTTAGCTGTTTGAGAGGAAATGGTGGGTGGATCCTGGCAACTAAGCATGGTTTCATGGTTAAAAAACAAAAACCGATAATCAGTCCTGCAGGCGTTCATAATACAGCTCTTGCTCTCCTGAACTCTCATTTCACTTGCTGAGAAGACGGCACTCTGCGTTACACCCTGGGCCTCGAACTATTTGACTGTTACTGTTAAGAGATCATCTACAATTCCATAGAAAGTAAGTTAAAAAATGATGATGTCATTTCTTTTGACGTTAACGTTACAAACTGAGTTTGTGTTTAGATCTTATTGTTTTATTATAAGACTCTATTTATATATCATTACTATCATTCTATATTGATACCGAATACCACTTTCTGAAATAATAGAGCTGAACATACAGTAAGAACATACACTGATCTCTGGAAGGCAGAAAGATCAGTTAAAGACACATACGAGGGGTGAATGCCAGGAAATTTTGGTTTATTCTTTATACTGATATACTTTATATCTCTTTGAACAATACGACCAATAAAATGTACTCAGTCCTGTAATGCCTGGGAGCATCTGAACAACTTATGATGTTTTTTTTTTTATTTCATCTGTGTACATTTTGGAGCCTTACACTCTTTTTTTCCCCACTGGTGTTCGAATAGCTTCTGACATTTATATAGCTCCGAAGTAAAAGTCCACTATGCTGACTATATCATGTAATCAATTCAAAAGCCAATACCAGTGATACTCATTATTCAAAAATGCATTAAAAAAAAAAAAATCCTGTAAAATGACTGTTTCAGAGAAAATTACCTTAATAAATACACCGGATTTTGTTGTTGCTGTAAAGATTAAAGTTTGTCTTGTAATGTTTAAAGTGTTTCTAGGTAATAACCATATAACACTGAAAATCTCTGTGATGTAATACGTTTGGCTGTTTTTTGTTTTGTTTTGTTTTTTCAGGCATCTGTTGATATTTTTCTGGTCTGAACATTACCTTCAACACCGACTAATTTATTGATCTTGTTTCCAGTTGATGCTAGTAACTGGAAAAAGAATTTACATGATGTTTTACCACATGATGTTTAATCACCTGTGTAGAGTTTAAAACCCCGTGTTCTTTTACTTGCAGTAAAGTCTGATTTTTAAAAAAACAATTCTATTATTTTTTATTTTAAATCAGCTTATTATCTCTCTCTCTCTCTCTCTCTCTCTCTCTCTCTCTCTCAAATGTATATCATTATTCAACGCAACAAGAACTATCGTTGTTAAACAAACATTGACATACTTTGAAACTATTTGCCTACCAAATAAGAAGAAAATGAAGCTACTTCTTGGCCGTCCTATTTTTTGAGTCAGTAACAGAACAAATAAAACAAAAACACAACTGAAAAGCAACTTGTGTTTCTTTTGTTTCTTTGTACGTCACAAAATGAAATCGCAAACAAAGTAAAATAGAAAAAGGTCAGTTTTTCGTTGACAGGTTGGATATCACTCGCGGTTGCTGAGGACGGCCCCACATGGACAGCCTAATGCCCAATAAGATTACTGTGGATGGTTCCAGTTAAAAACCATGAAGATGGAGCTTTGGACTGCAATTGCCACGAACAGTTTTGCACTCAAGTCTCCATCAGTGGACACTTAAACTTCATGTGAAAACTATAATGAATTTCCTGGTTACACAACTGCACTATTTGACCATGTAGTACACAGTTATAGAAGGGAATCATTCATAATCGCACTATCCGGTGTCACCCAGATGAGGATGGGTTTCTTTTTGAGTCTGGTTCCTCTTAAAGTTTCTTCCTCAGATCATCTCAGGGAGTTTTTCCTCACCACCATCTGCTTTAAACTATGGATAAAATTAGAAATTTATATCCTGAATTTATATATTTCTGTAAAACTGCTTTGTCCATTGTAAAAAGCGCTAGACAAATAAAATTGAATTGAATTAAATCATCACATCAAGGCCATCCAATATGCCCATGGCTTTTAGCTAGCTTTACCTATGGCTTTGGAATTTTTTCCCCCGAAATAATTACAGACGTCGCAAAAAAGAGGATCGTCCTTCACAACGTTATCGGAGATTATATCAGATGATTGTGTCTAAGCAAAAGGATCTTGCACTGAATGCACCCATAATCAAATTGAATGTGGTTCCAAAGTCACATATAAAAGCTAAAGTCATAGACGTTAGATGGCCTTGACCTAATGATTTACATCTCCATCAGCGACAAACAAATTCTTTTCTGGAAAAAATGACCCTCTTTCTGTTTTAGGTCTTTTTTTTAATTATTTAAAAAGAACCAACAGAAACTAAAGTTGTTTTGAAACACGGTATCTACTATTTGACAATAAATACAATGACAAAATGACTCATTTTTTATTTCTCTAAAAGACAAAACTACATGGATGGTAAAGCTGGTGAACAGTTTGTGTCTTCTAACAAATAGATCATATTTGTTTCTTATTATATTTAATATTTTATTCATAGACCCTGATAAGGACTCATCATGATGGATCCACCGACCCTAAATGAACTGGACCATTTGGAGAACTCTGGATTCGGTCAACCGCATCCAAGACACGGCCTCAAGCTGCTGTACTGGTTTGCTAAACGCTGTCTCTATTTTGACGGCGACAACCAGATGCGCTGGCGCTACGATCCAGAGGAAGGAGAATATGGTTTCCACCCATTTGAGAACAGGTACAACGAAAATGGTGTTAAACTCCTGCCTGATATAGATCTTCCCTACTATGAGGTCGGAAATCTGAGCAGAGCAGGAGCAAACGATCTGCCCGAGTATGTCCGGGTAGATTACGCCAACCACCACGATGAAAGCAATATAGACCGCATCATAGTAAGCGTTGATGAGGAGCGGTTTGATAAAGTCTATATAACCGAGCACCAAGGTCAGTCAAACTACAACTCCGACGCCACCTACTGCATCAGCCGGGGCCTCCTTATGATTATCAAACGCCTGACCTTACAGGATTTCCTCTCGGAAATGGGTTACTGAAGATATCCAACAATACATCCAGACAAAGTCCAGAAGATGCTTGAAGACGTCGACCATCAACCCCTGCTTCCTGCTAGACAACCAACAACCGTCTAAAAAAAAAAAAAAAAAAAAAAAAATCCAAACAATGTCCAGTCCAACCCTCAACTTCTACTTCTTGCTACCAATGCTTCCTGTCCTGTGCAAATATTGATATGCTTTTCATATAAAATCTTGCATTACAGTATGTAATGCATGTTATTCAATGCCTATACATGCTTTATGAAGTTGTCATAAAGGTAGATTTTATATATAAAGACACTGTTTAAGCTTGATCATCTTTTGAGGAACCTTCTGCTCTGCAGTTTATCCTTGTTAATTACCATTATTCTTATTATGCATGTGCTTTATATTATTACAGTGGATTTTTTTTCATAAAGCTCAAGTTTCCTGCATGAACTTGAGAGACTTCTGATATATTTAGAATTTCCCGTTTGTTTCCCAAATAATTGTCTTTCTTGCAATTAATAAAACAAAATACCACAATACATGATACACGTCCTCATATGATTTCTATCATATTCTAGAGAAGTAGAGCTTACCTTTTTTGTCAAAATAGACTAAAAAACATTTTAATGTAATTTGGCACACGTGTTCATTGAGTCAAGACTTTCATCTTTGGTGATGCGTTTAAAACATAAAATATCAATATTATTTTCTGCTAAAATGAACTAGGAACAGATCAATTAAAATAGTAAAAAGTAAGTAAAAAAAAAACAAAAAAAAAAACACAGACACACCACTAAAAGGTAAGTTACATTTTATATAATTTTATAATTTAAGACTGCCCCCTATTAACCTGAACCATGATTGGTAATTTGGGACATCTTGAAAATGAATAAATCATAAACATATGTACATAATTTAAACTAAATTTAAGTTTATTTTGTTAGTACACCATAGACATACTGTATGCGCATCATAAATACACATACAGGCCGCTTTATTAGGAACATCTGTGCACCTGCTCATTCATTCAATTATCCAATCAGCCAGTCATATGGCAGCAGTGCAATTTATAAAACCATGCAGACGAAGGTCAGGCGCTTCAGTTATAGTTCACATCAAACACCAGAATGGGGGGGAAAAAAGTAATCTCAGTAACTTTGATGGGCTGGTTTGAGTATTTCAGAAACTGTTGATCACCTGGGATTTTCACACACAACTGTAGAGGTTACACAGAATGGTGCAAAAAACAAAAAACACCCAGTGAGCAGCTGTACTGCAGGCGGAAACACCCTGATTATGACAGGGATCAGAGGAGAATATCCAGACTATTTCGAGCTGACAGGGATTCTACATTAACTAAAACAACCACTCTTTACAACCGTGGTGATCAGAAAAGCATCTCCGAACGCACAACACATCGAACCTCGATGATAAGGACTCATCATGATGGATCCACCGACACTAAATGAACTGGACCATTTGGAGAACTCTAGATTCGGTCAACCGCATCCAAGACACGGCCTCAATCTGCTGTACTGGTTTGCTAAACGCTGTTTATATTTTGACGGTGAAAATCAGATGCGCTGGTGCTACGATCCAGAGGAAGGAGAATATGGTTTCCATCCATTTGAGAACAGGTACAACGAAAATGGAGTTAAACTCCTGCCTGATATAGATCTTCTGATGATCTTCTGATGAACACCCTGATGATGACAGAGATCAGAGGAGAATATCCAGACTATTTCGAGCTGACAGAGAGTCTACATTAACTAAAACAACCACTCTTTACAACCGTGGTGATCAGAAAAGCATCTCCGAACGCACAACACATCGAACCTCGACGATGGGCCGCAACAGCAGAAGACCACACCGGGTTCCACTCCTGTCAGCCAAGAACAGGATTCTGAGACTACAGTGGATACAGGAACACCAAAACTGGACAGTTGAGGATTGTAAAAAAACATCACCCTTTTCTTTAAAAAAAAAAAACTTTTAATAGGTATGTAGTTATAGATAAGAGGATGAAGTTGGTTTGGAGGGAACGGGAATCTTCTTACTGTTTTGTGTCGCAATTTGCCTCACAGCCAGCTGAGGGCGTTAAAAGATGATTACATTAAATGCTTATTTTGAAAACACTACTTACTGACTTTTTGGGAATGATCATTGCCTGAGTTAAAAGCTCTAAATATGACGCAGTATTTTTCATTGTTGTTACTTTCACCATTCTCTATGTGTGCAAGTGCCTTGCCTTTTGCATGCGATTTGTTTGGACAAGGGTTGTTACGCAATCGTGATGTCCGTCAGTGACAGTCATGTAGCGAATCTAGCTCAAATGGGTGAAATATATCTATAGCTCTAATCGAAGCGTGTTCTGATTAAGTATGGATATAAATCGACCATGAAAGGGAATGTTATATTAATTACTGTAACCTAGCTTTAGAATTAAATGCGAAGCAGCTTGATCTGTTTGTCCACCAAACTTACCAGGGCAGTCTTCGTATTACTCTAAAGGAATAAATTATCCTTCTGGCCACGAAGCATAGTTTATTCTACGTTAACAGAAATCCAGCGCGTAGCGAGGAGCAACGTTAAAAGTGAACCTTGTCATAAGTAAAAACAGACGATCCAGCGTGATAACCATGGATTTTAATAACTACGTAAAAACTACCGATATACACAACTAGGTACAAACAAATAATACATATATATACAGGGTAAGTGAAAGAAACAGAAGGAAAAGTAATGGAAGTAACAATGGCAGAACACAGTTTAACCTCGAGAATCAGCAAAGGAATTCGAATTCAACTTTTCAACAAAAGTGGCTCTGACTTAAAGGACACCTCTATAGGTCAATTGGAATTATACTTGCGTTAATTTTATGCAGTTCGCGAGGGTCCTTGATTTGCAGATTGAGCGAGGAATTTGCTGGTTCTTCGGCGTCGGTAGAGTAGGGGTGAACGGAGTTGAGTCTCGCCCGAGGATGAAGAATATGGTGATTGCCACGTGGTTTCACGAGACAAAGGAGAGTCCGGAGGAATGCCGGAAACGGAAGGCGGCAAGGTGAGAAGTAGGAAGAGGGTGAGAAAAAGCGAAGGAGCGAGCCAGCGGGGGACGCGTGTCGCGGTCTTTTATGGACAATGCCAATGTACACGCCTCTCTGAGCTGCTGGCGAATCCAAAGAGAGATGAGAAAGTTCTGGGGGAAAACTTCTTTGGTCTGTCCCAGAACGGGTCGCATGTCAGGGCGGGGTTTGTGTTAAGTTTGTATCAATATGGTATTTGATAAAACATGGAAAAGTATAGAATGATACATCCTATCGTCCTGTAGTATGCATCATTAATTGGCATATTATGAGACAATGATTTTGGTACCAAACTTCAAGGAGATTATGATATCTTGGACAGTGTAGGATCATTAGACATAGTTACAGACAACTTAAAAATTAGCTTTTCGCTCAAACTATATAAAATTGCTACAACTAGGTTATCTAGACATACAACACATGCATATACGAATACATCATAACTATCTAGGGATATGATTACAGGTTACATTCAAGAGACATGTTCACTGTGTGTGTGCGTGAGTGTGTGCATGTCCAGAAGAGGGGGCTGGCGTTCTTCTAAAGTCACAACGGTCCTTTGGTCACCTCAGGGTGACCTTCTAGGGAGGAGGTTCTTTGCTAGACCGGTTGGCTCCGATGTTAATCTCTGAGGTCGTAAACTGAGATTAAATCGAAGATTTACGGGCCCTGGGGTCGGGAAATGGTGGATCCTTGTTGACGAACTAATCCTGAAGTTTCCCAGACGTTCAGTCATCAAAGGTTTCTTTTATTGCGGGAGTAGGTCCTGTGTGGGTTCCCAAAGAGTCTCCTGAATTCCAGAGTTGCATCTGGTCAAAGAAGGCCTCTCGGGTTATTCTGGGTCACTTAAAGGAATGAAACTTTATATGTTTCACTTGGGTTAATTTAGAAATCAGTTTGGGCACCCCGATACGTTACAGTCATGTGGATGCAGGAGCTGAACACCTGTCGTGGATCCTTTCCGATTGATTTGGTTTCATGTGACAGCGCAGAATAAACAGGTACATACAACAGAACAATACGGTATGAGTTTATATTGTATTATGCTTTAATGCAGCTCTTGCGCTCCTGAACTCTCAAAAAATACGACAGTCAGCGATATATCCTGGAGCTCTAACCATGCGATTGCTTCTGTTAAGAGGAAATCATTTACAATTCTATAATAAGTAGAAAGTACAAAGCAAAGATTTAGCCAATTTCATATTTTATTTCAAAGTACAACCTGGCATAAATTTAATGTCTCACTCATTGTTTGATAATGTTTTACAATTGGTTTATAATAACAGTATTTGGAACCCTCAAAGGTAAGTCTTCCAGAAGGACAAGTCTGTACCTTTTTTTCCCCCATGAATAAGGTTTTAATATTAAATTAAATTTTTTTTTATTAAATAGGAATGACCATGCGCACTCTAAAGCAATTGAACCACCTGGAGAACACTGGATTTGGTCGGCCTCGACCGAGGCACGGCCTCAAGCTGCTGCACTGGTTTGCTAACAACTGTCTCGATTTCGATGGCAACAATAGAATGCACTGGCGCTATAATCCAGAGGAAAGGGTATATGGTTTCCACCCATTTGAGAACAGGTACGACGAAAATGGTGTTAAACTCCTGCCGGATGTAAACCTTCCCTATTATAGGGTTGGCAATCTAGGAAGAGCAGGAGCAAATAGTCTGCCTGTGTGTCCCTGGGATGATTACACCGGTTACCATGACGATAGCAATACGGATCGAATCATAGTCAGCGTTGATGAGGAGTGGTTTGATAGAGTCTATATAACCGAGCACCAAGGTCAGTCAAATTACAACTCCAACGCCACCTACTGCATCAGCCGGGGCCTCCTCATGATCATCAGACGTCTGACTTTTGAGGATTTCCTCTCGAAAATGGGTTACTGAAGATATCCAACAATACATCCAGACAAAGTCCAGAAGATGCTTGAAGACGTCGACCATCAACCCCTGCTTCCTGCTACACAACCAACAACCGTCTACACACCAGTTCCATCTCATGCCATTTTGCAAATATTGCTGTGCTTTTGTCAATACAAACTTTATGAAGTTAATACTATTAAGCTAACCTTAAAGCAGTGTCTAGATAATAATATAATCGTGAAAGTAATCATCAAATTTTGCAAATATCATTGTCATGCAGTGCATCTGCCTAGTGTCTTCCTTTCAGGCTCATCTCCACACCTTTTCCTTAGTAAGACACGTTGTTCCAGTGAAGTTGGTTTGAGGGATGAGGAAAGCTTGTCGGTGATTTGTTTTGCAATTTGCCTCACAGCCAGCAGAGGGCTTTAAAAAACGACAAATTACTCCTGTAAAGTTTACATCACTACAGATCATTGTGTATGCAGAATCTCTGTTGTTTACCCATTTAAAACAAATTGTGATTCATGCACCAGTTAACATGTTATTTGAATTGATTTGACTAGATAAAGCTGATATAAATTCTGTAATAACAATACAGAGTAATACTTCTGTAATAAATAGCTGAAATAAAGCTTATTTTGAAACACCAAATGACTGATTATACTTAAAAACTATAAAGAACAGTATTTTTCATTGTTTATAATTTGTATTCAGAGTTCTGTGGGCGGAAACATCTATCATCTTGACGAGAGAGCTCAGAGGTGGTTTGATGTTACAGGAAGGCTAAAGTTATTTAAATAACCACTCTTTACAACTGTGGTGAGCAGAAAAGCATCTCAGAACGCACAATATGCCGGATGGGCTTTGATATATTTGTTTCAAGTACATTTACACTACATGGCCAACAGTATGTGTATGTACTGACCATCACACTCATATGTGCTTGTTGAACATCCTATTCCAGATTTATTCCCTCTCTCTCCTGTTATAATAAGCTCCACTCTTCTGGGAAGGTTTTCCACTAGATTTTGGAGTGTGGCTCTGGGGATTTGTTTTCATTCAGCCACAAGAGCATCGCCGACGTTGGGTGAGGAGGCTCCAGTTCCAGTTCCAGTTCCAGTTCATCCCAAAGGTGTTCAGTGGGGTTGAGGTCAGGGCTCTGTGCAGGACACTCGAGTTCTTCCACCTTCTTCCAACCTTAACACACCATGTTTGGGGAAGAACCATATATGGGTGTGATGGTCAGGTGTCCACATACTTTTGAGTATATATTGTATGTCTGACATTTACTGACATTTCTGTTTCTTCACTTCCTCAGATGCATTGGGATTACACAGCTGGTATATAATGACACGCATGGTATGGGGAATACGACAGTTCTCAGGAAAAAAAAAAAAACCCATTATGAAATGCTTTCTTAAACTTTTACAGAGGATGTATTTGTTACATCCAGTTAGTCCTGTTTAACAACTTCATTCACCTGATTAACATTCATACTTCCATTTCTCAGCAGGAACAAGCTGTTTAATACACCACACAAGGTACAGTACTCCTAGATTTATATTACACTGATTTCCATTCAATCGTTTTTAAATATAATTTTTGTAGTGTTTTGCTATTTCACACTGAGAATATGACTTTCAACTTGCTGATATTTACTGTCCCGGTCAAGTTTTTGTGTTTCCTTCTTTCAGTAATATAATCACATTTCAAATTCATACACTTTCATTTCATCTTCTCCTTTTGATTTGGACTGTTTTATACCACGGCGCTGTGGAATTCTGGATTCTTATTGGTCAGAGGGTGTTGATTAATTTGCCGTAACAGCTATAAGACAAATCACAGGTTTAAATTAATGCGCTCGTACTAAAACTTTATCATTTCTATAGTAACAGCTTCAGCATTCATAGGGACTTGGTGGAACCATGATGGACTCCACGCATTTGTAACAGTCAGAGGTAAATATATATATATATATATATACAGTATACGTAAGTGATAACAGGAGTAGGAACATTATTATTAGAATCCTTAGGATGATTATCAAGAATGTTCTCTGAATTAATTTTTACTGGATCCCACCGACGGCTCACGACGATTTTATCCAACTTATTTTAGATGTTTTAATACAGTATATTTATTAAATCTACCCTTGCTTAATGCTTAGTAAGTTTTAGTATTACAAAGAATTGTTTCATTTCATTTACTATTTGAGGCAATATTTAAAATGTCTCTAGACAAACATATCACTTTGTAAACGCCATGTAATTTCCTGCATCAGGCTTTTTTTCATTTCAGACATTTATTGTCATATTTTTCTGGCCAGGAAATTAGCCCCGCCCCCCCAGCAGAAAGGAGCTGCTGATCCACGCCCCTTTTCCTTATAAGAGCCACTCACATGAGATATGTAGAGACAGATGGACAGGTGAAGGAGTTGTTGTGAAGGAAGAGGTAAGCTCGTCAATGATTTGTTTTGCAATTTGACTCACAGCCAGTTGAGGGACTTAAAAATCATAACTTCCTCTTTTAGTCTCTGTTGATTAACCTTTTCACAAAACCACCACTCTGCATGTTTTGACTACATAAAGCTGATATCATTTCCGTAATGATCTGGACTCTTGTAACAGGTTATAATATTTCTATAGCTAAAATAAGGCTTATTGAGAATAACCGGTCATTCTCACAAAGCTAAGTTGGACACTCTTACTGTATCGGGACGGAGCAGTTTCAGTTTCCTGAGAAGTGAGCACGTGCTGTGAGGGACACAGAAAGTGGAGAAACTGGCATAAACTTCTGTTTGGGTTGTTTCTTTAAAAAAAAAAATTTAAAAAAAATGACAATGCTTGCAGTGTGTAATGTATTTATAGCAGCTAAGCATCATGTACATTGCTGGAATTCCTGTGGCTTTCTGATTGATTTGTCACAAGTTTGCTGCATCTTGACAGTGAGGAATGATAAAAGGAAATAGTTTTGTCATAAATGACTTTGTCTTTGAATTTAAATGACATTTTTTGTCAGCTGGTTTAAATCACCTGTGTGCACAATTTAGAGTCTAATAATGTTAAATATTTTCTGCTAGATGTGGTGAATGGTATGGTAAATAATCCACGCCAGGGTGGTGTGATACGGTCCAACGTTGTTAGTTACAAAAGACATTATCATAATCATTATGTAATATTATTTAAATTTTCACCCGACGGCACGTCCCGAAGTCTTTCATGTCTCATATACCACAGCAATTTTCCAACAGCTTTAATCATTTTCCAATTTGAATAATTGACACCACATTTTAAACTATTTATAGCTACATTTAAATGTTATGGAACATGAGTTGTTTCCTCAACAGCTTATCTTTTCCCTCCCTCTCGATGAACACGACAAAAAACGCAGACAGTGGAAAGCACCAACTCGTTTGTCCTGAAGACTTTCCTGTGGCGAACAACTGTTACAAATCACTGACACTGGAGACTCCTTCCATAAACGTCTCTTTACAGAAAACTTTACCACATGAACAATTAGAAGTTTTCTTTAAATAACAAGATCATCTCCGTCTCCGGCCCTTGCCGATGAACTGAAACAGCCATAAGTTGTAATAAGTTGAAATATTAAATGGTTAATACATTTGTTGAATCTGCTTGTTATTATGCTGTGTGGACAGTATGTGTTTGGGGGAGGTTGGACGGATGGAGTTAGTTTGTGGGTGTGCCTCTGTGTGTGTGTATGAGAGATAAAATTTGCATGTTTTGTTTAAAGGGACATGACATTATGTGCTGCCTTTTGACTGCGACATTATTGAGTATGCTTGGGTCATTCTTGATCTTTTCTTAAAAAGATCTTTTCTTAAGTGTTTGCCAAAAGAAATTCATTAGCTAACCTACAGCAGAAAGCTATGAAGAGAACAATAGATCATTAATCTCCATCAGTACACTGCTGGGTACTTGAACATAGAGGTTCTGTGTTGCTAAGTAACCTCGGATTAGACACTCCCACTTTGGTTTCCTTAAGAGACCAGGAAACATCATACCTGTAGGTAAATAACTTCATGTAACTGAAAAACTGGTTTTATAATCTTGTATGCAGTGTATTTCTTTTTAACAATGTAATCACGGCATCATATTAAGTTATTGTTATGTTGTAATAACATTGTAATATGTTGTGGCATTTCCAATTTGCTTATTCGTAGAATACTCACCAAATTTTTCAACGAAGATAGACATATAGGCATGACTTTTTCTGTTGCCTCATGTCATAGACTAGATTGATGAATTTATTATCATTTAATACAGAAAAAGATACATTTTTGGGTCATTTAAAAAGTTTACTGGTTAGTTTATTTAGGCCTGTATTCAGTTGCTGACTTAAGTCCAGAAGTTATGTTAATATAAGTATGTGGGGAAAGGTACAAGTATTCAGATTTGGTTAAGTAGCTGGTTAAGTCACTTTTCTGCTACGTTTTTCACTTTTTCAAAAGTTCACGCCAGTAGAATGGTCTGAGACATTTTTTTTTTTTTCAACAGCATCTAGACCACTGCCTTTAAATACAAGCACTCGCCTTTAAGACTGAAAAAATATAAATAAATAAATAAATAAATAAATAAATAAATAAATAAATAAATAAATAGGGATTGACAATGCTGGCTGAAGAAGGAAACAGCATTTTGTTTCTTTAATTTTCTGTCAAATGGAATAAATAGCAACATAAAAGCAAGGGACACTTTAAGTGCAAAAACAAAAAAACAAAAATAAAAAATAAAAAACCACTAATACCACCACCCTCATTATTCAACAGCTTAGAAAATAGCACTTGATCCAGCACATCCTATTATTTTGCTTTTTTTTTTTTTTTTAACCATCCGAGAGTTACTCATGCCCAAATTAAAGAAGCCATGAGATACTAAATCGAGCACATGAGATCACACGAGATTTATTATGCTTTTAATGCACTATTTTGATTGGTTGAATAAACAAAACAATGGCATTTTTTTCAGTATTCGCTCCTGTAAAGAAAATGTGACCATGGTTCAAGCTGGTTTAAGCTGACTGAGCACTCGTCACTGTAAGTGTTGTTTATAATTTTATCCATCATGTCATATTGTGGTTGCATTAAACTGTCAGACTGAGTGGTGCCGGACTTAACACTGATACCACACAGGAAAACGTTTTGCTCAAACTCCGCCCCACGTGTGTAACTCCAGGCACAATTTCAGTAATAAATCCTCACTGTGCTTAACTCAACTCTGAATACGGCCCTTAGTGTGTAAATCATGGCTTTTAACAAATATATCTAATATATGCTTTTTAGACCCTCAGCAGGAGCCACCATGAAGACACTAGAAGAAATAGACCAGCTGAAACAGTCTAGATTTGGTCAACCTCATCCAAGACATGGTCTCAAGCTGTTGTACTGGTTTGCTAATGACTGTCTCTCTCTTGATCAAAACAATGTTTTGCAGTTGACGTGTTATCCAAAGAATGGAGATTTTGGTTTCCACCTATTTGTGAACAGACATGAGCGAAACAGTGGTAAACTTCTGCCTCATGAGGCTTTCCCCTACTATGTTGTGGGCAATCTACGCTATCTATATGCGTTCAAACTGCCCTGTTATGTCAGAGAAGATTATTCTCGTTCCCGAGACACCAGCAACATGGACCGCATTATAGTCAGCCTCGACAATAAGTGGCTTCATACCGTTTATGTGACTCAGCACAGTGATCTGTCAAGTTTCAACAAACAAGCCACCTACCGCATCAGCAAGGACCTCATTCTGATTATCAGGGATCTGACCTTAGAGGAATTTCTTTTGAGAACTGGGTTCTCGAAACAGCAAACAAACATTTTCTCCACAAGTCCTGTAGAACTGAGCAACCTACAGCCCCCATGTCCTTCTCTACCGACAACCTCCATCTGCAGTGCAGAAGAAGACATTTCCACTGAGAGCAAATCACCTATGAGCTTGAATAATAATAATAATACACAAGGACACCACAAAGCTCAATCAGCAACACCCACGATTACGTCTTTTACAAACCAAGACGTTCACAGTGAGCTCGAATCACCTCCCGTCTCGAAAAATGATAATAAACAAGAACACCACAAAGATCAACCAACAATGCCCATTAGCATTCCAGCAATTGCATCTTCTATGAACCAAGACATCTGCACTAAGGTTGAATCACCTCCCGACTTGACAAATAATAATACACAAATACACACAACTAGTGCGGAGAGTCAACTAAACAATTTTGTACCGGACAATACCATCCAAACGTCTGTTCCTCAACCCCCGTCTAAGGATGTCCAAACAACCTCTACCACCACACCAACCATCATGTCTTCAAAGAACCAAAACACTGATATTGAATCATCTCCAGTTTCACAGAGGAACTCTTTCTTCTGGGGGTTTTATTTTCTTTTTCTTTTTTACTTTTTTACTTTTTTTTGGTGGGATGTTATGAGAATATTTATAATTGCCATTCTTGCATCATCATCATTCCCTCGGCAAAATTGTAATAGAGGAGAGCAAGGAGAGAAGAAGGAAAGAGAGGAAAAAGGTAGCAAAGCACAGAAGGGAAAAAGGACAATAACAATAATGGCAACCAAAGAAGGGAGAAAAGAAAATGAAAGAAAAATGCATGCTGTGACTCCTGTTTCACTAATGAACTCTTTCTTTTGGGGGTTTTATTTTCTTTTTCTTTTTTTCTTTTTTTCTTTCTTTTGGGAGAATGTTATGCGGATATTTATAATTGTCGTTTTTTTAGAAAAAACTTCATTATTATTCCAGAAGCGAAACTCGAAAAATGACAACTTCAGGATAGTGTAGAAGGAGGGATTAGTTCTCAGTGTACTGTAAGAAGCATGACCATGAATCCTTAATGCTTCTTTCCAGGGGTAGTGATCTACCAGCAGGTTAAGCCAGTGTTTTATAGAAATGTGGGTTTTGTCTTTCCAGTTCAATAGTGTGGTCTGTTTAGCAATTTTGAGTGATATTAATATGAAGGCTCTGAGATGGCTGGGTATTGTAAATAAAGAAATGTCAATAAGTAATGAGCTCAGGAACACAGAGAGCATGTTCATGACCTCTGGCTGTGTCTTTACATCCATAATTTTGGTCAAACAGCACAGTAATAAGCTAGTAATGGTCTGTCAGTGCTGGGCAGTAGTGTGGACATGTATTACCATGGCTACGTTCCAATAAGTTCCACAACTCTACATTTTAAAATTCTGCCTAAATACTAATACTAGTACTAATACAAGTAATAATAGAGGTCTACTGGAGAAGGAATCACGCTTCACCGTGCTCAGAGAAGAAGCAGCAGACATGATGGTTAATGTCAATGTTTCCAGATTTAGTTATTTAAAAAAAAAAAAAAAAAAACTCTTTGGCCTTTTTTTTCCCAAGCAAAGGCTATGAAAAAATGTCTACGCTGGTAACGGTGTCAAACTCCATTTCCCAGAATGCATCACAGTCTCCAAACATGGACTCTCAGAACTACAACACTCACACACCACATTCAATAGTCGTGTCCAAAATGACATACTATACACTTACACTATGCACTATACACTCTGCCGTCTCGTGTATGAATTTTAGAAGGGTAGTATCGTCTCAAATGGTACACTTTCTGTATTGTACTAACCGGAAGTGTATGCTGAGCTGAGCTGAGTTGAGTTGAGGGCAAGTTGAGTGCATGAAGTGTCCATCATTCCACTCTTCGTTTTTTTCGGTTGAATTGTGCATCATCTGGGAACTTAAAGTGCACTTTGTTTTTTTGAGTTTTTTTCAGTGTGAACACACTAATCAAACTTTTTTTTTTTTTTTTTTACTACAAAATGGCGTAGAATCTCTGTCTAGGTCACATACATTATATATCCAAACTCAGAATTGAAACAAATAACAATGATTGCATTGAAGTGTGTATTCTATTTTAGTTTGAGAACCATGACCTATGTGTCTTTTTTATTTTTATTTTTATTATTTTTATCATTTTGCATTTGTTAAACTCTGTACATATCAATGTAAATGACAATTATTATTATTATTATTATTATTATTATTATTATTATTATTATTATTTTTTACAACAGTTCAATTTTATTGAACATCGTATTGCCTTCTCTTAGGTGTTACTGTGATATTACAAAGAAGCCAAAAGATTTCCTCTTTTACAGAAATCAAATCACTGATTATCATCTCTCTACATTATTATTTTTAAATGATAAAATGGCTATAGATAATGAACATGAAAAATCTAATGAGGCTGATTAATTAGATTTACAGCGTAAATGCACCTGCACAAATGAAATATCTGTAATGATTCGTGTTTACAGCAGGTGGAAGGACACTACGTGAAATAAAATGTCCATCTTGTCTGCTGTGTTTTTAAACTCCGCCCCTTGGCTGCAACTGGCTAACCTCACTGCTAATCTCAAGGTGAGGCTCAGTTCAACTCGAACACACCCAATAATATCAGCTTCAGCTTCTGATTACAAACTCTGTCACATGATCAGTCACATGACTTACCCAGCCTTAAGAGCACTAACATACACCTGTGCACAATCACCAGTTCCCCTTTCATCATACTACATCCACCATGTTGGCACTGTCATGTGACCTTTGACGTCATCATTAACAAAAATCTTAAATGGACCACCCGATTAAAGCAACTGCACATCAGGAAAGCTGCCAATTTTGCTGTATTGTAAACATTGAATCATCCAATTAAAAAAAAACAAAAACAAAAAAAACTTCAGATACCTGTCCATGATCGCAGAAAAAAAACATCAGGAAAGTTAACTGAATTAGCAGTTTAATGTGGGCGGGGTTAAGAGGCTGAGGTAAATTCGTTGCCTGTTAGCTTGGCCGGCTAAGGCATGATGGAGATCACAAAAAAGTTTTCAAATGCCGTGACAACTGTTTTCTTGTTTAAATCTTCAACAAGTTAACAATTTATTCGGGTACTGTCAAACCAGCCCTGTTTAACCAAGGTTTAATACTTAAAAAGTTTTCCGCAATTTTTTTTCTGAGCTCATCCGCACCAGTTATCGTAGCGACGACTTCAGCCTGTTTTACAATTTGGATCTTCAGATAATTCAAATACATTGGCTCTGAATGCAACTATTTGAAATTCATAGCTTTCTTCATTTCGGACTATTATTGGAATTGTTTCTGGCCTTGAAATGAACCCTCCCCCAGTAGAAATGAGCTGCTCATCTCTGCCCCTTTTGCTTAAAAAGAAACTTGTACTAGAGATGTAATTACAGATGAGTGGGTAAAGTTGGTTTGAAGGAAGAGGAAAACATCCACCATACCAAATTCCACCCAGGATACTGTATAGTGCTTACTGGAGATGAATGAATGAATGAAAGAATGAAATGTTATGTGTAACTATAAAAGATAAGTGGTTGGATATAGAGTCTATATAACCGAGCACTAAGAGCAGTCAAACTACAACTCTGATGTCACTTTACTGGATCAGCAGGGGCCTCCTTATGATTATCAGCCTTCTGACTTTAGAGGAATTTTTACATACATACAAGTTCTTGAACTAGCATCTAAGTGAACAAGACTGATGTAGCTAATCAAAGTCATGTCATGAATTCCCCCTCTCTTGCTTTTGTCTTTTTATTCTCCACACACACACATTTTATATATATATATATATATATATATATATATATATATATATATATATATATATATATATATATATATATATATATATATATATATATATATGTATATATATATATAGTAGTTGTAACAATCAGTGGTCAAGTTGTATAAACATTACTGTAAAAAATTTTTCACAAAAACAAATGATTAGCCAAACCAAAGAAATTGGTACATTGGATAAACCCTCTCCAGCATAGCACTGTTATTTAGCTGAACAGAGATTCAGTGTTGCTAAGTAACCTTATTAGACACTCCTACCTTGGCTTCAGTTCAGCTGTTTCAGTTTCTGTTTCCTAACAGCTGAGCACTCAGCATGTGGTAGACTTCTCAAAGAATAGAATCAAATATCTATTGTATTCATACAATGAAATTAGGGTGACATTAGGTTAGCATATCCTGTTCATGAATACAGAGTAATCGAAATGTAATGGAAACAATATAATACTGTAAATAATTGAGAGAAGTTTTGCAGGTAAAGTTTAACAATAAATTACCTGTCACACACACACATACACATCCATACCCCCATACTAAACTAAAATAGCAATAAGTTGTAATACTAAATTGTTAATATATCTGCTGAATGTGCAGATATAATCTGTTGTCATCATGATGTGCGTGCGTTGATGTGTGTGGAGAGGGTGGAGGATGTCTCTGTGTGGGTGTGTGTGTATGACTTTGCATGTTTTGTTGTGAAGGACGTAACATTCTGGGCTACCTTTTGACTGTGACATTACTAAGTATGGAGTCCATTCTTGTTATTTTCTTATCACTTAGTATAAGCCATTTTGGAAAGGAAATGCTTTTTTCAATGGTTCATGGATGTATTGGTGAAATGCCTGCTGAAATTTTCTAATTTTTGGATGTAAATGTGGCTGCGCCTGCTACAAAATTACACTGAGAGGGATACAATCTCGACTTCTTACCTCGTGACTCTTATTGTTCAGAGGAGATAATCTTCAATTCTATTTAAAAAGGTAAGTACAAAGATTTATTTCCATAGTAGTACTTTATACAGTGAGGGAAAAAAGTATTTGATCCCCTGCTGATTTTGTACGTTTGCCCACTGACAAAGAAATGATCAGTCTATAATTTTAATGGTAGGTGTATTTTAACAGTGAGAGACAGAATAACAACAAAAAATCCAGAAAAACGCATTTCAAAAAAGTTATAAATTGATTTGCATTTTAATGAGGGAAATAAGTATTTGATCCCCTATCAATCAGCAAGATTTCTGGCTCCCAGGTGTCTTTTACACAGGTAATGAGCTGAGATTAGGAGCGCTCTCTTAAAGGGAGTGCTCTTAATCTCAGTTTGTTACCTGTATAAAAGACACCTGTCCACAGAAGCAATCAATCAATCAGATTCCAAACTCTCCACCATGGCCAAGACCAAAGAGCTGTCCAAGGACGTCAGGGACAAGATTGTGGACCTACACAAGGCTGGAATGGGCTACAAGACCATCGCCAAGCAGCTTGGTGAGAAGGTGACAACAGTTGGTGTGATTATTCACAAATGGAAGAAACTGTCAGTCTCCCTCGGTCTGGGGCTCCATGCAAGATCTCACCGTGTGGAGTTTCAATGATCATGAGAACGGTGAGGAATCAGCCCAGAACTACACGGGAGGATCTTGTTAATGATCTCAAGGCAGCTGGGACCACAGTCACCAAGAAAACAATTGGTAACACACTACGCCATGAAGGACTGAAATCCTCCAGCGCCCGCAAGGTCCCCCTGCTCAAGAAAGCACATGTACAGGCCTGTCTGAAGTTCGCCTGAATGATTCAGAGGAGAACTGGGTGAAAGTGTTGTGGTCAGGTGTGGTCAGATCTCTTTGGCATCAACTCAACTCGCCGTGTTTGGAGGAGGAGGAATGCTGCCTATGACCCCAAGTCATAACACCATCCCCACCGTCAAACATGGAGGTGGGAACATTATGCTTTGGGGGTGTTTTTCTGCTAAGGGGACAGGACAACTGCACCGCATCAAAGGGACGATGGACGGGGCCATGTACCGTCAAATCTTGGGTAAGAACTTCCTTCCCTCAGCCAGGGCATTGAAAATGACCTTAATGACTTGGAGAGAATCTGCAAAGAGGAGTGGGACAAAATCCTTCCTGAGATGTGTGCAAACCTGGTGGCCAACTACAAGAAACGTCTGACCTCTGTTATTGCCAACAAGGGTTTTGTCACCAAGTACTAAGTCGAAGGGGTCAAATACTTATTTCCCTCATTAAAATGCAAATCAATTTATAACTTTTTTGAAATGCGTTTTTCTGGATTTTTTTTGTTGTTATTCTGTCTCTCACTATTAAAATACACCTACCATTAAAATTATAGACTGATCATTTCTTTATCAGTGGGCAAACGTATAAAATCAGCAGGGGATCAAATACTTTTTTCCCCCACTGTATAGTATATTACTATATAAATATTAATTGTTTATATAGTAGTACTAAAAATTCAGTGAGTGAAAGTTTCAGTGTATCAATGTTTATCAGAACAATTTCATTAGCCAAACCTATAAAGCTACAAAGAAAAAAAAAATACCAGCAGACTATTGTTTAGTTGATAGATTTGCTGTTGCTAAGTAACCACGGAGACTCCCACCCTGGCCTCAGTAAAGATCAGTTTCTTTTTCCACAACAGTGAATCATTCTGCATGAGGAAGTGTTATTTTTTTTTAAAGGCGAACATCATTCATTCCTGAGAGGAGATAACTTTATACAGTTAAAAAACTGGTTTTATATTCTTGTATGTGCTGAAAAATGCTTTAAAAAATCACTAAAATAATACAATAATATTTGTTTTATGTATTTTCCCCCTCTTGTGTAATGCTTGTGGCCTGTCCATATTTGGGGTGAGTGATGCCCATGATTATGCCTCTCACCCTCTTTAGGCAGCATTTTGTAATGAATGAACCACCTACTGGAGGGCACTGAGATGCAATTTGTCAGTATGTATTTGATGGAACAGCAATAGACGTTTACTAGGGTTTGAATAGATAGGCGAGCTTTCCTCATTCTCCTCAGGAAGTTAGGACTCTGGGATTCTTGATCAGAATGAAGGTGTTGAGGGCCCAGATAAGGTCCTTCGACATGTGGACAATGAGGGACTCTGATTGCTGAACAGGCCTACCACCATGGTGTCATCTGCAAATGTGATTATAGCTTTGGAGCCATAAGCAGGTAAGCATTTGTGGTTGAAGAGGAAGTAGAGAAGATTATGCAAATAGCCCTGTGGAATGCAGTGTTCAATATGCAAGTGCAGAAGGTGTGGTTGCCAAGCCTAACAGAATGAGGCCTATTAGTAAGGACATCCAGGGTCCAATTAGAATGGAAAATGGAGATGCCAAGGTTGGTGTGGTTAGAGATCAACTTGGATCGGTTGAACTGAAATTGATGAATAGCTCTTATCCAGGTGGGTCATGGCAGGTGTCGTCTATTGACCTGTTGGGCTGGTAGGAATCCAGTGATAAGGGCAGGCTGGGTTTCATATGTGAAAAGACCAGCCTCTCAAAACACTTGCCAATGATGTGTGAATGACAGGATAGAGGCACAGTGATGGCTGTTTTGAAGCAGGTGTGGACCACTGCTTGGGCTAGGGACAGATTGAAAATATCCATGATATTCCTGGCCAACTACCCTGCATAGGCCCTGAGCACCTGGCCTGGCATGCCATGAGGGCCAGCAGCCTTGCATTCATTTACCCCGTTCAGGGTGGAACACATCATTGGTGGAAAGTGTGAGTGGCGGGACATTCAGTGGGAGCTCAGCTTTGAAAGATGTTTCTATTTTGAGCTCATCAGGAATGGAGGTGTCGCTGGTTGAGAAGGTAGTGCTGGTTGGCTTGTTGAAGTTGTTTTCTATCTGCAGTTTGTACTTATAATTGGATTTCATGATTCCTCTTCTCAGGTTGGCCCTGAGATGAGTTGTAGGCTTCCCGGTCTCTAGACCCAAAAGCAGCATCTTGTGCCATCGGTAGGAGGTAAACCTCCTTATTCATCCATGACTTCTGATTGGAAAATGTTTTAATTTTCTCATGGGTAATGTCTATCAACAAACCTGTTGATGTTCTCCAGAACAGAGTTGGTATAGATATCAAAGTCCATATGGGTGTCCACGGTGGACTTTCAGTTTATAGTTATGTTGTGGAATGCCCAAGAAACAAGTTATCATATCAATAATTACACTGCTCGTAATTATGTGGAGTATCCAATTAATGTAAAAGCGTAGGAATATTTATTTGATTTTTTCTATTGGTGAACATAATTTGTTTTTACCAGGTTGATGAATTTATTATTCAAAACAGAAAATGTTGGGTTAATTTTAAAGGGTAATAGTGTATTTAGTATAGATTTAGTAGCTTTTAGCATACACAGTATATTAAATAGACTTTTTTTTCTTTATAGACCTTCACCAGAAGTCACCATGAAGACATTGGAAGAAATAGATCAGCTCGAGCAGTCTAGATTCGGTCGGCCTTGGCCAAGACATGGTCTCAAGTTGCTGTACTGGTTTGCTAATGACTGTCTCTCTCTTGATCAAAATAATGTTTTGCAGTTGACCTGTTATCCAAAGAATGGAGATTTTGGTTTCCACCTATTTGAGAACAGACATGAGCGAAACAGTGGTAAACTTCTGCCTGATGTGGCTTTCCCCTACTATGTTGTGGGCAATCTAAGCTATCTAGATGCATCCAAATTTCCCTGTTATGTCAGAGAAGGTTATACTCGTTCCCGAGACAACAGCAACATGGACCGCATTATAGTCAGCCTCAACAATAAGTGGCTTCATACCGTTTATGTGACTCAGCACAGTGGTCTGTCAAGTTTCAACAAACAAGCCACCTACCGCATCAGCAAGCACCTCATTCTGATTATCAGGGATCTGACCTTAGAGGAATTTCTTTTGAGAACTGGGTACTCAAAACAGCAAACAAACATTTTCTCCACAATTCCTGTGAAGGTTCCCACATATTTAAGTAACCAAGAACCCCCATGTCCAACTCCACCAGTAACCATACCAGAAATTATGTCTTCTACAAACCAAAACACTTGCATTCAGATCGAATCTCCACCCATCATGACAAATAATAATAATACCACTCAAAGATACACTAGTGTGGAGAGTCAACTGAACAGTTTTGTTCAGGACAATACCATCCAAAGTTTGAGAATTTCCAACCTTCAACCCCGCTCTCAGAATAACCAGACAGCCTCCACCTGCACACCAACAGCCACATTTTCAACCTGGATTTCCAACCTTCAACTACCATCCCAGGAAAACCAAACAACCTCCACCTGCACACCAACCATCATGTCTTCAAGGAACCAAGACATTGATATTGAATCAGCTCCTGTTTCACAAATGAACTCTTGTGTGATAACTGATGATACACAAACATACCCTACCAGCATATTTGATGCAGCAAGACGTTACTGTTGTACCATACTTTAGGCTGGAGTTGGGGTCCAGACTAGTTAAAATCTCACAATAATGTGGCTGCACCAATACATCCAATCACATTTAATTAATATGTGCTTTATACATTTTATGAGATTTATTCAAGAGGTATACAGTAAAATACATGACTTCAAAGCAACAGTCTCCAAGGAATCACTTGACAAAGACATTATGATTTTAGGTCAGGCATTTGAAGACTTATGAACACAAATTATTTCACAGACTGAAATCTTTAAAGTGCTTTTAAACACTGAGATTGTTCATGAACATATGAGTTTTATTGTTAACACAACTGAACTATTATGGTATGGCTGGACTTCTGTTTATTCCTTTTTTACATGCAGTTAAAGCAATATTTAGTGTGTGTACATACTGTATGATTCATATTCTTTATGACTACGAAGGTTTCAACAAACTTTACGTTAGTAAAAAATACAATAATGAGAAAAAATATATAGAAATTAATAACAATAATTTAAAAAAACACAATTACTTTTAAAGACAAATGAGGCCAGACATCTGTTAAAATATCAGGCTTTATATATATATATATATATACACACACACACACACACACACACACACATACACACACATAGCAAGTATGATATGATGTTGGATTTGGTTTGATGAGTAGTTGACTTCATATGTGCGTTTTTTTTATTATATGACCTCACTTCCTGTTTTAAACCTTCACTGTCAAATTTGTTTGCTTGCTATGGACGGTTTCGAATATCAAAAATCCACTTTTGTGCAACTTCATCTGAAGATGATCTGATCCAAACGTGGTGAGAAATGGACAAAAATTGAAGGCTGTGAAAAGTGTTAAAGGGTTTTTCAAGAAATTCCAAATTGTTCATAAAATATTATGAAATACCATGGTGGCCACTCCAATATTCCCACTGGGCAATCCGAGCAAACCAGGAGCTAAAAATCTACCTGAAAGTGTCTGGAAAAATCATACCGGCCAGCACGATGAAAGCAACATCGATCACATCATAGTCGAATTTGACAATTCTAGGTATATTTGTGTAGTTTATGTTGTACTGTATGATATAAATTCGCAAATAAAAATTGTATGCCAAAATGATGTACAAATGTTTTTATTTAGCCTCCTGTTAACCTTGCCTTGGCATCCGCTTTCAGACATCATGTTGTTTAACAAACTTCACATCTCTGATATTGCCAGATTTTCAAGTAAAATCTCATTTCAAGTGGAAGAGTCTGAAATGAGACTTTCTAAGTAATGGCTATAGAACCACTTTTAAACACACACACCTGTCTCTGAGCCCGCAAGAATCGGTGATGAAAACATGGGCAGTATTTAGAGTTGAGTTAAACTCGTGTAGTGAGGATTTAATATCGACATTTCACACCTTAAACTTAAATACAGACTTAAGCAATACAGACTGAACTACAATTTTAAACTTAATATGTGTGACTTTTCCTGTATAAATATTGATGAAACTTTTGAACTTAAGTGGATGACTCTGAATACGGACTTTACTTTGACTGGTGACTTAAGTCCAAAACCTCCTCCTTCACACAAAGAGTCATGTCTTCAAGAAACCAAGACAGCTGCATTGATATTGAATCACTTCCTATTGCACAAATGCAATCTGATTTGAAACCTGACACACAAAAATACACAAAGATCATAGTTTGTGTGGAGAGACATATCAAATCAGGTTTTAGACTCTCTGTCTAAGTCACATAAGTATACTGCAATATAGAAGCAGGTTGAACTATTTAGTTAGATTTACAGTAAAGCATATACACCGCTGATATGTATCTTGCTTTCTGTATTAATAAATCCATTTCTACCAACAAATTTGATATAAAATCTACAAACGTCTCACAAAAACAGAAGACAAATGAATGCATTGATGTTATGTCTTATTTTTCTGCTTGCTTTTTAGAGCTTTTATGATAAATTGTTGATTTAATTACAACCCCAATTCCAAATAAGTTGGGATGCTGGGTAAAATGTAAATAAAAACAGAATGAAATGATTTGCAAATCTCATAAACCCATATGTTATTCACAATAGAACAGAGAAAACATATCAAATGTTTAAACCGAGGAAATGTACCATTTTAAGGAAAAAATAAGGTAATTTTGAATTTGATGGCCGCAACACGTCTCAAAAAAGTTGGGACGGGGGCAACAAAAGGATGGAAAAGTAAGTGTTACTAAAAAAAAAAAAAACAGCTGGAGGTTAATTGGCAACAGGTCAGTAACATGACTGGGTATAAAAAGAGTATCTTAGAGAGGCAGAGTCTCTCAGAAGTAAAGATGGGCAGAGGTTCACCAATCTGCGAAAAGCTGCGTCTACAATTTGTGGAACAATTTCAGAATAATGTTCCTCAACGTAAAATTGTGAAGACTTTGAATATCTCATCATCTACAGTACATAATATCATCAAAAGATTCCGAGAATCTGGAGAAATCTCTGTTAGCAAGGTACAAGGGTGAAAGGTAGTTAAGTCTGCACAGAGGATCACTAGCTGCAGTTTTCCTACAACTGAAAACATTTACACCAGCAGATGCAGAAACCGGGCAGACTTTCAGTATCATGAAAGACTCTTTCCACCCTGCTCATGGACCGTTTACCCCCCTTCCCTCAGGTAGAAGGCTGCGCAGTATTGGGGTCAGAACAAGAAACAGCTTCTTCCCAGAAGCTATTAGACTCAAAAACTTGTCTAATGAGCAATAACACTCACCACCGTAGACTCTTTCATATGCAATAACACTCATATATCGCCTCTTTCATGTGCAATATCATTAATCAGAAAGGTTACTCTTTTATAATTTGAGAATTATATTAACCTGTGCAATACACTCCTCAATGTGCAATAACATTAATCGGAAAGATTACTCTTTGTTTAATTGAGAATTCTATATGGTTGTATTATTTACTGTTATTTATTGAACCTATTCTTACTCTTACGCTAATTTTATTGCTCAGCTATTATATATATATATATATATATATATATATATATATATATATATATATATATATTTTTTTTTTTTTATTCTTGCTGCTGTTACCGGGACCTCAGTACTTACAGTATCTCACAAAAGTGAGTACACCCCTCACATTTTTGTAAATATTCTATTATATCTTTTCATGGGACAACACTGAAGAAATGACACTTTGCTACAATGTAAAGTAGTGAGTGTACAGCTTGTATAACAGTGTAAATTTGCTGTCGCCTCAAAATAACTCAACACACAGCCATTAATGTCTAAACCGCTGGCAACAAAAGTGAGTACACCCCTAAGTGAAAATGTCCAAATTGGGCCCAAAGTGTCAATATTTTGTGTGGCCACCATTATTTTCCAGCACTGCCTTAACCCTGTTGGGCATGGAGTTCACCAGAGCTTCACAGGTTGCAAGGGGACAGCAAATTTACACTGTTATACAAGCTGTACACTCACTACATTGTAGCAAAGTGTCATTTCTCCAGTGTTGTACCATGAAAAGATATAATAAAATATTTACAAAAATGTGAGGGGTGTACTCACTTTTGTGAGATACTGTAGTTTCGTTCCTTTCATGTAGCCATGTTTTGGAATGACAATAAACTTCCTTGAATCCTTGAAATCAATATTGCATGCCTGTGATCTTCGGGCCCACAGGCGGCACTGCATTAAAAACAGGCATGATCCTGTAATGGACATCACTGCATGGGCTCAGAAATACCTCCAGAACTCATTGTCTGTGAACACAGTTCGCCGTGCCATCCACAAATGCAGGTTAAAGTTCCATCATGCAAAGAAGAAGCTATATGTGAACATGATCCAGAAACGCCACCATCTTCTCTGGGCCAAAGCTCATTTAAAATGTCTCCCAGTGTTTTTCAGGATATGGATGAGTCAACTCTGTCTAATCCTGCCTCACACACGGACTATGCCCCGACGAGTCCAGTTGTCCCTCCTGTCATTATTCCTCTGTCTCCGCCTTCTACTTCAGTTGTTCCCAGTGCGAGACGGGCTCTCCTTTTTCCAGACTAATCAGTACTGCCCTTTTCCTTGAATAAGACATGTTTGTTTTTCCCCACACTTGCCTTTTGGTATTTATTTTGCATCGTAATACTATAACTATTCAGCTGCTAATAAACGCTACAATAAACGCTAAATCACTTATCTATGCCCTGACATGGTAATGCTCTATTTGCTATGCTAAGTTTTGTGTATTATACTACTGATAGCTGCTTAATTATACGCCAAATACGAGCTCTGCCCTCTAAACTCAACATCAAAGGTATATACAGGTTTTAGAGCAACACATGCTTCCATCTAGACAACGTCTTTTTCAGGGAAGGCCTTGCATATTTCAGCAAGACAATGCTAAACCACATACTGCATCTATTACAACAGCATGGCTTCATGGTAGAAGAGTCCGGGTGCTGAACTGGCCTGTCTGCAGTCCAGACCTTTCACCAGTTGAAAACATTTGGCGCATCATGAAACGAAAAATACGACAAAGAAGACCCAGGACTGTTGAGCAGCTAGAATCCTGTATCAGACACGAATGGGACAACATTCCTCTCCCAAATCTCCAGCAACTGGTCTCCTCAGTTCCCAGACGTATACGGACTGTTGTTAAAGGTAGAGGGGATGCTACACAGTGGTAAACATGGCCCTGTCCCAACTGTTTTTGAGACGTGTTGCTGCCATCAAATTCAAAATTACCTTATTTTTTCCTTAAAATGGTACATTACCTCAGTTTAAACATTTGATATGTGTTCTATGTTCTACTGTGAATAACATATGGGTTTATGAGATTTGCAAATCATTGCATTCTGTTTTTATTTACATTTTACACAGCGTCCCAACTTTTTTGGAACTGGGGTTGTAAATGGTGTTTTTCATTTCAGATTTGATTTAAACAGTTGTCAGACTTCAGTCTGTATCACCGACACACTGTTATTTCATACACCACGATAATCTCATGTAAACAAGGTAGCACCAGTTTCACAGCCAGGAGCTACAGTCGCTCTCCACCAAATGCACGACTGCTCAGAATCGACTTAAAGCTTAGTCCTGATTGGCTGGAAGCTCTGCCAGCATCTATGTTGTTACTGTTTTATTCAAAATATGCATTTTTTTATTGTTTATATTATTTGTTTTCTTTTTTATGATCCATTGCATGAAGTAACGTGAAATATCTGCAGTGGTTCATGTTTACAGCAGGTGGAAGCACACTACATGAAATAAACTGTCTGACTTGTCTGCTGTGTTTTAAACTCCTCCCCCGTCTGTAATCAGCCAATCTCACCGCCATTCACAGTGAGGCGCAGTTCAACTCAAACACACCTGATATCACGTCATCTTCGGCTCCTGACACAAACTCTATTTCCCACAATCCTCAGCATCCAATCACCACTTCCTCGATGGACACCATTTCCCACAGGCTATGACTACAAACTCCATCACAAGATCAGTCGCATGACTCACAGCCAGGATCACAGTCTCCAGAGTGCTAACTACACACACGAACACACCACACACAGACTCTAAGACTCCAGGTCTGTTGTTGGTTTGAGTGCTTTGCCGGACAATTAATATTTTCTGACAAATCAGATTAACATTTTATGTATAGATCTTCAAAAAGAATTAACTATAACAAAACTACATTCACTAAATATAATAGTCCAGCTGAAGGAGTCTGGATTTTTCCAGCTCATCCAAGACATGGCCTCAAGATGCTCTACTGCTTTAGTTTATTTTTTTATTATTATTTTTTTAAACACACCTGGCAACCCTACTTGCTAGCGAGCTGAGTGTGGACATGAGTATGTATAGGGGCTTATTAGTTGCATAACTTACAAATAAATAGCATGAGTTTCACAAAAATAAAACAGAACCATAAATAAACAGTAATTACCATACATTCCCTGTGTTAAGTCATTAAGGTATCTACTTCCATAAGACTACTTTCCATAAGAGGTTGTATGAAAATAATATGAAATAAAAATGAAAATAATAGCTAAGAGATATTTCAGAACCCTCCATACATAGCACTAATCATTATGGCCAATCAGTTTAATTCCTGTTTCATCTGACCAGAGAACACTTTTCCAAAAGGCTGATAATCACCTGTAAACTTCAGTCTGGCTTTTTTTTTTATACTGGTCTTGGGGTAGGGGCTTCTTTCTGGTACAACAGCCTCAGTCATTTCCTCCAGTATTGAGAAACGAACCCGCAACCTTCGGGTTACCAGTCTGGCTCTCTAAGCATTAGGCCACGACTGCCCACACAGTTGTGTGTACAGATACTCAGGGTATGTTCAGTTGTTCGAAAATTGCTAATAACGAGGAACCAGATTTGTAGACATTCACAATTTTTTTTCTGAGGTCTAGGCTGAGTTGTTTGGACTTTCCCATAGTATCAAGCAAAAAGGCACTGGCTCTGAAGGTAGCCCCTTTTACAGCCGCAGGTGCGCTCTCAATTAACTTCTAATTATGATAATCTTCCAGAGTGTTTAATGAAACATTCAACTTTCTAAAACTGTGTAAAATGTCCACCCACTGGACTTCTGATACAGTGAATTAAAACCGAAATAAATTTATATCGAATCGGGTCGCTTTAAAGCTACTGATGATGTAAACAAAGAAGATGCCCCAATTGATGAGAAATGTATGGTGACATGAAATGTGTGGAGTTATAAAAATAAATAAATAAATAAAATAAAATAAAGAGAGATCTTTAGCTTTAACTGAAGATTAATCCACAGATGATAGATAGTCACATTTCCTCGACCTTCCATGATTTAGAGGTATTTTAACCAATGGCAGTGATTATGCTTTGTTGCACGGAAGTCAGCTATCTTCCCCTTCTACATATCCTCATTTTGCTGACACTTGAACGTACGATATTTGATGTACAGTGGAGTTGTCATGGAAATGGGGTGAGGTGTGTGTGTGTCTCTGTCTTTAAGAAAGGCAAAGTTGACTTAAGATTTTTGCATCTGGTAGTTGAGAGGGATCTGACACTAAGTTCAACAGCTCTGTTCTGGGTTCTTTCTTACTGCCTACCATGGCCTGTGTTTTAAAACAAATGATTTTTTTATTTGGTTTATTGGTAAAACGCCTGCAGTGCATTCATCTCCTTTTTGGATGTACGTTTTGCTGGACTTGCTACAAGGACTTTACTCAGAGGGAAACACCTTGGATTTCTAAACACTTGTTTTTCAGAGGCGATTATCTACAGTTCTATAAAATGGTAAGTACAAAGTAACTACAAAAGCTTATTTTTGTGTACTTAGTTGTTTCCCACCACTGCACTACATGATGGTGGGAAATGGATAGTAATGGTAGTAATAATGGAGATTACTAATATTTGGATTTGTAGTAATAATGAGTGGTCAAGTTGTTTGAAAAACTACTGAAAAAATAAAATATTCCTCAAAACAAATTAATTAATAAACCTATAAATCTGTACCAACCACAGACTATAAGAAGAAACTGGATAAAGTGTCTCCACACTATTGTTTAGTTGAATTTAGATTAAACTCTTATTGATTAGACAGTGAAAAAGATTCAGCTGGAAGAAGTGGAAGAATCAGGATTAATTCTTGATGGTAAATAACTTCATACGGTTGAAAAAATGGCTCATATAATGCTTACTGTCACTTATGTTAAAATTTTGTAGTCACTTATTACGTAACTCGTAATAAGTTTCCTTCCGGGGCTCCTGGTTACGGCACCGGGTCAAGTGTGTAGTACGCATGTGCATACGCGCCAAAGTCTCTGAAACTATTGGAACGTGCCGAAAAAAAGAATTGTCTGAGAAGGAAAGTCTAAATTTTTTTCTAAGGATCAGTCTACTTCAGCCAAATATTTAAGGCTGGATAACACAGCACCGCAAGCTGCCATGTGCCAAGCACGTACCAGGTAGGACGTAAATCTCCAGACGGTTTGTTAAATATGAAATGTAATATGTGAATTTACCAGTGAAACAGGATGTTATTGGTGAAAATTGTTTGTTAGCTGGGCATCAAAATACTTTTAAACATAGAAATAGGAAGTGAAAAATAGTTGTCGCATATTTAGCGTTATGTAGCTAAAGCATGTTAGCTAATTACCGGTCGGACTTATTTAGAGAATCTGCATTTTTTAGTAAAGGTAAACGTTTCCATGTTTCTATGATTTTTTAAATGTTCTTGTTTAATGTTGAGCAGGCTGATTTAATTATTCAATAAATAAAGAAATATGATCTTTACAACTTTTGGCTGATTTTAAAGTTTAATATTTAAGTTTAAGTTTAGTGATGTTAGTGTGCAGTTATTAGCTTTTAACAAATATGTGCAATATGTTTGTGTGTGTGAGGTGTGAGTGTTTGTGGTGTGTGACTGTGTGTCTGAAACCATGTTTAATAGAGAAGGCAAAGAATGTCGTGGCCCAGCTGAAGGATTCAGGATTTGGTCGACCTTGGCCAAGACATGGTCTCAAGCTGGTGCACTGGATTGCTGTCCAACTTAGGAACAGTGAGATGTGCATGTTCTGGGATCCTAACTCTGGACATTATGGTATCCACAATTTTTACAACATACCAACGAGAGATGGGTTTACACTCCTACCTATAAACAATAATCTGACCTACCACACTGTAGGTAATCTCAACAGAAATTCAGGAAGACCTCTACCTGATGACCTGATGACATTTCGGTCCACTTTACAGGCCAGAGTGATGAAAGCAGCAAGGACCGTGTCATCATTGGAGTTGATGAACATTCGTATGTTCGTGCAGTGTACGCAAGTGAACATTACAACCGCTATGCTACTACACAACTCAGCTGGGAATTCCTTATGTATATTAGCCATCTGAGTTTAGAGGAATTTCTCTCAGAGATTGGCTATTAGGAGAGCGAAGGGATGCACTGAGCATGTCAGACTGAGCATACTCCCCCGAGGCGAAGCATGAGAAACAACATGGCGGCTTTCTGCTGCTAGCTTTCCAGCCATAGCAACAGAAAACACAAACTTTACATCATCAAAGCATTTACATTTACGGCATTTGGCAGACGCCCTTATCCAGAGCGACTTACATTTATGCCATTTATACAACTGAGCAGTTGAGGATTAAGGGCCTTGCTCAAGGGCTCAACAGTGGCAGCTTGGCAGTGCTGGGGTTTGAACTCATGACCTTCTGATCTGAGTAGTCCAACGTCTTAACCACTGAGCTACCACTGCCCTACAATATCTCTCTCCGACAACCTGGAGGAACTCGAGGAATATATCGGCCACTATTACTACACCTATATCAACATGAACAAGGAAAAAATCGACGACAAATCCCAAGGCAAACATGCCACAACACCAACCCACAAGCGTCCACGTCCATCCAGCTCACCGAAAGAAGCCAAAGACCACCAAATTTCGCCATGCTGCACAGAGGTTAGTGACATTTAACACTCCATCGAGAGTAAACTGTCAGGAGTTTATGCAAGACTGTTTCTGATTGCATTACACAGAGAATTCCAGGCAATATGTGAAAGCCTGGAGTTCAGTCAGGAGCAAGTCGAAGCGCTAACAAGAGAAAATAAAACAATACTCCTATCCATTAGTGAACTCACGACACAGCTCTCATCAGTAACCAAAGAAAACAAACAAATGACAGAAACCATACTGGATCTATAAGCTCGCAGCATGAGGGACAATATCATTTTTTCCGGGATCCCAGAACAGCCATCCGAAGACCCAGAAAACATCATTAAGGACTTCATGATCAGTAAACTAAAACTCTCACCTGAAACAGCAACAAATATAGCATTCCGCTGAGTTCATCGCCTAGGAGGGAAAACGACCAAGACCCATCGTCACAAAAGTTGAATGGTACAAACTCAAGGAACTCATCATGAGTAAAGAAAGAGAACTACGAGGAACAGACTACGGGATTAACGACCAATTTCCATGGGAAATTATAATCAGAAGGAAGAAACTGCTAAATATAAGAAGAGAAATGATAAAAGAAGGAAGAAGAGCAGTTTTATCAGTAGATAAAATTTCATAGACGGACATCTTTACTGAGATAAAAACGTGACCCCATAGTTATACTAAACTCTTTACCAGTCTCCTCTTTACCAATCTATCTATCACTTACAAAGGAAAAAAAGCTTATTTCAAATACTCTCTGGAAAAAGACAACCTGTCTATCTATCATTCAATATATCTGTAGATCTATTGTTATCATTATCTTTATTTCCTTTCTTCCCCTTTTTTGTTATTTTTATTCTTTTATTTAATTGTTTTCCCTATGGTTATTACTGTACAAATTGTTTTCCCTATGGTTATTACTGTACAAATTGTTTTCCCTATGGCTATTACTGTACAAGTTGTTTTCCCTATGGTTATTACTGTACAAATTGTTTTCCCTATGGCTATTACTGTACAAATTGTTTTCCCTATGGTTATTACTATACAAATTGTTTTCCCTATGGTTATGTAGCGTCTGGACTGAATCAAACTGACCAGATCAACGCTAGGCTCCAGCCTGTCTAAGAGACCTCACCCCTCCTCGGTGACTTCAAAGGGCTCTTGGACTGACCCCCACTCACTCCCGGCACCAAAGGGGGAATCTTCCCCAGACAATCCCCCCCCGTGGCGTGGATTGGTGTTGTCCACGACACACGTTGCTCACTCTCGTCTTCCTCGCTCTTCTGACGACTTCTTCCGGCGACTATGTTGCAATGGCTCGCCCCTTCGTCTTTCTGGCAAGACGCAACTCCAAGTTAACCCGGTTCAAAACTCCTCGTAACGGCACGGAAGCAACCAGCGAACTCCAGCTCACGAGCGCGCCAGATCCCACACGCATCTTGAACTTGACACCGAAACAAATGCAAGTATCGTTCTCAATTGATCTGTAGATGTGTTTTAAGTTTGTGCCCCTATTCTCAGGTGATTTTAATCCGTTGCTGGTTCTCGAGGTTAACTATTTGTGTTTTCTGCTATTCTTTTATTCTCATCCCTTTCCTTTCTTTCCTTTCGTTTTCCTGTATATATGTATGTATTATTTGTTTAGATCTAGTTGTGTGTATTCGTAGTTTCACTCATTTATTAAAATCTATTATTATCACGCTTGATTGTCTCTGTTGCTGCTCATGAATAAGGTCACTTTAACGTTTGCTTTTCGCTACATGCTTTGTTTCTGTTAGTAACAGAACCTTCTTGGCCAGAAGAATAATCTCCCTCTTTTAGAGTAATACCAAGATTACACTGTTGAGTTTGGTGGACAAACCGATCAGCCTCTTCGAATTTAATTCTAAAAATACACTACAGCTAATTCTACAAGCTGATCTAGACCATATATATATAGTCGTAATTAATTGTAATCCGTTGTAGTTAATTATCTGTATATATACGTACATTCCCTTTTATGGTTGATTTATATTTATAACTGATCATAACTCGCTTTGATTAGATATATTTCATATTTTGGGCAAATTTGTTACAGTTATTACTGTACAAATTGTTTTCCCTATGGTTATTACTGTATAAATTCCATCCATCCATCCATCCATCCATCCATCCATCCATCTGTGAGATATTTTCCCCTTATTTTCCATGATTATGATTCTTTGTGTGCATAATAAACCTTGTTGACTATACCCTGGGTCTTGGTCTCCTGATTCTTCAAGCATCTTACTTCTGGTGAAGCTGAAGCATTTTGATCATCCAGAAAAGATTTACATTCATCCATCCATCCATCCGTCTATCCATCTATCCATCTATATGTCTATCTACAGTATCTATCCATCTATACGTCTATCTATCTTCTTGTTATCCTACCAGGCCACCTAGTTCTATCAAACGGTAAGCTACCTCTCCTCTATATATATCTATCTGTCTATCTAATTTCCTGTTATCCTATCTATCCACCTAATGGTAATCTACCTATATATAAATAGCAACCTCTATCTATCTCTCTATCTATCTATCTAATTTCCTGTTTTCTTACCTATCCACAGTAATCTACCTATATAAATAGCAACCTTCATCCATTTCCTATCTATCTATCTATCTATCTATCTATCTATCTATCTATCTATCTATCTATCTATCTATCTATCTATCATGTGTTACTGTATCACACACTCACATTTATAATGATTACATACACTTACATACACTTACATAAAATAACGAAATCTCACAAATAACATTGATCCACTGTCCATTACACCCCCGCTGCCCCGTTACCCCGACATCAATACACGCATGCACACAGTATACACTATCCCTAAAAGCACACAGAACAAAACACTTGGGTATAAGCATGACTTCCGTACATTAATTAATGACACTGATGTCTCATTCACCAGCCAGTGTTCCCCAAAAAACTACACACCACCACCTTAAAGTGTGCTTTAGGTCTCATCTTGAATTTCTTCTCTTCTGGTAAGGTAGGGTTGTAATTTTGTGTACTGTAACTTAAACCCTAGCTGAATCTAGAGTCATAGCTGTTGTTGTTGTTGCTGTTATTGTTGTTGTTTAGCACAGTTGATTGCCTACTTAGCACAGTTGATTGGCTAGTCTTTGTCTATAGTGTTTAATCAGTATAGTGTCAGTCTACCTTAAGGTGTGAATTGTGGGCAGGGCTAAGTGATATATATTGAAGGTGTTCCGCTACAGATGACTGTAGCGGTTTGTTTGTAGAACTCTCTTTGAATAACTGGTTCTTTGAAAACTGACTCTTTCCCCTAGGAAATTAACCCTACTATGCTTTATGTTTAGTCATGTGCTTCACTCATATTGCTGTTGTCACCCCTCACAGGCCCAGGTGCTTTCACCCACAAAGCAGAGGACGCTCTTCCAGCAATCTCATCTACCCTCCTCTGTTGTCTCAATCTCAAACAGTGGTGGTAGGTGGGCTCTGGAATTGCCAGTCTGCTGTGAAGAAAGCAGATTTCATCCCAGCTTTATCCACCCACTACTGTTTGGATTTTCTGGCACTCACTGAGACCTGGAATTCACCACAGAATTCTGCCACACCTGCTGCTTTAGCCTCTGCCTATGCCTTCTCTCATACACCACGAGAAACGGGCAGAGGTGGTGGCACAAGTCTTTTGTTGTCTCGGAGATTGGTGTTTCACACCTCTCCCTATGTCTCATTTAACCATCTCTTCCTTTGAATTTCATGCAGTTTCAGTCACGTCTCCAATCAACCTCTTTATTGCTGTCATTCATCGTCCTCCTGGTCCACTGGGTAACTTCCTGGATGAGATTGATACGCTAATTAGTTCCATCCCTACCGATGACACTCCTCTAACTGTCCTTGGTGACTTCAACCTTCCGTCTGAGAAACTTTACTCCTCCTGCCTTCTGCCTCTTATGGACTCCTTCGCACTGAACTTCAACAGTTCTCCTCCCGCTCACAAAGGAGGAAATGTCTTGGACCTCGTCTTCACTCGTCCTTCTACAGCCACGAACATGACCACCACCCCACTTCACACCTCTGATCATTACCTGGTATCGTTCAGTCTTTTTCTTCCTATTTCTTCCAAATTTCGCTACCAACACCTTTCTGTAAGCCGTCAGAACCTCCACTCTCCAATCTCCACTCCCTTCATCTGTAGCTTCTTGCACCCTTTCATCTCTCCCTGACCCTGATTCCTTTTCTTCTCTACCCTTAGACTCAGCCACTGACACTTTCCTATCCTCTCTCTCCTCAACCATGGATCATCTTTGTCATCTGTTTACCAAATCTAGGAAGACTTCTTGCCCTGCTCCTTGGCTGTCGGACGTGTTGCGCAGCTGTAGACGAGAACTGAGATCAGCAGAGAGAAGGTGGAGGAAAACGCATCTTGACTCAGATCTTGCCTCTTACCGTGCTCTCTTGTCTCAGTTCATGTGACTTCTGCCAAGACGGCCTTCTACAAGGAAAAGCTTGAAGCTTCTGCCAAAGATCCTTGCAAGCTCCACAACGTCTTCTCATCACTTCTCAACCCTCCGGCTTCACCTGCTTCTTCCTCGCTGTCTGCAGATGACTTTGCCTCCTTCTATGATGAGAAGATTAAGGAAATCTGCAAGACCTTCACCTCTACTCAGACTAATTCTATTCTCACACAGGTCTCTCCTCCTTCTCTGTCACATTTCTCTGTCTCTCCTCCTTCTCTGTCACATTTTTCTACCCTAGCAACACAGGAGATTCAAGAAGTCATCCTGTCCTGCAACCCTACCACCTGCCCACTGGATCCAATTCCCTCCACATTGCTCCAGACCATCCTGCCAGACCTTCTGCCCTTCATCTCTACAATCATCAATGGTTCCCTGTCATCTGGCCAAATTCCGGCTTCCTTCAAGAAAGCATGGGTTACTCCCATCCTGAAGAAGCCTAGACTGGATCCCTCTGACATCAGCAACTACAGACCGGTATCACTTCTCTCTTTCCTTTCTAAAATACTTGAACACTCCGTATATAATCAACTGTCTCTTTATCTCTCACAGAACCACCTTCAAGATCCATACCAGTCTGGCTTTAAAGCAGCACACTCCACAGAGACTGCCCTCTTGGCTGTCACTGAAAAACTTCATGCTGCCAGATCAGCCAAACTGTCCTCTGTCCTCATCCTGCTTGACCTGTCTGATGCATTTGACACAGTCAACCACAAGATTCTCCTGACTACCCTCAAGAGTCTTGGAATTTGTGGAGCAGCATGGCAATGGTTTGTTTCATACTTGGAAGGTCATTCGTATCAGGTGTCATGGGGGGGGATCAACATCTGCACCTCGCAGACGCTCTACTGGTGTCCCACAAGGCTCAGTACTTGGTCCTCTCCTCTTTTCCCTCTATACCCACTCTCTTGGCAAAGTCATCTCCTCACATGGGTTCTCTTACCATTGCTATGCTGATGATACTCAACTTATCTTTTCCTTTCCTCCTTCAATCACCACTGCTTCTGCCCAGATCACAGCATGTCTGACGGACATTTCATCGTGGATGGCAGCTCATCAGCTGAAACGCAACCCCAGCAAAACTGAACTGCTCTTCATCCGAGGAGATTCGTCACCATGCCAGGATCTCATGATCTCCTTGGACAACTCCATGATCTCTCCTTCAACTACTGCTCGTAACCTTGGGGTAATCGTGGACAATCAACTGTCCTTTTTATCACATATTACTAATCTAACACGGTCCTGTCAGTTTATCCTTTACAACATTAGAAGGATTCGTCCATTTCTAACAACACAGGCACTCAGTTGCTTGTGCGGTCTCTTGTCATTTCCAGACTAGACTACTGCAACTTGTTCCTGGCAGGTCTAACTTTGAGTGCCACCCGTCCTCTACAGATGATCGAGAATGCAGCTGCACGACTTGTTTTCAACCTCCCTAAGTTCTCTCACACCACCCCGTTGCTGCGCTCCCTTCACTGGCTTCCAGTAGCTGCACGCATCAGATTCAAAACATTGATGCTTGCCTATAAAGCCAAAAATGGAACAGCACCCTCTTATCTTAGAGCTTTCATCACCCCACACACCGCACCACACTCCCTCAGGTCAGTAAGCACTGCTCGACTGGTCCCACCCTGTCTCAGGATGCAAGGTAGATCTACCTCACGACTTTTCTCTGTTCTGGCACCAAGGTGGTGGAATGAACTTCCCATCAATGTCAGAACAGCTGAGTTGCTGGCTATCTTCAAGAAACGCCTAAAGACATACCTCTTTCTTAAATACTTACCCCTTGATAATTAGTGTTTTCTTCTTTTTCCTCAAAAAAAAAAAAAAAAACCTCCTAACACTTGCTCTCTTTTCAACAGGTTTGTGTACAGTGCATTTCGTTGTAGTCGTACAAACCAGAAATGAAGTATTCGTTGATGGAGAATTTAAAGCACTCTTGTACATCGCTCTGGATAAGGGTGTCTGCTAAATGCTATAAATGTAAATGTAAATCATATCTCACACTCACGCATCAACATACAACAATAGTACACCACTGATAAACACAGCAAAAGATCTCCCAAAAACATGACATCAATCAAATTCCTGACATGGAACATCCGTGGTATTGGCTCTTAGGTTAAAAAAAAACAAAATACTACAGCATCTCACTACACTTAACGCAGATATATGCTTACTTCAAGAAACACATCTCTCAGAATCAGGCAGTCACAAACTACACACTCCACAATTTAACCACATTTTCTCTGCCCACTACGACACCAAACAAAGAGGTGTAGCAAGTTTGATAAACAGAAAAATCTCATTCATACACAACACTACTAAGGCAGTGCCCCAAAGGCAGATACGTCACAATAAACATCTCTATCAACATCACCCCGATAACCATAGCAAATATATATGGACCAAATACAGACAACCCTTCGTCCTACAATACAGTACAATTGCTACCTATCCCCATAAGCACTGCCTACATCACTTATCTTGGTGTCAAAATCTCCACAAAGATGTCAGACCTACATAAACTCAATTTTAACCCTTTATTGAACACCATAAATAATGATATCCAATGCTGGATAAATCTCCCCCTCTCTCTCATTGGCAGAATAGTATTCATAAAAATGGCGATACTACCCCAAATTAATTACTTATTTTCAATGATCCCAGTTCAACCTCCCCCTTCTCGGTTCAAATCACTCAACTCCTGAAACTCTAAATTTTACTGGAAAAACAAACCTCCAAGAATCAAACTAACCACTTTACAAAAACCCAAATATCACGAGGACTTGATGCCCAAACTTTCAACAATATTACCTCACTAACTAACTCCAACATATAATCAAATGGATAAAGCCCAGTCAGATAAATGAGATTTGGCTAGATACGGAACAGTACTATGCAATAAAATCAGTATCTCAGACTTACCCTTCATAAGTACAGCTATTAAACACCACCCCTGCTTCAAAAGTCCAGCAATTGCAGCAACTTTAACAGCTTGGTGGAAATTTTTATAAAATTAATTCACCACTCCAACTAGCCGAACACATTACCATATGGCATAACCCCGACTTCACAAACACAGTGAAGATAAACATCTCCACATGGGTAGAAAAAGGCATTACGCACCTTAAGCACATATGTCAAAACAATACCTTTTCATCATTTCCATATCTAGCCGAAAAGCACAGACTAGAAAATAAATATTTCCCTCAATTTCTACAACTTAAATCCATGATATGCTCTAAAATCAACCTAAAAGACAGCCCATTAGACCTCCCCCCATTAGTATCAGAACTACTAAATATATCGCCATCAACTAAAGACAGATATTACAGAATCTTCCCCTTCTACATATCCTCATTTTGCTGACACTTGAATGTACAATATTTAATGTACAGTGGAGTTGTTATTGAGTATATTGGATTTATTTTTCATAATGCTGTGTGTGTATGAGTGTGAGATGGGGTGAGGTGTGTGTGTGTCTCTGTCTTTAAGAAAGACAAAGTTGACTTTTTGCATCTGGTAGTTGAGAGGGATCTGACACTAAGTTCAACAGCTCTGTTCTGGGTTCTTTCTTACTGCCTACCATGGCCTGTGTTTTAAAACAAATGATTTTTTTAATTTGGTTTATTGGTAAAACGCCTGCAGTGCATTCATCTCCTTTTTGGATGTACGTTTTGCTGGACTTGCTACAAGGACTTTACTCAGAGGGAAACACCTTGGATTTCTAAACACTTGTTTTTCAGAGGTGATTATCTACAGTTCTATAAAATGGTAAGTACAAAGTAACTACAAAAGCTTATTTTTGTGTACTTAGTTGTTTCCCACCACTGCACTACATGATGGTGGGAAATGGATAGTAATGGTAGTATTAATGAGCATGAGTAACCTCCTGGTGCATGCGCAAATACATTTTGCGCAAAGTTAATTCGGAGGAAATTAACACAATTTTTTCTCTGAAATGCTTTTGTTAGGGTGACCATACATTGTCTTTTTCTAAATTTGAGAAAATGTGGGTCAAAGCAATGCAAACATACGCACACATGATGCAGTATTAGACCATAAGAACATCATAATGAAACTAAAGCTGTAGTTTCATTATGATGCTCTTATGGTCTAATACTGCATCATGTGTGCATATGTTTGCATTGCTTTAACCTGTCTCTGTAATTCCGCTTTCTCGCAAACCAATTGGTCGATTATAAAAGGCTTGCAGCAACTATTGGCCAAATTCCTGCCTCTTAACCACTCAGTGAACGTGCAAAGGTGAAGTGCTGTTGTTTATGGCATCAAACAGTTGCTTGACAATAGCAGCAAATGAAGCTGTCCTGAGTCGAAACAATGCCCATGGCCATATAAGGTAATTTTATTTCATGTCATTGCATTGCTTCATATGCTTCATATACGCCAACAGCCATGTGTAAATGATGATAGAAGGTACACTCATGGCATCTGATATTTTATTTCATTCCATGGACATTCAAAAGAATGTAGGAAAAAATCTAAAATGTGGGCAGAGTGAAACCAATTTTATATATATATACATATATATACATGTATTTATACTTTTACCATGAAGTGTCTACTTGCTGTTCAGAGGAGATTATCTGCAATTCTATACAATGGTAAGTACAAAGTAATTACCAAAGCTAATTTTTGTACTTATGTGGATGGATATTAATAATAACTGTATGAGTAGTGCCAATTATTTGAAAACCTCAAGTTGTTTAAAAAATAAAATGTTCTCCAAAACAAATTCATTAACCAAACCTATAACTCTGTATCAGACAAAGACTATACACGAGGAAACTGGATAAAATGTCTCTAATAGCACACTACTGTTCAGATTGAGGCAGATTCAAACTTCCTGAGCATAGCAAATGAAAAGTGTCCGTGCATATGTGCATACCATTCAGACAGCCTTTTCACTCACGGAAAAGACAATTAGCAAGACCACAGTTCAGAAAAGTTAACAAACATGACAAAATGGACTAAGATGCACCAAAGAGGATCTGCCCGAAGGTAATACATAATTTTATGAGTGAAACCATACATTTGGTTTAAAGTGCTTCTGAACATGTAGAACATGAAAAATAGTTTTTGCATTATGCGTATGAGACAGTTCTTGGGTGTGTCTTGATCAGCTCCAACATTTCTACATTTAAAAAAAAAATAATATAAAGAGCAGTAAGCAGTAATAAACTAAGCAAAGTCAATATAATGACCCTTTGCTTAAAAAAAAAAGAAAAAAAGTTTTAAATAGTGGTCTTAGGTTCAATGTGCACAGTTTTATAAGGAAATTAGCTGGTAAGATTTACTGAGCATGTTGTAGAATCTGACACAGTGCTTCTGGAGATGTTTACTATTTTAATTTTGATTTTGTCATATTTTCTTCTTTTTTGAACGAAAAACCCAGCAGCCTTCATTATGTTTATTATCTAAAAAGTGTTCTGTTAAGTATTATGTTACTTTTTTTTTTAGCATATAAACATTTTTCTGTAACATTTATTTATTTTATTTTTTTTTTTAAAAAGTAATGTTTGGAAATATAAAATGTATTTGTACTGATTCAATAATGAAGAAAATTTGTACAAAAAAAATAGGGTGTCTAAGACTTTTGCACAGTACTGGAATTAAATTATTTTTTTTTAAGAATTATGTACAAAAAGTCCTACCTTGGTCTCATTAGACCATTGCACATTTTGCCACATGTTTTGGACTGGTTTAGGTGGGCGGAATCACTCCAGTGATGACAGGGGCATGATTTTGGTTAGATTTTTTACATCACAAAAACCGGTGTGTAGACATTTTATATAGTTTTGGCAGCATTTACAAATTGCATATTCATAGAATCCATGAGTTTTAAGAAAGGTAAGTGGGGCATATGTAGTGTGTAAGGTATTTAAGACATGTAGTATGTAGGAATGTTTCAGGCGTTTTGTATGATGTAATTTTTTTTTGTTGATTATATTATTCAATAAAAAAAATATATGGTTTTCAAAATATTGTGTTTTTTAATAAAGATATCCAATATTTGTTTATTTAGATCTATACCAGGATCCTCATCCCACACTCCAAAGATACTGAAAAGTATGGAGGAGCTTAAGGCATCTAGGTTTGGTCAGAGGCAACGACAGCATGGTCTCCCGCTGCTGGTCTGCTTTGCCAAGGAGATCAGTTTCAAAGGGAGTGACCTACGCTTGCGCTTTAAACCAAAGAAGCGTCAATTCGGTTCCTGTAAGTTTATGAACCGCACCGAGAGCGGTGGTTATAAACTCCTGCCTGATGATGATGATGACCTCCTCTACGAGGTGGGCAATATAAACAGATCAGGAGCAGACCAACTCCCTGAATTCGTCCGCAAGGATTACAGGAGATACATCAAAGACAGTAACACAAACCGAATCATATTTAGCCTTAAAAAGGGTTCAAGTTTCATTGGTAAGGTTTATGCTACTGAGCACATCGCTAAATCATGTTTCAAACCAGATGCCTCCTTCTGCATTGAAACTGAGCTCCTTGAGACCATCAGTGATTTGGAAATTCAGGACTTACTGATGCTAGTGAGCTGAGCGGATGTGGAGATCTTAAAAACACCTACGACGTTTTCGACTACCTGACGCTAGCTTTCAATGCAATGTATCGCCATTATACGCCATTATAAACTTAAGAAAGATCCCTCAAAAACCACTGAATCCACTGGGAATGATACAGCAACAGATGGCGCCTGGCCAAGTGTGCTAAATGAAGCCAAGTCAGACAAGGACAATCATAGCTCCACCAATATGCTTGGAGTTCTCCTGAAACATAATTCAGGAAGGCAATAATATTCTCTTGCAAAAGACAGACTCAAAAACAGCAGATTCACAAACCTCTATTGAGAGCTTACATGCTTTCTAGGAAGAGTGATGGAGGCCAAACAGTGCATCGGTGACACAAGATGAAGTAGGTAGGATAGATAGACATGTGAAACAGATTAGACCTTTCGAAGATAAACTTTTGAAAAACAAAGTGGTGTACCTGGCAAGTGAAACAACATACGTGTAATAGGTCCGTAGGACCACCCTGCTTGCCTTGAAATCCAAACTGAGAACGGGAAAGTCTGTTTTCTGGACATGTCTGGAGAGGTGCTTAAATTTATAAATGAACAAAATAAAGCTTGAATAAATAACTTGTTCTTCCTAAGACTGGTCGAAGGACTTGACTCCATGACTGTTGTAGTTCCAATTCAGCAGGTAGTCCTTCCTTTATCTTTCTATTCTTAAATATGTGATTGATACCATTCATGGTTACGAAATTACTTAATCTAAATCCGGAGACATTTTGGCAATGATTTGTCCAGGCCAATGATAGTTACATAACAGCGTTTGTTATAAATGAAACATGGAGTTCGGCTTAGATTGTCGACTGGAAGATGACGAAGGAGTAAACCTTTTTTCCCACGGAGTTTGTTTGTTTGACTGTTGGTGTGGTTCTAAGCTGACAACTGGGGGGAACTGGGTTTATGTGCCACTTATAGGCCAATTCTACAGGGGTGTGCAGACTTTTTATATCCATTGCATATTACAAAAGTTTTGCTAATAAATAAATCCTTTAATGCTTTAATCCTTTTGATCACCAAAAATAAATCATTTAATTAAAAGAAAGATTGTATAAGGCTACCTGAAGTACAGCTAGAGGGCAAACACTTTATTGTACAGCTAGAGGGCAAACATTTTTTTATTATGGTCTATGCAGATGACTACTTTTTATTCAGTCCCAAAAGTCTAAATTTTAGTGCATATGAAATTAAAAAAATAAAATCATTATTTACAGTTATAAAGACAGAACGGGCATTATTAAATCTTTTATCATATCAAAATTATTATTTTTATTGTGCACATTTCCACCAGTTGATATGTGAGCTAAAAAGATCAATAAATTGTTTTGTAATGTTATTTTGGGATACCACATGGGAAGTAGCATAAACATGATTTGTTATATATAAGAAGAAACTTAGAGGGTTCGGGTGCAATTGACATGAGTATTAACATTATAACTGCAGCCTGCTCAAGTTCAAGTTCAGTTTATTTGTATAGCGCTTTTAACAATGGACATTGTCCCAAAGCAGCTTTACAGAAATATATAAATTCAGGACATAGATTTTAAATGTATGAATTTAACCCCAATGAGCAAGCCTGAGGCGACGGTGGTGAGGAAAAACTCCCTGAGACGATATGAGGAAGAAACCTTGAGAGGAACCAGACTCAAAAGGGAACCCATCCTCATCTGGGTAACACCGGATAGTGCGATTATAAATAAATAAATCCCCTCTATAAATGTACCAGTACTACATGGTCAAATAGCAGTTGTGAAACCATGAAAATTCATTACAGTTTTTATATGAAGTCTGAAAAATCAGCCCGTAAAATCACTGTAGACCAGGGGTCGGGAACCTATGGCTCGTGAGCCATATATGGCTCTTTCAGTGATTGCCTATGGTTCAAACGCGGGGAAAAAATAAATAAAAACAATCCCGAATCACGAAAGCTTGTGTGTCAATTCAGTTAAAACTCTACATATTGGATATTTTAAAATATTACATAATTCATAATTGATGCCCGTTTGTCATTTATACACCAACCATTCGCGATGTCGCACAACAATCTCAAATTTTACTGGACAATGTAGACCGGAGCAGTAATTTCCCAGCCTAATTCATCACTCGGTTGAAAACTATATAGCCAGTCTGTTTTCAGTTTTTTTAACAAAGGTGAAATGGCTAAAAGAAGAAAAAAATGACGAGTATCGTTCTTTCCAGTAAGAATGGACAGGCTAATTTGCATATCTGGAAGTCGTATTAATCATATTAAAGTAGTGTTCAGTCCAAGTCCAAGTGCCACCTACAGCCTGCACTTCACCTAAGTTAGGTTAAGAACACGCAAAATGTGAAATGGCCTTTATTACTATACCTTTAATAGTAAAGATAATAACTAATAATAAAAATAAGACATATATAAAAACATTAAAAAATATGTTAACTTCTCTGGCACTTTTAAAGGAAAAATCATAACATTTAAAAAAATTGTTTTTTTTACTTTGCTTTTATGGCTCTGCCAGCTGAAAAGATTCCCAACCTCTGCTGTAGACAGTCTTTATAGGCATTGGATTGGAAACATTACTAACTGTAAACAGAAGAAAGGTGAATTAGAGCATCAGTCCCCTACTACAAATTGCACTCCAATGATTGTACTGCTAAATATGAGATGATATAGTGGGTATAGAAAGGAATCACCCCCCTTTAAAATAATAATTTTGTTGCTATTCAGCCTGAAATGAAGACGGACATGGTTTTTGTTTCATCCAGCTGTATTTACTCAGTGCAACTTATAACATACAAGTGAAAGATATAACACCAACATGTCAGGAAAAAAATAAATAAAATAAATAAAAAACAGAATCACTGAGCTGGAAAAAAGATCACCCCTCTCCTAAAAATGACTTGTAAACTCAGTAAGGTGTAGCTAATCACCTTCTCAATGACACACAAAGCCATTTGACTTTCAACTGTGATCAGCTGTGGTCATTTTGATTAGCTCAGCATGAAAAGATCTTTCCTAGCGCATTTTGTAGTGCAACTGAAGCAAACAATCAACTATGGGTGGCAAGGCACTGTCAAAAGATCTCCGGGATAAAGTTGTGGACAGGCACAAGTCAGGAGATGGATACAAAAACATTTCAAAGGCTTTATCAATGCCTAGAAGCACAGTGACGTCTATTATTAAGAAGTGGAAGGTATTTGGTACAACACAGATCCTCCCTGGATCAGGACGTCGCTCCAAACTGGATGAAAGAGCCAGGAGGAAACTGGTCAGAGAGGCTACCAAGAGGCCTACAGCAACTCTGAAGCAGTTGCAGAAATTTATGACAAAGACTGGTGATTGTGTGCATGTGATAACGATATCACAAATTCTCCAAGAAAAAAATCTACTCCTCAAGAAAGGCCACATGCAGTCACGACTGAGCTTTGCCAAAACGCACCTTGAAGATTCAGGTCAGATGAGACTAAAATTGAATTATTTGGCCTCAACACCAAACGATATGTCTGGCAGAAATCCACTACAGCTCACCATCCAAATAACACCATTCCTACAGTAAAGCATGGAGGTGGTAATATCCTGTTATGGGGGTGTTTCTCTGCAGCAGGGTCTGGAACACTTGTCAGGATAGAAGGAAAATGGATGGGGCAAAATACCGTCAAATTCTTGAGGAAAATCTGCTGCCCTCTGCCAGAAAGTTGTCAATGGGAAGAAGGTTTACCTTCCAACATGACAATGACCCAAAGCACACAGCAAAACTGACCACACAGTGGTTGAAGGAGAAAAAGGTGAATGTCCTTGCATGGCCTAGTCAGAGCCCAGACTTAAACCCCATTGAAAATCTGTGGAATGACTTGAAGACTGCAGTCCACAAACGGTCACCATCAAAGGTGGCCATAGTAAAAGGCCTTAGATTGACAAAAGACACATCAGATGACACATCAAACATGCCACCAGAGAGGGAATCATTTTGGACCATTTATTAACCTTGGTATATATGAATTAGTTAATTAATTTGATTCTGATTCTGATATATAGTGAAGTATGTTGGCAAATGTGCAATAAAAACAGTACCAGAGAGCAAAGCCAGTTTCCACTAGTGATTTTTACCCCATCAGCGCTTACCGTTTTGAAGCGGACGAGGTGTTTCATGTGCATGACGCCCTGGCCGTAGTTCTGTGGCAGTAAACTGTCGTCTTGCCCCTTAATCACAGCCACCAGGTCCCACAGGTTATGGCTCCCTCCTGGAGGCTGAAAAACAAACACATCATCTCTTCCTACAAATATCATGGGCTGGACTGCAAAAGTGTGCATGTTTGGTTTTACTGACCGAGAAGCATTCAGAGAACCAGCGCAGTTTCTTTGTTCGCACATCACTGGAAAGTTTGTCGAGTTCTTGCTTGATGTCTCTGGACACTTTACCACAGAGGAGAGGAGGAGCGCCGGGAACCATCGCCCGATCTGTAACAAAACAGATCAGTATCAGTCACTCAGCACGTTAAACACTTCACTAAACACTCGGGAGCTCAAAAGCTTCAAATCAGAATTGAATAAGAAATCCAGAATTCAGTTTTGTGGTATAAACATTACATTACAAATATTAAACAATTTCATGTTAAAAAAAAAAACATTTTTTGTTATGTCATCTATTATTTTGTGCAGTAATGGCGGCTCACCCGTGTTTCCGATGATGTCGTCCCAGCTGTGTTCAGTCAGGATGTTGATTAGCAGCGGGGCGATGAGAGGAGTGAGAGACCACAGACGCACAGTCGAGTCCCTGGAGCAGGACGCCATGGTGAACGGGCGACTCGGATGGCACGTTAGACCTAAAATCGGTGTTTCACACACACACACACACACACACACACACACACACACACACACACACACGCACACACGCACACAAACACCATGTAAGAACTAAAGCTGTGTTGGAAATACTGCAGATGTTTAATCAGTGATCTCCACAGTACATGGACTGTATGCAGTACCGTAAACGTCGGCTCCGTGGTCATAGACGGTGTCCAGGCAGGTCCCGTCCCTGGTGTCCCACACGCGGATGGTGTAGTCCCAACTTCCCGAGGTGAGCAGGTAGGGTACCTCTGAGTTCCACATCAGACCACGTACTGGAGCTGTGTGTCCACTGAGCACGTTAATGCAGGCGTCCTGCGTGTAGTCCCAAATACGCACCGTCCTGCAACACACACACACTTCAGAACAGAACAGTAAACCTGGTCGTGTTTCAAATAAAGTGCCATAACACTTCATATGCTATATGAATTTACACATAGCGCTGTTGAACTCTGAATTCTGATTGGTTACAATTGGTTGATTTATGGGTTTTTTTGGAACAGCAGCTTTGCCACTGTAATTATAATGAATAAGTCACCCGTCGTCTGAGCCGCTGCACAGGATTCCCTCTCTGAGAGGAGACCAGCGCACGTGGAACACTTTGGCCGTGTGTCCAGTAAACACCTTCAGCGGCTGATCTGAGCTTGTGGCCAAGTAGTAGACTCTTACGTTTTTATCCTCACATCCGGTCGCAATCATGTCTCTGAGACAGACAGAGAGAGGGAGAAGAGGAGTGAGATAAGAGCTCAGGTGTTAAACTTGGTACTAACATCAGGTCTGGGTGATCTGATCACAAGTGGACAATTTTAAGGAGTGAACGAAGTCTAATGAGTTTTGGAGTAGCATTAGGATCTGGAGGTAATCTGGTATATACAGCACTGTGCAAAAGTTTTAGACACCTGCAAAGAAATGCTGTAGAGCAAAGATGCCTTCAAAATAATTAAATTATATGTTTCTACATTAAAAAAAACAATACCGTAAAGAGCAGTAAACAGTAGTAAATGAGACAAAGTCAATATCTGGTGTGACGAAAAAATAAAAATAAAAATAGTATTTGGTACAATTAGTGCAGTTTTATAAGGAAATGAGCTGGTAAGTTTTATTGAGCATCTTGCAGATTCTGGACACTTTGACTTTCGCACTCGCTTCTTATTTATTCTTATTGGCAGCAAAACCCAGCAGCCTTCATTGTGTTTTTTTGTCTGAAAAGTGCAAATAATATGCTGCTTTCTTTAATGACATACAAACATTTTTCTGTAACATTTCATTCTGTGCTAGAAAACTAATGTTTGGGAATCTAATTTTTTTTTTTTTGTACTGACTTGATCATAAAGAAGTCATCAAATAAAAAATCTATAACAAAGTTTGTATTAAAAAAAATATGGCGCATATATATATATATATATATATATATATATATATATATATATATATATATATATATATATATATATATATATATATATATATATATATATATATATATCACAAAAGTGAGTACACCCCTCACATTTCTGTAAATATTTTATTATATCTTTTCATGGGACAACACTGAAGAAATGACACTTTTCTACAATGTAAAGTAGTGAGTGTACAGCTTGTATAACAGTGTAAATTTGCTGTCGCCTCAAAATAACTCAACACACAGCCATTAATGTCTAAACCACTGGCAACAAATGTGAGTTGTACATTACATTTCACACAGTTATTCATTTCATAAAGAAACAGTTCATCCAGAAATAAATGACTCCCCCCCCACCTCTGTTTTATCTCTGTGCTATAAATGAATGATTATGAATCATTGTTTACGTATTTATCCAAATTGAGTCATTTCTGTAACCCACCGCTGAGTCAGTATATAACACAACACGTCGTTGCTTATGTGTAAAACATGACATTCCTGCGTCCCTGTTCGCTTTAACCACCCCAAACATTAGTTCATTAGGACCACTTATCCTTATTTCTAAGTGGTTCAGGCTGTTTAGGATTATTTATGACCCAGATATGGAAATGAAAACATATTTTTCTGTAAAAAAATATTTTCTGCACAGTACTGTATATAGACACACAATATATGTAGTGTGAATATAAGAGAACCTCTGTATTTAACTACGTCACAATATTTGACAAAATCCAATCTCAACTGGTCACAGAAGGCGCGGTCATGGCAATCAAAAATAACAGGAGTAAAAAGCAGTCTGATCAACTGTCGACTGATCAGATCACCAGAGACGGACGTTAATACACCGTGTCTGAACATGGACAGATTAAATGAAGCCTCAGCACACCGCAGATAGATAACTGGATAGACAATTAGACACATAACTAGCGAAGTAAAGTTTACTACATAACTAAACAACAAGCTAGGCATTTGCTGTTTTTGAAATGTCTGTCTAGTTTGTATTGATTGATGAAAATATAATTACATTTTATCATAGAGTTTGAGTAAAAGGGTGTTTTATTTTATTGTTCTGTTTTCATCACAGAAGAGAACGGTTGTTGTTAGGGCTGGGCGATATGACAAAAATATCATATCATATCACAATACTTGAGGAAATTTCTGTGATACAGGATGTTTATCATGATATATAATTTAGCTAACAAACTGTCTGCAAAACAGTAGTAATATAAATTTTTAAAAAACATTAAACTGAATGACAATACTTTTCTTTAATGCCTATAAAGACAAAGATTAGGTTGTTGTTGTTGTTTTTTAAATATGTCAAATCAACGGTATCCATTCAGTACCATTTAATTTGTAATCGTAAAAAATGCACCACCATACCAACAATATCTCAGAAAAATTTATCACGATATCGATATTATATCGATATATCGCCCAGCCCTAGCTGTTGATGAACATTGCTCAGACAGACAGGGAGATACTCACTTGTTATTCTGACTCCAGTCACACCCGAACACGGCTGCAGGGTGCTTATATTTATGCAGCACTTTACCATCAATGGTTCTGATGATACTGAAACCATTAAATAATAAAAGCAGAGTGGTAAAAAAAAAAAATCTCATACACTCGAACAAATTCTAGTGATGTTAAGTAGCAAAGTCAGAAATGTACCAGAACCCGTCTCCACTGCACGTGGCGATCCGTTTGGAATCTTTGTGACTCCACGCGATGCAGAAGATACCGTTCTTCCCATGCTGCAAACACACAAACACACACACACTAAATCCACACAATGGGGTTATAGAGCTTGGCATCAGTGTGTGTTAAAATCAGCCGAGGGGGCGTGGCTTTTGACCCCGTTTCCCTCTGTGGACTTCATTTTCACAATACCAAACGGCACTCCATCACATCTAAACAGCTATAAATCATATCGTATGTAGTCACGTCCTTGTGGCTTCATGGAGTTCTTTCCGTACCTCATTAAATCTTGTGATCATTTTGCCCTTTTTCACGTCCCAGATGAACGCTCCGTTCCTGGACGTGGCTCCTGCTATGCAGTTCAGGTCTCCTTTTGGGTGGCAGTATGGAATAAATAAATATAATTATTATAGACTAAATACAAACTGTACACCGAATTCTAGATGCTATAACAACAGGTTATTACAAATAATTTGTAAAAAATAAAAATAAAAAATAAAATAAAGAATCTGGATGGCACTTTACACTGTGTTTTGAAGCATGAAAAATGACAGAAAATAAACAATTAGCGGGGTCCAAGCACTGTAAGTAATAATAATAATAATAATAATAATAATAATATTAATAATAAACATATTTGAGTAAACAAATCTCCTGTTTATGAACATGTTCCTATGTCTCATAGTGTAACAGATCGTGTATCTCACCAGGAGCCCAGGAGAGGGAGTAGATGACTCCTTCGTTCCCGGGAGACGTGTACACCGCTGTTAAAGTGTTAATGTCCCACACTTTGATTGTCCCATCAAAGGAAGCCGTAGCGAGCAGGTTCGGGTCGTCTGGCTTAAACTTACAGTCAAATATGGTTTCTACGTGACCCTAAAAATGACGCATATACACATAGTGTTATGAAACCGACAGTGTAAGTGTCTTTGTGAGACAAGAAATTGATTTGCATTATCACTTAGCCGTCCATTCTCTTACCAAATCTCGGAGGAAGTCCCACTTTTTCGCCCCCATGTCATAGAGACCGACTCCTCCGTCCATGAAGCAGCAGACGGCGTGTCCGGGTGGCAGAGAGAACGCCTGGTTCTGTGAGAGAGTCGGAGGTGGAACGGCCTCGCTCGTAGACGACGTGTAGTGGTTCTTGGATGGGGAAATTGAGCTAGCGACTAGCGACAGAGAGACAGTGATGAGTCAAAATGCAGAGTTCAAAATTCTTTTCTCAGATATGACCCACTCAGGAAACCTGTGTTTTCCTACTTCAACTGCTTTACCAGCCTGTTCACCATACTATATAACCCACTTCAGTTGTACCACGTTTGTATGGCAACTGTAACAGGACAAAAACCTAACAAGACAATACAATTAATTTCAAGTTGCCATAGTTTCACACGTTATTTCTTACACTAAACACAGTCCAAATCGGTAACTAAACTGTCTATAAATAAACTGCTATGAAAAAGACATTCGTCTAGTACTGCCACAGTAACGATGCTGACTCCTGCTAATTCCTACAATGGGATTTTTAGCGGCATGTTAGCGCAAAGCTAATGCTAACTGCTGGAGTTGCATGCCTATTATAAAAACGCAACAACAAAAGCGCATGTTATTATTAAGCCTGGTTTATACTCGATGCGTGCACATGCAGAAGCAGCGGCAACGGCCATTCTCACCATTCTCACCTGCTTGATTTATGTACATCTAGAGGATTAAAAACAACATCCACTACATGGCACGTCAGAGCCTAAACATCCCTATCCGTTTGATTTCCATGTCAAACTGTAAAATGTTCAGCAGGTTTCATGCGCGACGACGTTAAACACACAGGTGAGCGCTGTTAAAACGTTCCACCGTCATTGTGACTGTTGTCATGAACTGCGTCTCAAATTGAAAACTCTGACCTTATATTTAAAAATCCAGACGACTGGTACATATAAACAGGTCTTTCAGTAGGTTTAAAGGCTTCATGGGAGGTTTTTAAAATTCAAACTCTAACCTTAATATGAAACCTGGTTAGCGTTAGTACTCAAAAACGGTCTAAAATAGTACATAAGGATGCGATTTGAGACACGACCCTCGTTTGCATTCACAGTGTCACATGGTGCTATACTGCCCCAACTATTTACATTAGTATTGCGCTACATGGATGCACGGGAGTCACTCCACGGGAAACGACCCCAGGATATGTCCGGCAGCCATCTTGTATACACGCACAGTTAAAAGCAAGTGGAATCCAGGCTTTATACAAATGCAACATGTATCACATACAGTACGTGTTAGAACACTGTACAAATCACATTACCTGCTAAAATGTCTTAAAAGATATTAAATGCCACATAAACATTTCAACATCTACAATATGATGTCAGATACTGTGCTAGATCAGACCTTTCTTCGCTGGTGGAGAGTTTAACACGTGAAGAGCGTGGAATCCCGTCTTCTTCAGTTTGAAATTGTCCAGCGGCGTCGTTCTCGATACGTTCCACACTCTCAGAACTCCAACCTGAGAGTCTTCACACACAGCAAAATAAAAAATAAAATAAAAAAACCCTATTAAACAGGGTTGGAGAACTGATGCACAAGACATTATTATTTTGGTGAAGTGTCACTCACTAATGATGGAGTGGAGTCAGTCCCATAATTCTGACATAAACTGTCTAAAATGTTAGCAATTGTGTAGTGAATGTTTGCAATGATGTGTCTTCAGGTACGTCCTGAGAAATCACTAGTACCCTGTGTGTGTGTGTGTGTGTGTGTTTTTGTGTACAGCCTTGTTTCTGTCTCACCCCCGGTAATGAACATGCCCGGGGCAGTATGCACCCACGCCAGGCACTGAACGGACGCGGCCGCGCTCGGTAAACTGAACGCCGTCACACACGACAGCGAGTCGGAGTCGAGCAGCCTGATGCCGTTGTGCATGTTTGCCACCAGCAGGTAGTCTGTACTCAGAGGGTCCCACTCCAGCGCAGTGACCGGATCCTCCTCATCCGTTCCCTCCAGAGACTCCGGATGCAGCACATGCTTCTGATTCTTCGAGCCTATAGAGGACATTTACATCATTAGCCAGTATTTTGTCCAGAGACTTTGATTAGCAAACCTTTGGGACTGGACTAATTAAACAGTGTTTATGTCCTGAGGTTTGTAAATATAAAAACATGCATCTTGCGTAAACCATGATTATTATATTAAGTTTCTTATTGCTATATAAAAGGCATTTCTAAATATATATATATATATATATATATATATATATATATATATATATATATATATATATACACATACAGTATCTCACAAAAGTGAGTACACACCTCACATTTTTGCAAATATTTTATTATATCATTTCATGGGACAACACTGACGAAATGACACTTTGCTAAATGTATAATTTTGCTATATGTATTGCTTGTATAACAGTGTAAATTTGCTGTCCCCTCAAAATAACTCAACACACAGCCATTAATGTCTAAACCGCTGGCAACAAAAGTGAGTACACCCCTAAGTGAAAATGTCCAAATTGGGCCCAGTAAGCCATTTTCCCTCCCTGGTGTCATGTGACTCATTAGTGTTACAAGGTCTCAGGTGTGAATGGGGAGCAGATGTTTTAAGTTTGGTGTTATCGCTCTCACACTCTCTCATACTGGTCACTCGAAGTTCAACATGGCACCTCATGGCAAAGAACTCTCTGAGGATCTGAAAAAAAGAATTGTTGCTCTACATAAAGATGGCCTAGGCTATAAGAAGATTGCCAACACCCTGAAACTGAGCTGCAGCACGGTGGCCAAGACCATACAGCGGTTTAACAGGACAGGTTCCACTCAGAACAGGCCTCGCCATGGTCGACCAAAGAAGTTGAGTGCACGTGCTCAGCATCATATCCAGAGGTTGGCTTTGCAGAATAGACGTATGAGTGCTGCCAGCATTGCTGCAGAGGTTGAAGGGGTGGGGGGTCAGCCTGTCAGTGCTCAGACCATACGCCGCACACTGCATCAAATTGGTCTGCATGGCTGTCGTCCCAGAAGGAAGCCTCTTCTAAATATGATGCACAAGAAAGCCTGCAAACAGTTTGCTGAAGACAAGGAGACTAAGGACATGGATTACTGGAACCATGTCCTGTGGTCTGATGAGACCAAGATAAACTTTTTTGGTTCAGATGGTGTCAAGCGTGTGTGGCAGCAACCAGGTGAGGAGTACAAAGACAAGTGTGTCTTGCCTACAGTCAAGCATGGTGGTAGGAGTGTCATGGTCTGGGGCTGGATGAGTGCTGCCGGCACTGGGGAGCTACAGTTCATTGAGGGAACCATGAATGCCAACATGTACTGTGACATACTGAAGCAGAGCATGATCCCCTCCCTTAGGAAACTGGGCTGCAGGGCAGTATTCCAACATGATAACGACCCCAAACACACCTCCAAGACGACCACTGCCTTGCTAAAGAAGCTGAGGGTAAAGGTGATGGACTGGCCAAGCATGTCTCCAGACCTAGACCCTATTGAGCATCTGTGGGGCATCCTCAAATGGAAGGTGGAGGAGCGCAAGGTCTCGAACATCCACCAGCTCTGTGATGTCGTCATGGAGGAGTGGAAGAGGACTCCAGTGGCAACCTGTGAAGCTCTGGTGAACTCCATGCCCAACAGGGTTAAGGCAGTGCTGGAAAATAATGGTGGCCACACAAAATATTGACACTTTGGGCCCAATTTGGACATTTTCACTTAGGGGTGTACTCACTTTTGTTGCCAGCGGTTTAGACATTAATGGCTGTGTGTTGAGTTATTTTGAGGGGACAGCAAATTTACACTGTTATACAAGCTGTACACTCACTACTTTACATTGTAGCAAAGTGTCATTTCAAAGTGTTGTCCCATGAAAAGATATAATAAAATATTTATGAAAATGTGAGGGGTGTACTCACTTTTGTGTGATACTGTATATATATATATATATATATATATATATATATATATATATATATATATATATATATATATATATATATATATATATATATATATAAAGTAAGATTTATCAGTTAGTGAGTTAGTTAGTAAGAAATCCAAAAATAAAACAATTCAATAAAAATCGCAACTGATGTGTCTAACTAACTAATAGTTTGACTATCACCTATTGATCGTGACCAAATATCAGAATGTACAGCTACAGGTGCAATCAAAAATATTCAATTATTCAGTCATTATAAGTTGCATTTTCAGTTGAATTTGGGGAAACCACTTGAAGCATTCGTTGTGTTGAACTATTTCACTTGCTTTTGTTTGATTTGTTCATTGCAAACAGCTGAAAGTCTGTACAGTTTGACCATAAACCTGATTTGCAATGGGGGTTGAATAATTTTGATTGCAACTGGAGGTATTAAGACAGGATTTTAAATAATTACGACACCTGGCTGAAAGATGGACAGACTCCCGTCTGTGTGTCCGAACACCACTTTGCCCTTCTTTATCGGATGCCATCGGAACAGGCAGATATCTGACAGGAAGCTGTGAGCCTCTTTGTGTACGGTGACGCCCGAGTCCGGCCCGGAAACGACCCACACGTACAGAGGGCCGCGGTGCGAGACGAACGCTACGCTATCACCCGTGTTCCAGCACCAGCTTATCGAGGCAGGAATACCTGCATGCAACAGGACAAGATGGTTATAATAACACGTATACACTCATTTACACTACACAACATGTATATGAGGTAATATACTGTATACAAAAGTAATAATGTTTAATGAAGAAATCACAACATACAGGACGCAATGCAGATCATTTTCTTCACATGATGCAATTTTTTATTATTATTTTTTTTAAATAAAAATATTTTTACCACCTAAATCCATAATACTTTGTAAGCTGTAAATATACTCTGACTCTTTTCTCAAATACAGTGGAGTCAAAGTGCCAAATAAACTAGCATGCTAACTTAAAACTCACTACAAGCTAGATAAGTTTGAGCTACTTGTGACTTTTAAAGCAATTAAACCAAACTTTTACATGTACAAATTGCACATGAAATTGGGTTGCTGGAAAGTCGGGTTGCCGTAGAGTACTGGTATGTACAGAAAGACGTTATCTGATATCTAGGTCTGTAATACGTGCAGCATCTCCGTGTTAGTAACAGAAACATGTTCTTAAAAGCGGTAAGTCTGTACAAGTCTAAAAAGTTTCCTGTGCGAGTGGAAGAGTGTTTGTGTGTGTTGCCTTTAGTGTTGTCGAGGCGAGCGACGGCCTTCTGCTCGGCCACGTTCCAGATGATCAGCAGGTTATCCACGCTGGCGCTGGCGAACACCTCGGGGTTGTGTGGACACCACGAGATGGCCGTGATGGTCTTCTTGTGCTCGGACATGATGGCACGCAGCTTGAACTCGTTGTATCTGTGGTCCAACTGAAAAGACAGCAAGACAAGATCAGAAAGGACATTGGACTAATGAAATGAAGGAAATACGTCAAATCAGACGGACTCGGGTCTACAGCTGAAATTAATATTCTTGCTGTTGGAGTGTTAAGAGACCTACTGTTCATTTTTTTTTGGTAAACTAAAGAAATAAGGATAGCAGACATGATGCAGCTGATTAATCTGGAACATTAGCTTTGTGTACTTTCCCGGCACGTTACTTTTCCTTTTCTCTTTGTATAACATATTTTCCGGACTAATACATCATTTTATCAAATCTTCAACAAATATCTACATTTAAGTAAGACGCAACAAAGTCAGTATTTATTTTGTTCATGAAAAGTAAAAGGGAAAAATGTTCACCAAACTTAACAATAACTAAATAATAATTCACCTCTCTACTCAAAATATATGATGGACTGCGTTAGCATCTTCCACAACAAATAATATCGAGAACAGATATTTCAGAGTCAGTCAACCGAACAAGACTGGACTCATAGCTAAGGCAAGGATTCAATCTTAATTAAGAAATGAATTCAGATCCACTGCGCTCGATGCTCTCAGACACTCATGGGGAAAGGTGTGGTGAGAGGACGCTGCTGTGGTCATGTGTACTGATAGATAAAATTTGGACCGGTCTTCCCTGATCGGATGCTGTGTCCGAGCTTTTAACTCGGACTTCCAGACCTCTTCTTCTTCTTTTCCTTTCGGCTGTTCCCTTCAGGGGTCGCCACAGCGAATCATCTGCCTCCATCTAGCCCTATCCCCTGCATCCTCTTCTCTCAGACCGACTACCTTCATGTCCTCCTTCACTACATCCATAAACCTCCTCTTTGGTCTTCCTCTCGGCCTCCTGCCCGGCAGCTCTAACCTCAGCATCCTTTTACCGATATATTCACTCTCCCTCCTCTGAACATGTCCAAACCATCTCAACCTGGCCTCTCTAACTTTGTCTCCAAAACATCTCACATGTGCTGTCCCCCTGATGTACTCATTCCTGATCCTATCCATCCTCGTCACTCCCGAAGAGAACCTCAACATCTTCAGCTCTGCTACCTCTAACTCTTCCTCCTGTCTTTTCCTCAGTGCAACTGTCTCCAAACTTTCCAGACCTCCAACTATGAAAAACAAAAGAAAACGCCCCTTCAACTTGGAATTCCTATTGAGAAAGTTGTCAACATGGCCGCTCACACCGTCAACAGTAAATAAAATATCACTTCACTACTTTACATCAGTCCGTACAGGATTTCGGGTAGTTTTTCTGTGATTGTTGCGGCCAAAAAACGCTCAATTTGGCTGCGGCTTTTTTCAAAATCCGCGATACAACTTGCGGAGTTTTTTGTGCTTTTTTTTTTTTTTTTTGCAGAAAAATAATTGAATTGGCGAAATTGCAATTGCACAAAATAGTTTTGCACGCTCTTTCGCAGTGATGTCTGTTGGTAAATGAGACCTTTCAGCTGTACTCGTGTGACGCACGTGAATCGAAGATGGCTTTGACTGAATGCGCGTTGTGATGACGTCACGTGACGCGTCTTGACCCAAATCTGTGGAAAATCTGGAAATTTTGAAAAATTGCAAGCTCCTCCGAATATCGCTGCGTTTCCTTGATTTTACGTTCATTTCTGTGGTCGCGGAATCGTGAAATCCTGGACAGACTGAAACGTATAATTTATAGCAATATTTACTTTAGATCACTTAACTTAGTCATATTCGTTGGCTAAATCTATAACACTGTCTATACAGTTCACTGTTTTAAAAGTAAATATATAATAAGCCCATGATCACTAATGTTAGCTAGCTTGTTTTATTTCCTTCTTTTTTCCCCAATATTGAATATTATATACCTAAATGTGAGCTCAGATTCCCATTTCTGAGTTGTAGTCGAATGCAGCATGAATATGTATGCTAACTGTAATTCTTTTGCGGTTGGAAAACTACACTAATCACACATAACTTATTGGAAAACAATTAGTGAATCTTTAGCGAATATTTTGTGACATTATTTTGTGATAAAATGTTGTTTGTTTGTTTTTTCTACTACTTTTTTTTTTTATGCCTGTTTTGACTGGCTAATATAATACTGGTTAGCCAGAACTAGCATAAATTTCCTAATGACACTCACCAAGAAGGACAACATTAAATGATTTCAGTCTTTGTTAGAGGAAGGGTTTAGTGAAACGTCAATTAACTTAACCTTGCCTGTTCCTAAAAAAATGACTTCTCTCTGACCGAACGAACGTTTCTCCTTAAAGGACGATCTGAAGACTCCAAAATGAGGTTTCCATTCACAGTGTTTACCTGGTAGACGTATATAGCGAGCGTAGCGCAGTAAGCGAACCTGTCTCCACTCGCTACACACACATCTTTATTCCAGGGCTGGCATCCAGCAGCTAGCAGTCCTACCTGCTTCACCTGAGACATCTTTACCTGCCAACAAACAAACAAACAAACAAACAAACAAACACCAGAAACTGTTTTTGTGATCGTAAAGAAAATGCAAAAAAAAAAAAAAAAAAAATACAGGGCATGTTTACAGTATTTATTTCAGGAATGTTCAGTGTAGTAATGTGGTAAAGAAGAGTGCAGTTGCATAAAGGGGCGGAGTTAGATTGAATATTTAGGGGTGTGGTTAGATGCGTTGCTCTAATATCTAGTCAGATCAGTGCTTCTCGTTACCTTGATGTTAGATTTCCCTCCTCTTGCTTTCATTTCAGTATTTTAGTGATAGAACACATACGTTATATATTTTGTATTAAAGTGACAAATCCAAACGATCTACTCAAATGAATCCTCAGACCAATACTACGGCACGTGTGATCCGACGTTTCTTCAATTCCCGATCACAACTTTAAATCTTTTTACCAGAGGCCAATGAAAGTTACGCCTGTTCTGGGGTTTCCCGTGTGCGGAATTGAATTTATCTGTGATGTCGCACTCCACAGTAGTGGTTAATGTCTCATATGAAAGTAGACACTCAGGGCTTTTTAAGAATTTGTAGTTTTTCATAAGTATTCCTTTTTTGTTTTTTTTTTACCTAGCCTACTAGGTATACATTTTATAATTTTATTGTGGCAGTTGTATACAGTGTTTTACTATCAAAAAAGCCCCTCCCCTTTCCCATCGCCCGGCTCGTCAGCAACTCAACACAGAGTCATGATACTCTACACACAGAAACCCAACAGTGTCCTGAAGAATCTAATAACAGACTTGCGGCACCTAAATGACTCATTTGTTTATATTAATTGAAAATGTCCGACAAGTTAAAAACACCAGTGTGACCTGCCATTATTTCCAATTTGCATTTGTTTGATGCGCAAAAACCGAAGAAAAACCTATAACCATCTTTCATCTGATTCCTGTCATATACGACCTCTCATTAACAAAGCTTGGCAGGAAGTAGCAGGGATCGCTGTTGCCTTTGGTGACGCTGTGTTTACGTACTGTAGCTAGTACGGTTAGCTTGTTTCGCTTTGCTAATCTGCCAACAACGCTAGTACAGCGCCAAGGAGTGATTTATTTAATGTGTGTTTAACTTGTTAGCTATATATACACAGTAGCTACTACCACTTCTCATCGGAACTAAAAAAAAAAATGCTAGACAGGCCACGCCCACAAGGGAATTTTTTCACTTAATCGTGTGAAAGGATTGAGAAGCGCAATTTATGTCTAATGCAGGTTCAAATCATCAGTGCACTGGTGTATTTTAAAGGTCACCACCCCTGTTGTGCTGCTCCGCCCACATCAACGTATGTGTTTTTATTTCTGAACGTAGCTAAAATTAGCTACTAGGTGAAAAAACATAGGCTTAAAAATGGACAACAGTGTTCTAGAACTAAAATGGAGCCCATTGTTTGTGCGTGTTTGTGTGTGTGCGCGTATGTGTGTGTGTGTGTGTGTGTGTATGTGTGTGTGTGTGTAAATGGATCGTTTAGATTTCAGTCAAAGCTAATAGTAATGTGGATGTGACTGAATTGGAATGAATGAGAATCGCTGCACTGTTCATTCACACACACACACACACACACACACACACACACACACACACACACACACACACACACACACACATAAGCTATGTCTAAGTAAACATCCCAGCATGATGCTAGCATAGCCTTCCTGGCTAAGTGCTGATCAACATTATACCGGATATTGATATGGATGAAAGAAACAGTACACACTCATCTCTCTGTCTGTCTGTCTGTCTGTCTCTCTCTCTCTCTCTCTCTCTCTGTCTGTATATCTTTATCAGCAGCTGCATAACCTCCTACCTTCATGTCGTCATCTCTCCTGCAGAACCAACTGAGTGTCTCCATGTCTACGTAATTTTACACACACACACACACACACACACACACACACACACACACACACACACACACCACAACAACCTGAACCTGATGCTTTTACTGAAGACAATATGCAAAAACAAAAGAAAAGGTGTGTGTGAAGGCTAGCCTGCTATATGAGTATATATAGAGAGAGAGACACTCGTCTGGATGGGGCGTGATGATACGGTCCCTGTCGGTAGCCAGGCAACAGCGGACCACCTTCATTAACATTAGGTGCCTTTAACTCCTTCTTTCAATCCACCATGTGTACATACACATTACACAGTACACTCTCTTGCACGTAAACATGCACACACACTCCACAGTCTATACCGTACATCTCTATACGTCTCTCTCTCACACACACAGACACACAATCACCATCTCCATGCTGCTCTATCTTAAGCAACCCCTAAATGCTCTGAAAAATAAACACACACCATTAAATGACATCATACCACAGCTCTGTCGAATTCTGGATTCTGATTGGTCAGGTGGTGTTGATTAATTTTCCATAACAGCAGCTTGTCAGAGTAGTGCGGCTGCAAATCATCATTAACGTTTATATTAATGCACGTCGTCTTTACCTTGAAGCCAAAAACTGATTTGTACATCTCATTTGCATACACAGATCAGCCACAACATTGAAACCACCTGCAGCTCTGACATGTCGAGGCATGGACTCCACAAGACCTCTGAAGGTGTGCTGTGGTATCTGGCACCAAGACGTTAGTAGCAGATCCTTTAAGTCTGGTAAGTTGCAAGGTGGGTCCTCCATGGTTCTGACTTGTTTGTCCGGCACATCCCTCAGATGCTCGATCGGATCGAGATCTGGGGAATTTGGAGGCTGAGTCAACACCTTGAACTCTTTGACATGTTCCTCAGACCGTTCCTGAACAATTTTTGCAGTGTAGCAGGGCGTGTTATCCTGCTCAAAGAGGCCACTGCCATTAGGGAATACCGCTGCCATGAAGGGGGGTACTTGGTCAGCAACAATGTTTAGGTAGGTGGTACGTGTCAAAGTAACATCCACATGAATGCCAGGACCCAAGGTTTCACAGCAGAACATTGCCCAGAGCATCACATTTCCTCCACCAGCTTGCCTTCTTCCCATAGTGCCTCCTGTTGCCATCTCTTCCCCAGGTAAGCGATGCACACACACCTGGCCGGCCACATGACGTAAAAGAAAACGTGATTCATCAGACCAGGCCACCTTCTTCCATTGCTCCATGGTCCAGTTGTGATGCTCAAGTGCCCATTGTAGGAGCTTTCGATGGTGGACAGGGGTCAGCATGACCGGTCTGCAGCTACATAGCACCATACGCAGCAAGCTGTGATGCACTGTATGTTCGGACTCCTTTCTAGCTCGTAGCCAGCATTTCTTCAAGTTTTTCAGAAATCTGTAGCTCTTCTGTGGAATCAGACCAGACGGGGTAGCCTTTGCTCCCCATGCGCATGAATGAGGCTTGGGAGCCCATGACCCTGTCGCCGGTTCACCGGTTGTCCTTCCTTGAAGCACTTTTGGTAGGTACTAACCACTGCATACCAGAAACACCCCACAAGACCTGGCGTTTTGGAGATGCTCTGACCCAGTCGTCCAGCCATCATAATTTGGCCCTTGTCAAAGTCGCTCAGGTCCTCACTCTTGCCCATTTTTCCTGCTTCCAACACATCAACTTCGAGAACTGACTGTTCACTTGCTGCTTAACATATCCCACCCCTTGACAGGTGCTACTGTAACGAGATAATGAATGTTATTCACCTGTCAGTGGTTTTAATGTTAAGGCTGATTGGTGTATATTTGCATATATATTTTATTCTCGTTTCGAAAAATGAACTCCTTCTTAAATGAACTCCTTCTTTTCTTCATGTTTCATTTCCTGTGTACTGTATTCCGTACTGGTACCCGTGACACTGCCCCCTAGTGCACATGTTCACAAGTGCAAAAATATTGGAACTGATGTCAAAGTCTGCAAGTGTTCTCGTTATATACTGTTATATTCAGAGCATAAATCACATGTAAGTCTGGAAAATGTGGTATAGGCAATCCACACACACACACACACACACACACACACACACACACACACACACACACACACACAGTGCAACCCCCACTCTGCCTTATTCCAGTTTATCACTATTTGCTCCCATGATTAATTTTCCACATTGTTCTGTCTATCTCGGTCTGTCTATCTCCATCTCTCTCTGTCTATCTCCCTCTCTATCTGTCTGTCTCTTTCTCTATCTGCCTGTCTCTCTCAATCAGTCTCCCTCTCTCTGTGTATCGGGGTCTGCCTGTATCTCGATCTCTCCGTTTGTCTATCTCTCGTTCTATCTGTCTCTTTTTTTCTCCATCTCTCTCTCTCTCTTTCTTCCCATCTCTCAGTCCTCTCTCTGGCTGTCTGTCTATCTCTCATTCTTTCTGTCTCACTGTGTCTCTGTACTACGCTGCCTTATTCAGACTTATTAACACTTTGGTCCCACATTGCTTTTTTTTGTCTCTCTCTCTCTCTCTCTCTCTCTCTCTCTCTCTGTTTCTCTCTGTCTGTATCACTCTCTACCTCTCTGTATCTTTATCTCTCTTCTCTCTCTCTCTCTCTCTCTCTATCTCTAGCTTATACACACACAGAGTCACAGATGTCCTCTTTCTCACTCCTCTTCCCTCTATCCTGTCAGAGAATAACCACGCTCATAAACAGTGCAGATGAGAGGGAGGAATGCTGTGTAGCGCCGACTGTAAAGCAGTGGGCTAAAGGTCATGATTAGCACCACAAGTACCTAACAAGAACAATCACTGCTCCTGTACACGCATGACCTCAACAACACTTCAGGGCAAAGACAGACCTGAGAGGGCTACGGGTTTAAGTGTCCGGTGCGGTCTGTGTGTGTGTGTGTGTGTGTGTGTGTGTGTGTGTGTGTGTGTGTGTACTTATGGAGATTAAAGTCAGACAGATTTACAGCCTGCAATCTCACCCTCAACCCACATCCCTCTTACTGACACACAGCACAGAGAGAGAGAGAGAGAGAGAGTAATAAAGAGATAAAAACAAAAAAGGTAAAAAAAAATAAAGTGTAAAAGAGGAGTGATGAGCTAAAACAAAAAAAAGTGTGATCAATTAGAAAGCATTGAAAGTGTCCACACCAGCTTCCCACAACACCTTTTAAATAAACAAATGATTTTTATTTTTACAACTATATACGCACACCTTAAAACAGACCATGCAAAAATTAGAATGTAAATGGCATCAAACTAAATTGGTAGTATCCCAAACTGCATGGAGGTTTGCGATACTACCAATACTGCATGCAGTGCTCGTAGATCAACATATCTCTCCACCCTAATAGACTTTATTTAATACTGGAGCAAACTAGGATTAAGACAACCAAAGACACATGCACACCATCAATATGTAGTAGAAAACTAGTTTTCAACGAGAAAATTGAAAATATTAAGCAAAAAAAAAAAATAATCAGACTATTCATTTAAAGCCAGACAATTTGATAACTAACCATGTAGGTGACAATACAACCGTATCTTATCAACCCATCCAGAGAGTGAACGAATTTCACTAATTTCCCCATCAAAATCATCAGCTTGTGTACTAGATCCCTTACCTACTCATTTCTTCAAACAGATACCACCACTGATTAAAAATAATCAATTCTTCTGTGAACACTGGCTATGTACATAAATCCTTTGATTAAACCCTGATTAAAAATCCTGACCTTGACCCTAAAAGCTAATAGCAAACCTCCCCTTCATCTCCAAGATCCTAGAAAAGACTGTAGCACAGCAGTTATGCTCATATCTACAAAGGAATAACATTAATGAAATAAATCTGTCAGCATTTAGGCCTCATCACAGTACTGAGACAGCGCTGGTTAAAGTGGTAAATGACCTACTACTGGCCTCTAATCAGGTTTGTGTCTCAATGCTTGTGTTGGTTGACCTTAGTGCAGTTTTTGACACCACAGATCATAGCATTCTCCTTGATAGTCTAGAAAATGTTTTGGCATTATTAAAGGAACGGCACTCTCCTGTCTCAGTTTGACTGATTGTTATCAGTTTGTAGAAGTAAATGGTGAGGTCTCTATGCATACTAAGGTAAAGTTTGGTGTTCCACCAGGTTCTGTTTTAGGTCCACTGCTTTTTCTTTGTCTATATAGTATATGCTACCTCTGGGTAAAATTATTCGTAAACATGGTATTAGCTTCCACTGTTACACTGATGACATAGTTTCAGCAAAGCCGGATGACAGACATCAACTTAATAAAGTTGAGGAATGTGTAAAGGACATTAGACACTGGATGCCGAGTAATTTTCTCCTACTTAATTCCGACAAGACAGAAGTACTTGTACTAGGACCACATGTAACTAGAATCAAGTGTTCTGATTACATATTAACCCTGGATGGCCTTTCATGTACAGCAGTAAAAGACCTTAGTGTGGTCTGGGTGGTGATTATTGACTCCAGTCTCTCATTTGAAGCTCATGTAGATAATATTACTAGGATAGCCTTCTTTCATCTCAAAAACATTGCTAAGATAAGAAATATAATGTCACTACAGTTCATGCTTTCGTCACCTCTAGGTTGGATGATTGTAATGCCTTACTGTCTGGCTGTTCCAGTAGGTGCATTTAATCACCAGTTAGTCCAGAATACAGCAGCCAGAGTCCTTACCAGAACCAGAAGATATGACCACATCACCCCAATCTTATCCACCCTGCACTGGCTCCCAATCAAATTTCGCATTGTTTACAAAATACTTCTATTGACCTATAAAGCACTTGAATGGTCTCCTGCCACAGTACCTGAGCGAACTTCTGGTCTTTTATGATCCGCCACGCCTACTTCTATCAAAAGGTGCAGGCTCTTTGTTGGTACCTCAAATAACGAAGGCTACAGCAGGGGACAATGCTTTCTCTTACAAAGCCCCAGAGTTATGGAACAGACTTCTGATTAGTGTTCAGGACATAGACACAGTCTCAGTGTTCAAGTCTAGGCTGAAACCATATTTGTTTAGTCAAGCCTTTTGTTCATTTTTTCTCTTAGAGAAAAATGGAGCAGATCTAGAGGGTTCACGGGCATAGATCGTTTTGGTAAACTGGGACGTTTGGATGCTGTCGCCCCCCCCACTCTTACGTGTTCACTCAGGTTTTTCTATGGTGGAGTATCTGGCTGCTTTATGTCCCAGGGCGCCCTCATGTCTGTGTTACCTTCTGGCTCCCTTTTAATTATGCTGTCATAGCTAGTCTTGTGAGAGTCCCTGCTTGTACTCACGCAAAGTACATTGTCCTTAACCATTACAGGACTATAACCATGCCTGATAATCTGTGTTATCTCTCTCTTCCCCGTCCCCCTCCCTAAAGATGGCTGTGGCTGATGTTCTTCCTTGGACAGCATAAAGACTGAAATTGCTAAGAACAGTTTGGACTCAAGTCTCCATCACTGACCAGTTGATAACTTCAGTTTGATAAGAATTGAAATATATATTACAGCGAAATTAATTTCTTCGCATAACCCAGCTTGTTAGGAGGTTAGGGTCAGAGCGCAGGGTCAGCCATGATACAGCGCCCCTGGAGCAGAGAGGGTTAAGGGCCTTGCTCAAGGGCCAAACAGTGGCAGCTTGGCGGTGCTGGGGCTTAAACCCCCAACCATCTGATCAGTAACCCAGAGCCTTACCCGTTGAGCCACCACTGCCCTGATAAGGTAGACTAAAACTCTAGTTAAAACTCTAGTTCCTATTAATACTATTAGTCCTATTTGACTCTGTACAGTTATAGAAGAGAACTGATTTATAATCACACTATCTGGTGTCATCCAGACACTGTAGAGGGTCTGATTCAAGAGTAACTATACCTGCTCACTACATAGTGTGACATGAGATGGAGAAAATGAGAGAGAAAGGAAGAAAGATGAATGAGAGAGAGAGAGAGATAGAGAGAGAAAGAAATGATGCAGACAAGCAAATAGAAAAAGAAGGTGAGTGAAAGATGAGAAAAAAGAGAGAGACACTAAGGCCACTTGTGGCGGCGTTTCCTAGGCGATGAAGACTAAAACTCAGAGAGGCGTCTGAGCTGAAGTGGTGAAAGCATAGTGTGTGTGTGTGTGTGTGTGTGTGTGTCCTTAAGATCGCAGCCTCCTCCCTCTCTCTCTCTCTCACACACACACACACACACACACAAAAGTAGGTCACAGCATGGTACATCCAAGGTATGTACACATGGTGTAAGTAAATAAGTACTAACGTACTTATTACTCACACACACATACACACAGAGCCTACAGTCCACAGTGAGTCATGGGTACATCAGTGTATAAAAGCATTAATCATTCATTTCAGCAAACTCTACAGAATTCTTGGTTTTCAATTCTTCATATTTACATGTTTTTTTTTTTTGTTTTTTTTTTTTAATAAAGTAATAAAGGATTTTGAGTTTATGAAAATACGGGGGTTTGGAGTTGAAAGTGGGGAGCTTCAACTTCCCCACGGAAAAGTCAGAGGTCTTAAAAATTCTGCAGACAAAATAACTAAACACTAAAATATGTTCGTGTGTTTACTTAATAGCGTACATTATAATGTGTGTCATGCCGGAAAGATACTTTTTAAACACCCCTACAATGGACCGTACCATTTCGTAACTGCTGGCACTCCTTGCATTAAAACACTCATTTAAATACTTCCAGTATTTCAAGCCTTAACGAGTTATTTCCATGATCATAGTACATATGTTTTTGTCATCTGGGTCATGTGTCGGTTTACTGGAGATTCAAACACTGAATAATATGTCGCATTATAAATACAGAGCTGTCAATCATCGTCAAACAACTTCCTTCGTTCGAATTAATTCAGTCTTATTGCGACACTGCTATTAAAAGCAGAACGGCTTTCACATTTGAGCTAGAAAAGAAAATCGTTTCTATGGTAACAGCTCGCTCACAGGGACGTGTATGGGACGTCATAATTTAGGTGTAACAATAACGTGTTATTATTTAACACAGAGACGTGCGCAATCGTTGATCGTGAAGTTTTCTGCGACGAGACGTTTATTTAACATTTATGGAAGGAGTCTCCAGTCTCAGCTCTTTGTAACAAGCTTTAACTTGTTTCGCAGATGTTCCATAACAGTAAATGTAACTATAAATGGATAACAAAAAATATGTGTCTTTAATTAAAAAAAACAAAAAACAACATTTTCATTGTTGGCAAATTGCTGTGGTATAAGAGAAATAAAACACTTCTGGATGTCCGGTTATGGGAAAATAATCAACTTCTGGATGGTAACAGTAAATCTGCTTCAGCACAGCACTCAGGAGTTAATTGTTTTCCTAAAAAAAGCATGTTTTGTTCTTTATGTAACACTTGTAATGTCAGGCTTTGCTCCTGGAACGGCTCTGAAAGATCAGCAGCAAGGCCAGAGACACGCTGGACAGCTCCCTGAACAACAACAATACCACAGGCACCTGATCTCGATATCTCTCTCTCTCTCTCTCTCTCTCTCACACACACACACACACACACACACACACACACCTGGAAGCTTGTTCAGGAGCGAGACAAAAGAGCAGAACGCTGGAGCAGAAAGAAGAGACCATGAAGCCTAATGTTCTCTTTTTCTGGAGTGAAACACGGGTCAAAAGAGTTTTAAATTATTCAGAAATGCACTGAAGTGTGCATGCATGTGCATAAGGAAAAAAAAATAGACAAACTGGTTTAAAATGTACACATTCAATGCCACAAATAATGTTGAAAAAATAAAAATAATAATTAAAAAAAACCCAGAAAACCAGGACGAACTCCCACATAACTCAAACAGACAGATTTACTGCCCTACTGGTTTATGGTTTATTCCAATGTGGATGCATCATATTATTGAGGTGTGGGCAGTTAAAAAGAACACAGAGTTTATCTTTTTATACAGACATTTATTCTTAAATAAGTTCTCAAAAGCACATGTGCACAAGGAAAAGGAAATGCTGGGAGACTCAGAGGAAGTGACGCAGGATTGACAGCACGAGGCTGTAATAGTTATTTTTTGTCACTTGTGTAGCTCTATGTACTCAATAACGCAGGATAAACCGTCGAGTTATAGGAAAATAATTCATGTGGGGTGATATGACGCTATTACCTCCATGAAATAGATTATTTTTTTATAACTGCACAGTCTGGAGTGTTTTATTCCACTTATACCATGTCGATTTGCCAACGATTACAATTTATTAATCAACAAAATGTTAACGGTTTATAGTTCATATCAACAATATCCTGTCCTTGTGAATGAGTTGTTGCTATAGAAACACTAATATTAGAACAATCGCATTAATATAAATGCTAGGTTCCCTCTCTATCTCTCTCGCTACGAAGCTAGCGGAGACTAGCGAAGCGGCGTACTTCCGCATTCCAATGAGCACATTCCAGCGCTATTCAGAAAAACCCTTCGGACGCTTTCATGAACTCATGGATGTTTTCGTTCACGTCATGTCTCCGCCTCCCGTGTTCTACCATGTGCTCATGTTTTGGTTCGTGTCATGTCTCCGCCTCCTTATTGTCATTGGTTTCAGGTGTGAATGATTTGTGTGTGTGTATAAAAACCCTGCGCTGTTTCCCCTTCCTTGCGGAGTATTAGAGTCAAGTTAGTACAGCGAAAGGTTTCAAGCTCGATGTTCGTAGTTCTTATTTCTATTTCCGTAGCTCTTTGTTCGTGGTTCCCAAACCACCTCCTTGCCTCGCGTGTTGTCCCTTTGTTTTGGATTATTGCCTTTGGATTACTACCTGGATTATGGTTTGTTGTTTTGTTTTTGTGTGTCCTCCCTTTTATTTTGAATGAACTTTTCATAATCAACTGATGTTTCCCCTGCGCATGCATCCTGACTTCCCCTTCCTCTAGTTTACGTAACAATAAACCTGTTATTACACTCTGCAAGTCGACGCAAGATCAACGTCTCATCTCCAACACTAGACTTGTCCAGACAACATTCACCCAGCCGAACATCATAACGGAATATACAGTGGGTATAGAAAACAAATTTTGTTGCTTTTCAGCCTGAAATGAAGACGGACACAGTTTTCGTTTTATCCAGCTGTATTTACTCAGTGCAACTTATAACATCCCAGTGAAAGATATAACACCAACATGTCCACCAAAAAATTAAAAAATTAAAAAACAGAATCACTGAGTTGGAAAAAGGATCACCCTCTTGCTTTAATTTGCCTTAATTTTTTAATTCCAGCCTTCAGTCTGTTGGGATATGTCTCTACTAACTTTGCACATCTAGACTTTGCAATATTTGCCCACTCTTCTTTGCAGAACTGCTCAAGTTCAGTTAAATTTGATGGTGACCTTTTGTGGTCTGCAGTCTTCAAATCATTCCACAGATTTTCAATGGGGTTTAAGTCTGGGCTCTGACTAGGCCGTGCAAGGACATTCACCTTTTTCTCCTTCAACCACTGTGTGGTCAGTTTTGCTGTGTGCTTTGGGTCATTGTCATGTAGGAAGGTAAACCTTCTTCCCATTGACAACTTTCTGGCAGAGGGCAGCAGATTTTCCTCAAGAATTTGACGGTATTTTGCCCCATCCATTTTCCTTCTATCCTGACAAGTGTTCCAGTCCCTGCTGCAGAGAAACACCCCCATAACAGGATATTACCACCTCCATGCTTTACTGTAGGAATGGTGTTATTTGGATGGTGAGCTGTATTGGATTTCCACCAGACATATCGTTTGGTGTTGAGGCCAAATAATTCAATTTTAGTCTCATCTGACCATAACACCTTTTTCCATGTGGCCTCAGAATCTTCAAGGTGCGTTCCTGTGGCCTTTCTTGAGGAGTGGCTTTTTTCTTGCAACCCTCCCATACAATCCACTTTGGGGAGAATTTGTGATATTGTTGTCACATGCACACAATGACCACTCTTTGTCATAAATTCCTGCAACTGCTTCAGAGTTGCTGTAGGCCTCTTAGTAGCCTCTCTGACCAGTTTCCTCCTGGCTCTTTCATCCAGTTTGGAGCGACGTCCTGATCCAGGGAGGGTGTGTGTTGTACCAAATACCTCCCACGTCTTAATAATAGACTTCACTGTGCTTCTAGGCATTGATAAAGCCTTTGAAATGTTTTTGTATCCATCTCCTGACTTGTGCCTGTCCACAACTTTATCCTGGAGATCTTTTGACAGTGCCTTGCCACCCATAGTTGATTGTTTGCTTCAGTTGCACTACAAAATGCTCCAGGAAAGCTCTTTTCATGCTGAGCTAATAAAAATGACCACAGCTGATCACAGTTGAAAGTCAACAGGCTTTGTGTTCCATTGAGAAGGTGATTAGCTACACCTGATTGTGTTTACAAGTCATTTTAAGGAGGGGGGTGATCCTTTTTCCAACTCGGTGATTCTGTTTTTTTATTTATTTATTTATTTATTTTTCTGGTGTGTTGGTGTTATATCTTTCAGTTGGATGTTATAAGTTGCACTGAGTAAATACAGCTGGATAAAACAAAAATTGTGTCCGTCTTCATTTCAAGCTGAAAAGCAACAAATTGTGATTATTTTAAAGGGGGGTGATTCTTTTCTATACCCACTGTAAATCAATACTGGTCACTCACTCACACATCAGTTCAGTTATAATCAAAATCATCCCGCTACACCACACACAAGAGGCTTTTAGCTTTTTTTTTTTTTTTAGATCTGAGAATTTGTGATGTGGAGTGATTTTTAACTGTCGTTTGAGTGCGATGAAAATGACCCACTCAACACTCAATCTCTCACAGAATAGCTGTGGAATAGTGAAAAGAGATTTAAAAGTGATTTTAACATGATTAATCAACACTCATTTGAATATCCTCTCATCGAGTCCGGGTCAAAGGTTGAGTTCTGTGTAAAAGCCGCATTCGTCAAATCCGCCGATGCTTTGCTCGGATCGGATCTGACCTGCTACACGTCGGGAAGATGTCTGTATCTTCCTTTCTTGTGAGCTAGATACGTGTCGTTCGCAAACGATTCAGTCTTTATGAATGAATCACTGTGATGAATGAACCAGTAGATGTCGGAGTCATTCATTTCATATAGTTTCTGAATCTAGCATCAGCAGATAGACTTGATATATGATTATTGTAAATAAATATGATGTAGTTTTATGTAGCATTTAAACATATTTTGTTCAGTAGAGCTGTGTTTAAATCAGTGAGCCTTTTGTCATGACTGAGATTTGCTCCTCTATTCAGCGAATCAGTGTTTGATTCAGCAAGACTTTTGGTCATGACTGAGATTCATTTCATTTTGTATTTAGAGAATCTGTTTGAATCAGTGAATCTCTTGCCCATGACTGAGAGTCATTCCTCTTGTGTTCAATGGATCAGTGTTTGAATCAGCAAATCTTTTGGTCATGACCTTGATTCGTTCCTCCCATGTTCAGTTTGAATCAGTGAATCTTTTCATCATAACCAAAATGCATTCCTCTTTTCAGCAGATCAGTGTTTGAATCAGTGAATCTTTTGGTCATGACCGACTGGCGACTGGCGAGGGAAAGACTGTTTATAGCTGCTATAACGTAAGTGAGAACAGGAACTAACTTGTTTTGCAGACTGTGATGAAGAGGAGGGAGTGGCCAGGCTGTGAGGATGCACATCTGGCACTGATTTGTCTAATCAGTGGGAGAGAGAGATAAAGGAGCAGCTGGAAGCACTGGAGAGAGAGAGAGAGAGAGAGAGAGAGAGAGAGAGAGACACACACAGGTGCACTTTGTATTCCAGTTGTGTGTTTTATGTTCTGTTTCAGTTTTGTTTCTTATTAAATTTTATGTTTGTGTTCAACCGGTTCCCACCTCCTCTTTGCCCGACTCTTAAGTTTGTTACACAGACGTTCCATGGCATTTTATGCAACTATACATATGCTGGCATGATTTCACTGCTAGCGTGATAGGATGTGATATACAGTCCCCTCCAAAACTATTGGAATGGCAAGGCCACATTTGGGTTTGAGATCAAAAGATGGATGGATATGTGACGATAGTTTAGGATTTCAGCTTTTATTTCCTGGTATTTACAGCTAGATGTGTTAAACAACATAACAACATAGAACCTTTTGTATCAGACCACCTAATTTTTAGGTGAGCAAAAGTATAGGAACATATAAGTCTTGAAGTAAATTAAAGTAAATAACACTTAATATTTGGGTGGTTTGATACATAATGTGCTATGTTTTATGTCCTCTAACACATCTTCATATAAATACCACGAAATAAAAGTTGAAATTCTCCTCGAGTATCAAGAAACTCTCTTCTCATATTAATCTTTTGATCTCAAACCCAAATGTCTTCAGTCTACAGCAAAAACAATCCAATTGGCCTTACCGTTCCAATAGTTTTGGTGGGGACTGTATAAACAACTGTTAAAAAAGAAAAAAAGGCTTACAAAACCATCCCATTAACCACAAAATCGTCTTCCCACTAAAATAATGTAAATTGCAGATGTACAGAGCCCTCCACTAATATTGGCACCCTTGGTAAATATGAGCAAAGAAGGCTGTGGGAAATTTATTAACCTTTTGATCGTTTGTCCAAAAAATTCACAAAAATAATATGTTTTTATGGATATCAAACAACTGCAAATAAAACACAGGTTTATCCACAAAAAAAAAAAAAAACTTTGTTAAATATAGATGTGCAATAATTGTTGGCACCCCTATGAATTCATATGAGAAAAATATATTTGAAGTATTTTCCCACTGATATTTTACATTTTTTTAGTACACCTGGGTAACTAGGAACAGAAAATTGTTCAACCATGACTTCCTGTTTCACAGGGGTATAAATATGAGGTAACACATAGGCCAATTACCCTTAGTCATTCATAACAATGGGTAAAATGGGAAGTGGCTATAAGAAAATAGCACAAGCATTGAAAATGCCCATTTCCACCACCAGGGCAATAATTAAGAAGTTCCAGTCAACTGGAAATGTTATGAATCAACCTGGAATTGGACGTGTGTCTATATCGTCTCAACACACTGTGAAGAGGATGGTTTGAGTGGCCAAAAAATCTCCAAGGATCACAGCTGGAGAATTGCAGAAGTTAGTTGTGTCTTGGGGTCAGAAAGTCTCCAGAACTACAATCTGAAGTCACCTACATCGCCACAAGTTGTTTGGAAGGGTTTCAAGAAAAAAGCCTCTACTCTCCTCCAAAAACAAACTCGAGCGTCTTCAGTTTGCCAGACACTACTGGAACTTCAAATGGGATCGGGTTCTATGGTCAGATGAAACCAAAATAGAGCTTTTTGGCAATAAACACCAGAGGTGGTTTTGGCGCACACAGAGAGGTAGCCATATGGAAAAGTACCTCATGCCCACGGTTAAATATGGTGGTGGCTCTTTAATGTTTTGGGGCTGTTTTTCTGCCAGAGGACCTGGACATTTTGTTAGGATACATGGCATCATGGACTCTATCAAATATCAACAGATATTAAATGAAAACCTGACTGCCTCTGCCAGAAAGCTTCAAATGGGCCGTGGTCGGATCTTCCAGCAGGACAATGATCCAAAACATACATCAAAATCAACACAGAAATGGTTTACTGACCACAAAATCAAGGTCCTGCCATGGCCATCCCAGTCCCCTGTCTTGAAACCCATAGAAAACCTGTGGGGTGAACTGAAGAGGAGAGTCCACCAGCGTGGACCTCGAAATTTGAAGGATCTGAAGATATTCTGTATGGAGGAATGGTCTCAGATCCCTTGCCATGTATTCTCCAACCTCATCAGGTATTATAGGAGAAGGAGATGTTATATCTTTCACTTGGATGTTATAAGTTGCACTGAGTAAATACAGCTGGATAAAACAAAAACTGTGTCCGTCTTCATTTCAGGCTGAAAAGCAACAAATTGTGATTATTTTAAAGGGGGGTGATTCTTTTCTATACCCACTGTATCCATGAGACCAGAGTATTTTATAGACAATTTTTCACAGCCTTCTTTGCTCATATTTACCAAGGGTGCCAATATTAGTGGAGGGCTCTGTATCAAGGACTTTACTACACCTTCGAACATGGCTCAGCCAGTCAGACAAGTTAGTTCCTGTTCTCATGCATGTTATAGCTGTTTCTAAACAGTCACCTTGCTGCTTATTTCCAATCCACACCTCTCTTACTAATCCACTATAATCCTGAAAATCTAATTTAAAACCCTGGACGTCTCTTCATCCCTGCTTCCTGCTTGTCCTCATTTGTCTTTAGGTGAATTCACACACACACACACACACACACACACACACACACACACACACACACACACAATGATTAAACAGTCTGAAACGAACTCCTGATGGAATTCGTTAAAACAGAATTAGGGCTGTGTAAATCCTCAGTGCAGCAGTGTGGAAATAAACACGCCGTTATTAGAATCTCCGGCGCTCTGGAACGAGTGTGAAGCTGGAATGACGATGTTTCCTCGAGTCACTGCGGGACCGACGGAGACATCGGCCTTGTCTCGGTGCACTTGTGAAAGTGTCTTTCACAAGCACACTCACACCTTAATCCCTCAGGTCCGTGTGTGAGGAAAAGCTGCTTAATTTTAGCTCCGTGTTTCTTTTCATTGTCATCAGATACCAAGAACAAGATTATTTATTAAATAAAAACTTTACTTATTTACTTATTGGTCAAAAATGCATTATATAAAGAAGCAGATTGTTTAAAATAAAATGCAGGATAAATTTCTCTCTCTTTATCCGAAATCAAGTCGATGATCTGGTTCATGTTCAGCGATGACTTTTTGCACCATAAGTAATCGTAACAATTTTGTAATATACCCTGTACAGGATAGACCATATTTAAGTAATAATACACTCGCGGTTGTAGGAAAATAATCAACGTCAGGGTGGTGCACTGTTACAACACCGAAGTTGATTATTTTCCTATAACAGCACGTCCTGAAGTGTTTTATTCCAATTACACTGCAGCAAATCAGCCAACAATTACAATTTCTTACTTACTAAAAAACATCGTACATTTTATCCGTTTATAGTATCCACTTAATGTCCACGAACCAAGATATCTCCTATTATCACTTAAACAGATCTTCTCTCACCAGCTTCTCTTCTTCCTCTTCCTTCTCTTTTTCACCTTGTCATGTTACCATGAATTGAAGCTTAAAGCTGCAGCTTTACCTCTGACTGTTACAAAGCACCGACACCTGAGACAAACGTCACCATATCGACGATTACACAAGTCCCTGTGAGCGAGCTGTTACTATAGAAACGACAACGTATTAAAACGAGCGCGTTAATATAAACCTGCGATTTGTAGTCGCGCTACTGTCCGAGCTGCTGTTCTAGAAAATAAATCAACACCTTCTAACCAATCAGAATTGAGAGTTCGGTCAACCTCAAGACTTTATACTGAGAGAAGTGTTCTTTTTGCCTAGCAGTTTAATATTATACGTATTTTCACATGCATGGTATAGCTGTCACGTTTGATATACAAGTAAAATGATGTCCTATTATAGGTGTATCCTAACTGCTGTCATGCAAAATACACTGAATTATATAAATACGTTTGTTTTATAAACGTAAATGAAATGTTCAGTTTGGTTTTGGTGCTTAAAATTAACTGGAATATTTAACACTACGTTCTTTAAAACAAATTCATGCCAAGCGTTCCAGAAAAGTATTTTTTTTTTACAGAAAAATATGTTTTAATTTCCATATCTGGGTCATAAATAATCCTAAACAGCCTGAACCACTTAGAAATAAGGATAAGTGGTCCTAATGAACTAATGTTTGGGGTGGTTAAAGAGAACAGGGATGCAGGAATGTCGTGTTTTACACATAAGCAACGACGTGTTGTGTTATATACTGACTCAGCGGTGGGTTACAGAAATGACTCAATTTGGATAAATACGTAAACAATGATTCATAATCATTCATTTATAGCACAGAGATAAAACAGAGGTGGGGGGGGAGTCATTTATTTCTGGATGAACTGTTTCTTTATGAAATGAATAACTGTATGATATATATATATATATATACACACAGTACTGTGCAAAAGTTTTAGGCACCATATTTTTTTTTTTTTTAGTACAAACTTTGTTATACTTTTTTGTTTTATTTTATGACGTCTACATGATCAAGTCAGTACAAAAAAAACATTTTCGATTCCCAAACATTAGTTTTCTAGCACATAATTAAATGTTACAGAAAAACGTTTGTATGTCATTAAAGAAAGCAGCGTATTATATAAGAGACACTTTTCAGACAGAAAAAACACAATGAAGGCTGCTGGGTTTCGCTGCAGAAATAAGAAGCGAGTGCGAAAGTCAAAGTGTCCAGAAGAACTGTGTCTGGTTCTGCAAGATGCTCAATAAAACTTACCAGCTCATTTCCTTATAAAACTGCACTGATTGACCACATTTTTTTTCTCACACCAGATATTGACTTTGCTTCATTTACTACTGTTTACTGCTCTTTGTTTTTTTTTTTGTTTTTTTAATGTAAAAACATTTAATTGCATTATTTTGAAGGCATCTTTGCTCTACAGCATTTCTTTGCATGTGCCTAAAACTTTTGCACAGTGCTGTAAATCTAAATAATAAAGCAGTTCTTGGTGTTGAATAGTGTTATATACTACAGACAGATTGTCTTCACATGACTAACAGCAAAAAAATGTGTTGTTTTTTTTCTCTCTCTTTAATTACAATAAATGTAAATGTTCCACTTCTATTCAGCTGGATAGTCTTTTATAAGGGTGTTCACCATAGTATTAGTTTATATAGATATATTATACAGTATATGTACACAAAGATTAAGGATGCTTGCTGTCTACAGTATAATAACATCCTGTCCTAGCTGAAGGTTCAGAGACATGCACTGTCATTCCTCTCAATGCATTCACTCAAAAACGAGTCCTAATCATCCCTTCCTGTGTTAAATACACTGAGACATGCTGTGCACTGAGAACCCATGCCCAGGTAAAGCCTTAATCTCCAGCATGGTCAGATTGATTTTATCTGGCATGCAGACAGATGCGGATCTGCATTTGTACATTTCAGCTATTTTACACGTTTTAAAGCTCATGGTTGCTGCATTTTTTTTTTTTTGGAGGTGCATGGATAAATCAGGTCGCTTACCTCGGTAGGTGAGTGTGTGTGTGTGTGTTCCGGCGCCGTGGTGCTGCGATTAAAGCTTTATACCAAGCGGAGATCCTTCTGCTCCTACTTCCTGCTGCTCATCCCCATTGTACAGCGCTGCAATAACAGCGCGCAGCCGCCAGGGGGCGACAAATGAATGGGAGTGAATGGAGCTTAAACCTCTTTAAATGTATTTCTGATCTCATCCATGTTAAAGGAACTTGCTTTTGTGTGTAGAGAAAACAAGATTTTTTTGTTTGATTTTTAATTTAGTAATGTGTTTGTTTTTGTTTTGGGTTTTTCTAGCTTTTTTTTGTTTGTTTGTTTGTTTGTTTGGTTTGTTTTTTTTTAACAGTGTGGAGATCTGCTAACGCTGCGGCTACAGTACTGACCGGTTACCATGGCAACTTTGTTTAGCGTAGCTCTCGAAGAGACAGCAAGACAAAAAAAAAAAAAAATATATATATATATATATATATATATATATATATATATATATATATATATATATATATATATATATATATTAAAAATCTACATTTATATAAAGGATAAAACCTTTTTTAAAAAAAATAATATAATATATTTCCCATGCATACTAATGAATAAAATGATCTGTTTACTGTTTGTATCCTCTTCTGTGTTCTACATTGCAGCTTCCGTAGCCATGATGCGTCGCGTGGTGGTGACGTCACCAAACGTGAGCTAAGTAAATAAGTAAATGAATAAATGAATAAATAAATAAGTAATATATATATATATATATATATTCACGCAACTAGTAAAATAGACAATAACCATAATTCTGGGGAGGCAATTAGACACCTTGTGTATCAAATAAACATACACATGAAAAAGTAAAAAAATGTTGTTTTTTTTTAAAAAAGTAAACAATTAAATAGCTTCAAATATTACCTGAAATATTTTCTCTCACAATAGGCTGTTACACTTCTCTTTCTACTCCTTAAAGTCTTTTGAATTTGTTGTTGCTGTTGTTGATGTTACTTTGTGGTTTGTACCTGTAAAGCGACGCTGAAAGTTAAAAGGGTACTGTATAAATCAAATAAATAAATAAATAGATAGATAGATAGATAGATAGATAGATAGATAGATAGATAGATAGATAGATAGATAAAGACAATACAATAATAATAATAATAATAATAATAATAATAATAATAATAATAATAATAATGACTGAATTTATAATTCTATATATTAATACCAGAGGCCAAAAATGGAATCTGTGCCTGTTTTGGGGGTGTCTGTGTTCAGAATTTAATTTATTTGTCGTGTCAAACTCCACAGTAGTGGTTAATGTCTCATATGAAAGTAGATGCTCACGGCTTTAAGAATCTGCAGTTTTCCATAAGTATTTCTTTTGTCTAACCTTTAATTGTGTTGTCCATTTGATCTCTGTACCAGTGTTATTATGGAGAAGTGTGAATTGTTTGGCCAGCAGGGGGCTCACACCCCTCCCCTTTCCCATCACCCTGCTCACCAGCAGCTAAACACAGAGTCACGATACTCTACACACAGAAACCCAACAGTGTCCCGACTAATCTTATAACAGACTTGCGGCAATAAAATATTTGTTAAAATATTAAAATACTGATTGAAAATGTAACGCCAGTGTAATGCGAGAAAGGGTTAAAGTGTTAATCAGTTTCTGTTAACGTATCCAGATCAAAATGGTTTTAAGGTCAATTACGCTTCAGACTTTATTTTTAGGAATGCACACAGTGAATTTATCTTACAATATTGAAACACTTTCACAAATCGACCACCAGATGGCGCTGTGTGTCCTTCAAATTCTCTTCACTGCAGCTGTAGAGGGTAAAAGGGGTGTGTTATTCCAGTTTGCTGCTGAAGCTTGACACTGCTGACACTCTTTCACTGATCAGGATGTGAGAATGATTTTTATTCATTTGTTTCCTGTTCACGTTCACCCCTGAATTCAACAACCTGTGTGTGTGTGTGTGTGTGTGGGGGGGGGTTCATCTGTAAATAAGATCTCTTACTAAAATGATTGCAGTTGTGTATTCCTAAATGTCTTGTCATATTTGCATGCGTTTTATCTTTAACAGGAATATTAAACACACGATTAAGGCCAGGACAGTTCGTGCTAATCCTCGTGTTTCTCAATCCTGTATTGTGCATTTGAGCGTTTGAGCGTTTGAGAACATCTGTATTGAAAATATACTCTCATTAACAAAGACTTAAGAGGTGAAAAGGAAACAGTGAAAGGTTGCACTGCAGCATGTAACATCATCATGAGTCTAAAAGCAGACTGTAGTGGGTGTTGAGACTGAAATGATTTAAAAGAGAAGCACTTGAGAGAAAGACAGCAGTGTGAATAAACCTCCATTGATGGATTTCTATCCTCCTCCTCATCCTCATCCTCCTCCTCCTTCTCCTCCTCCTGTCTGCGCTGATTAGAGCGTCTGATCCTCTGCGGGACTGAGCGACCCACATCACACTGCCGAGGAGTCAAACTGTGGAGTAGCAGATCTCTAAACACTCAACACGCTTCAACACCGAACTCTAAAACACTGCGGCTGAACTCCTCAACATGGGTGAGTGAGAAACTTTCACTGTCCGAATCCACAAAATCAGTGTGTCCAGGCTTTCATACAAACACTGACAAAGTTTAGTCAACTCTGGATTCAACACCGTATGTGTTCAGTGGAGGTGTTTAAACATTCGACATTTGTACTGTGTTGATTTCACACGGGGTTTTTCCACGTGCTGTCTTTAGCATCTCAACACTGTAGGACTGAATGTTCCACTTTGTTTATAACGGCTGTGGGTGTAAATTCAACGCGTTATTTCAAAGGTATTTGTTAAGTAAAGGTGTTTAACCAACATTTGTTGATTCAACACTTGGGGTCGTGCTGTTTTTCTCAGCACCTCAGCACTGTAGCAGTGGTTGCTGTACTTTTATTTGATGTTGTAAGTGAAGTAAGTAACAGCTCTAGGTGTTGATTGCTCACTAAACACTGTATATGTTCAGCGAAGGTCTTTAACCACTCAACATTTTAAATTCCGAATTTGAATGTGCTGTATTTATCTCATTAACACTGTAGGAGTGAAGGTTGTACTTTAAATGTTTGACTTTGTAAGTGTTTAGGACGGCTGTATGGGTCCGATTCGACTTGCTAATTCAACACTGTATGTGTTCAGTGAAGGTCTTCAAACACTGGCAGAGTTAATATCAGAAAAGGTGTGGATTTAACACTTAGAGTCAACAATACAGGCCTGTAGGTGTTTATTCAACACTAGGGATTTTGCTGTGTGCTGACCATGTTACCTCAACACTTTAACAGTGTATTGAATGATAATATATGGTTTAATTCAACACTGTTAGAGCTAGTGCATTCAACACTCCAGATAAATCAGTCCGGTGTGAACATAGTAGATGTTCGTTCAATTCTATAGGTGTTGAGTTACACTAGAATCTGGTATGCTTCATCAGTAAATGTGGCTATGAACCTGTTTTATGGACAGAAAAACAAAATAGTGAATGAAATGATGTAAAGGCTATGGGTTAAACACCCAGTGTGAATGTCCTGCATGCTGTTTTATGTTGTTTCGGCAAACCTTTGCAAACCGGATTGAATACGGAAGTGTGGCCAAAACATAAAACTGTCATTCTGAGTGTCCTTTAGCATGGACCAGACCTCAGACCAGGCCCAGTGTTGTGTTTATTAACCCTGTGCTCCTCATCGAGCTGACTGTCCCATCGGACGAGGGAGCAGAAGTTGCCTTTGAGAAGAAGAGGCTGAAGTACTCAGATCTCGAAGTCTGGCTGGAGAACCATCACCGACCCGGTAGAAGTAGGATGCCGTGGCTTTGTTGGAACATCAACTGTTGGCGTTCTGAGGGATATGGGAGTAACTGGAGCAAACCAGCGGAAGGCCCTGAAAGACCTGGCTGAAGAGGCTGGGTAGAGCAGGTTTTGGCTCTGGGTGAGGAGAAAAGAGAAGTTTTGGCGTAGTAACACCTAATCTGAGGTCTAGTTGCAGGGTGTGGCAGGGAGACGGCACCAGGAGATGTTCCGGGGTTAAAGGAGCGAAACATTGTTGAGCGGTGGCACCCGGCTGACGACCCTGCAGCTGACCTACGCCATACGGAACCAGTGGCATTGAGCATGCATTAACGGTGCCAGTGGGGCTTTGCTACAGACTTAATCACTGGAGAGGCCTGTATGGTTCTGGTTGCATTAGGCATTTTGGCAAGGCTCAAGGACGAGCGGGGTAATCCTGTGGGCACCGGAGGAGGTGCGACGGGCAGTAATGCCATAGCAGGTCAACGTCTACCTGTGCGATTAATAATATTAACCCTATTAACTCCAATTGTCCTGTTTTTCTCACTGAAGGTGTTAAAAGTGTTAGGGATGAGTTTTTTTGTTTTGTTTTGTCTGAAGCCTGTTTTTTTTTTTTTTTTTTTTTTGGTTTATGTTACATAACTGTGCTTTAGGAACAGTTCTGGATTGCAGATCTGTAGGAGGAGACAGACTTAAACTCTGCAGGGATTCGTTTATTACACAGTGTATTTACATCAATTTATGTACATCAACATACTTGATAGTTATGAAGAAATCTCTCTCTCTCTCTCTCTCTCTCTCTCTCTCTCTCTCTCTCTCTCTCTCTCTCTCACCAATTTTGAACTTGCACAGTGAAGAAGTTATATAATGAAGCTAGTATTTAAGTAATGAATAAAACACTGTGTGTCATGCTGCTATAGGAAAATAATCAATGACAGGGTGGTGTGATGAAGCAGAGTTACCGCTTCCACCTTAAAGATCATTATTTTTCTATAACAGCACATGCTGAAGTGTTGTATTCCTCTCACACCGCGGCAATCTGTCAATGCTAAAAATGATTTATTTACTAAAGAATGACACACCATGCTTTTTCTTTTTATCTGTTTATAGTCACATTTAATGTTGCGGAATGTGTGCAAAACCTAATTTTCCTATTTCCGTTCCTAATTTTAAGTCACTTACGTCATAGCAGCTATAAACAGTCGTTCCCTCAGCAGCCTCTCTCTTTTTTTCTCTCTCTCGCTCTTGAAGTTAATAAAAATAAATAAATAAATAAATAAAAACACAACAGAGAGAAACCGCAAAGTGTAAACTCCTCTGTCCTGGAGATGTCTCCGGAGACTCCTTCCATAAATGTTAAATAAACATCTCCTTACAGAAAACTTCACCGTCACCATATTAACGATTAAACTTGCATGCACTGTGCACAAGACCCTGCGAATGAGCTGTTACTATAGAAACGATATCGTATTAACAAGAACGAGCGCGTTGATACTGTATAAGCCTGCGATTTGAAGCGGGCACTACTGTCAGAGCTGCTGTTCTAGAAAATGAATCAACACTGTGTGTGTTGTGGTGATGTAAGGCAGGTTCGGGGTGTTGAAATGACAAACAGCTCCTCTTTGAGCAGAACACAGAAGCGCTCTGTGGCTTTTTGATTGCGTGTGATATGACTCTCAGCTGCGTGTTTCGCTCTTTGTGTCTCTCTCTTGATGACCGCAGCTCTGTAATATATGCACAAAGTCACATGAAGGATAAATAGCCGCATTATGTGGAACTTTTTGTGCCTCCTCCAAACATTCTGCTCTGCTGTGTGGGGTCTTTGACAGGCCTAACAAGCGTCCCCGTGTTTGTGTTTCCCCACTCTGTCGGGATTCTCTCTCTCTCTCTCTCTTTCTGCAGACTGGGAGCTAATGTGAAGAATTTGAACTGGGGTTTAAGGGTACATTGGCCTCGAGCTAAAGAAAAAGAAAGAGCTAAAGAAAAAGAAAACACAGAGAGAGATTGTGTTGGTGTTAATAATGCCGGGACTGAACATTCACATTCCGGCTTTAAAACCGAAGTGTACGTGTCATTCTGATTGGTCAGAAGATGTTAGATTAGATTAACTTTCTAAAACAGCAGCTCTGACGGTAGCGCGGCTACAAATCACAGGTTTATATCAATGCCCTCGTCATAACACGTTATCGTTTCTATAGTAACGGCTCATTCACGAGGGACTTGTATGGCAGTTGCTGCACATAAACAAATTTTAAAAAACGTTTGTGATCGTTGATATGGTGAAGGTTTCTGTAAGGAGATGTTTATATAACCTTTATGGTTATATAAGGAGTCTCCAGTGTCAGCGCTTTGTAACAGTCAGAGGTAAAGCTGTAACTTTAAGTTTTCCGACATCTTCAGAAGATATATAGATAGATAGATAGATAGATAGAGTTGCAAGGACACAGACAATGCACAGAAAACACAGATCACAATACCCGTATTGCCGTAATCAAAAGTAAATACAAATACAATAAAATAAGATAAAAATGAAAAGCTAAGTATCAACAAAAATAAGTAAAGTGCTAGTGATTATAAGGTGACTGTCAGTTTACGCTGTGTGGTTTCTCCTTAACATGACATGCTGCAGTTTTTTGATATACACTGGCAAGAAAAAGTATGTGAACCCTTTGGAATTACCTGCATTTATGTATAAATTTGTCTTAAAGCCTGGTTTGATCTTCATCTAGGTTTCTATAATCAACAAACCCAATCTGTTTTAACTAAACACAAGAATTATTGTATTGTTCTTGTACACATTGAATATTTCATTCAGATATTCACAGTATAGGTTGGAAAAAGTATGTGAAATCCTAGGCTAATGATTTCAACAAAAGCTAATTAGAGTTGGAAGTTGGCGACCCTGGCATCCAGTTAATGAGCCGAGATCGGAGGTGTGTGTTAGAGCTACTCTGACTTATAAAAAAAAAAGCACTCAAACATTTTGAGTTTGTTATTCACAAGAAGCATCTGCTGATGTGAACCATACCCTGCAAAAAAAAGAGATATCAGAAGACCTACGATCAAGAATTGTTGGGTTGCATAACGCTGGAAAGGGATACAAAGGTGAAGTTATTGCTGCCAAAGGAGCATCGACCGGCTATTAAATCCAAGTGTTCACTCACTTTTTCCACAGAACTGTGACAGTTTAATGGGATGTGTTCAATAAACATGAGAAAGACTATAATCGTATGTGTGTTGTTACGTGGCTTAAGCACATTGTGTTTGTCTGTATTTGTTTGTCTATATTAAGATGAGATCACATTTTATAACCAATTAATGCAGAAAACCAACTACAGTGGTGCTTGAAAGTTTGTGAACTTCTATATTTCCACACAAATATCACCTAAAACATCATCAGATTAATAAGTCGTTAAAGAGAACCCAATTAAACAAATGAGACAAAAATATTATACTTGGTCATTTATTTACTGAGGAAAATGATCCAATATTACAGATCTATGAGTGGCAAAAGTATGTAATCCTTTGCTTTCAGTATCTGGTGTGACCCCCTTGTAACTGCAACTAAACGTTTCCGGTAACCGAGCAGTCCTGCACTTCGGCCTGGAGGAATTTTAGCCCGTTCCACCAGTACAGAACAGCTTCAACTCTGGGATGTTGGTTGGTTTCCTCACATGAACTGCTTTCTTCAGGTCCTTCCACAACATTTCTATTGGATTAAGTTCAGGACTCTGACTTGGACATTCCAAAACATTAACTTTATTCTTCTTCAACCATTCTTTGATAGAACGACTTGTGTGCTTTGGGTCGTTGTCTTGCTGCATGACCCACTTTCTCTTGAGATTCAGATCACGGACAGATGTCCTGACATTTTCCTTCAGAATGTTCTGGTATAATTCAGAATTCATTCTTCCATCAATGATGGCAAGCCGTCCTGGCCCAGATGCAGAAAAACAGAAAAACGGGCCCAAACCGTGACACTACCACCACCATGTTTCATAGATGGGATAAGGTTCTCATGCTAGAATGCAGTGTTTTCCTTTCTCCAAACATAACGCTTCTCATTTAAACCATAAAGTTTCATTTTTGTATGAAAAAAAAAAAATTGTAATCACTGGCAAAGTGTTGTGTTATAAGAGGAATAAAACACTTCATTGCTGTTATAAGAAAATCAACAACAGGGTGGTATGATGAAGCGTAATTACCACCCAGTTGTTGATTACTTTCCTATAATAGCATGACACATAATGTTTTATTCCTCACATACTCTATACTTTGGATACACTGCTATCTGAGGACTACTGCACAAAGCTGCATCTGGTCATTGAAATAATTAGAAGACGTAACCTTCTGATCAGGAGATGTGTTAATGTAGAGCATTTTCCATCCCCAGCATTTGTTACCATTACGAAGCCTTTTGTTCTGCTCTCGATTGTGTTTCCAATTAATGCATTGAGCTTTTTTCACTGCTACTTTGCTCTATGGATTTGTTTATTTTTGCCAATTTGCTGATTGCCTCTTCTTGACTTTGACTTTTTGAATTGTTCGCCTGGTCGTTTCAATAAACATCAACCTGCACCATACATGCGAATACCTGACATCTGACACGTCTAACAGATTCAACTTTATTACAAACTTTAGTACAAAGCCGAGAAAATGCAGTTAGCATCTAACCTCATCTAATTGTGTAAATATTTATGATTGTCTAAAATACTAACTTGCTCATGTTAATTAATATAGCATTACCAGCGTATATGACTGACCCCTCGTAGACTGAGTTGCGAAGCTACAGTTCATGCTAATGGGCAGAAACATATCCTTATTACCTCAAGCTCATGTTCATGAAGGGGCATTTCATGCCCTCTTTTTCTCAGCCATACACAGCTCCAAACTCTTCACCTTTTAAAAAGTGTTTTCTCTACGCATGACATTGCTACTGGTTTTTAGCCAGGAGCTATACTCTGACTGACGATGCAAACAGGACGTCTTGCAAACCGCAAGTCTTTCGTCAGAGGATCTTCCTCGTATAATCTGACATACTGTATAAACATTATATCTTCTAGAATTTAGAGCTTATTCAGTCTCATATAGCGTGACAAGTAATGATCTTAAGTCCGTTGAAATCGCACAGTCTAAAACCGGCTTAAGAAGAATTGCTGATGTAGAATCCTCCCTGTTTTATGATGGTCATATACTAATACGAGGCAAGCATAGTCGCACTGACTCAAGTTAGAAATGAATGGTTGATATTAAAGAGTCTTAAACAGCTTTCCAGAGGAAACAGCGTCTGCCTGGATGCTTCCTCCTCCTCCTCCTCCTCCCTTCCTGTATGAATTGACAAGGCGAAAATTTCAATACCAGACTATCTAACCTCGAGCCAAGGCCGCCTGGCAGCTCGCATATTTTCCTCCCTGTATTATCTTACAATATGTGCAGTGTAAGGTTTCCAAGAAGAACAATAAACAGCCAGCAGAAGAGGTGCCCTTCTTGTTGGGTTTACACCCCCCCACCCCCAACCCCCCTTTACTTTTTTCCCCCTTCCTGTGGCTGAACTTTCGCTTCATTTTTTTTTTTTTTTCTTTTGTGCCGAACACAAACCCTGAGCTCGCCCGATCGCGCCCGTGCGTCTCAGCCCGTGGGCGAGTCTCTGATGACCTGACAGACGGACCGCATCTCCAATTCCGCCCACTCTTTAACTGTGGAACGTTTGGTCATGCGCAGGAAATAACTACGGAGAAGAATAGTGTGTATTCTCCGCTCCAGGATCAGATTCCCAGTGTGAAAACAGAGAGATGGAGTAGGTGTGTGGACAAAATCTTGAGTAATCTTGAGCGTATGATAATCCTGTTGTTCACTACAGAGCACTTCTCTGTACCGTATATTTACTTGCAACATCCTACTGATTAGTTCAGCAGCTGTGTTTCTACACTTTATTTATTGTCTGTATTTTGGGAAAGTTTTACACACCCTATACACGAGAGGAATGTACTATACATCTGCTAAAAAAAATGGGTTTAATTTAAGTGGGTTTCTTAAGTGGATAGAGTTTAAAGCTCCACAGGAGGTCACCATCAATTATTTATCACTATGTGCACTGCTTGGAAGTAACCGAATATACTGTATTGTTTGTAAAAAAAAAAATATATATATATTTTTTACAAAAATAAATAAATAAATAAAAATGATAGAAATCGTGCCAGAAAGGTAAACAGGAAAATTTTACTTTTTCCAGCGTTTTCAGCGTCTTCTGGTGTTTCCAGATGCATGGTGGTAGGGTTCATATTTAATATTTTAAAAAATAAATAAAAAAATTTAAAAAAATAGCGAATTTACCTGATTCAAATGTGTACACTGGTTCCACAAAAATAAGAAATATTGCTACTACTGTACATGAATTCATTTCTTACACTGTTTCTCGGTTCTACATGACTGAATTAATTTACAATAAAACAGTTTTAAATGATGCAGTTTTCTTCATCTGTTTTTGTACAGTCAACATGATTTGATATTTAAAGCCCTGGAATAAAACCAATGTGAAACATTACACAGACAATCACCTGAGCTCAAGACCGATCCCAGGACCCTTGAGCTGAGGGGGCCGGCAATGCTAAGCGCTATACCACTATTACGCATTCGGTCAAGTTAATTTAATGCTAGTCTTTTCTTCCTGCCAGCACCAACATCTTAGTGTTGACTCCTCATCTTCTCACGAGATTGGATCATGTTAATACCAGGGTATTGGATCACACTCACTCTACATGATTCAAGCTAACAGATCCGATTTTTCTTTACGTTAAATTGACCGTAAGCAATGAAATCACGTTTTGAAGAGTAAATATAAAAGTAAATCTTTTTTATGCGACTTATTCTCTTGAATCAGACTGACCACATATGCCCCTTTTTTCAGTGTAGTGTAGATACATATATCAAATTATCCTGATATATCAATATCAGTATCACTATATATTTAACACAATACCCCATTATGAAAGATTAACCAAAAAGCAAAGCAAAAAAAAAGCTATTTTAAAATGTAACAATAACAACAAAACTACACTGAATTAGTAATAACTTGTCAATTAAAAGCCAAAAGCTAAAAAATCTGTGCCTGTATTAACAACTTCATTTTAGAAACAAAACCTGGTTCAAGTCTAACTGCTACAGCAATAGCCATTGGTGGATTTGGTGGATGTTTGTATATTTAACCCCCTGATTGTCAAAAAGAATGACATTATAGTGAATGTTTTGGCAGAACTAAGAAACTAAGTACTAAGAAATTTTCATTTTAATACATAGTAATATGTGTTATAATTATTAAAAGCTCAGCTTCTCACTTCTCAATTCCCAATTGTCATAGCTCCACCACAGCACCCCCCAGGAAACCTGACCTACTCTTAAAAACCAAAGTATTGGAAAGAGACAGTTCTGTTTAAACCAGGGGTGATAGGGTTTGAAATTTTCACAGTATGATAACCTCGTCTAAAAATATCACGGTATCACAAGTCGATGATTTAAAACACAAGCCTGTGATGAAAATTAAAGGAGAAATGCATTAGGTGATTCTTACAGAATTCTTATGATTAAGGAATTTAATGGACGGAAAATGCAATTTAATCCGTATTTTGAAAAACAGAGCAGTGAGAAAAGTTATTGAATGTGATGATTTTTTTTTTTTTCCAACTGAGCCTCAGGTTTATGGTATGCATGAACGTGAAGGTCCATAAAGCCATTATTCTGTGACTATGATTCTGATATCTGCTCAGGAATTTCTGCAGTATGATGTGCTTCAGTCTTTGGCCTTTTGCTGTACAATAGCGACAGTCATGACTCTCTGTGTGTGAACAGCATGTGGAATAGAGATTATGTTTAACGGGTTTCTGCTGTGTTTGCACATTCAACCTCACCAAAGCTGGGCCTTCAAGAAATAGTTTGGAAAATCAGTTTAACACAGTTTTCTACTTACCACAAATGTAATGCAGCAACCAAGACCTGTTTGAGATCCACTTTCAGCTCCTGAAATTCAGCTAAATTATCATAATGTGTTTTGACATTGCATTGATGACATTTTTGGGGTGAAGTTGGATTTACATTCATGGCTATGAGAAGAGTGCAATGTTGACACTCAGTCAGGAATACTACAACCACGCTCACACACACTTTCATACAGAAAGAGACAGAGCCATGATTAAAATGTGGATTGAGGATTCCCATATGGTGCAGATCTCTAAGGGTTTGAATCCCATCCCACCCCATGCTGTGAAACCCCACGAGAACATGGTTGGAACAACAACTGGAACTGTTAGCCACTGGAGTCTATTAAATAATGTAGGCTATAAGAATAGGACAGTGCACTTCTCTTACAACAAAAGTGTCAACTTGCTTGACATTCCCTCAGATAAACATCTGTTAGCCTTCACTCTCTTGGGGTTATTAGCTGATGTACTACCTAGCTAACATGAGGGAACTGGATTTTAAAATAGGACTGAAATTCTTGTAAATATCTAAGAAAACATTAGGTTTGGAGCAAGTACTGACACCCTGGAGTCCTGAGAGGCTAAACAAGACAAAAGACTGAGCAAGCGTCAACAAGACTGAACAATACAAGACAAGATGACAAGACTTGACAGTATACGACTTGACAAGATAAGATTGGGTAACGCAAGACGCACCATGTCAAGATTTAAAAAGACATGACAAGACTCAACAACTCAATACTTGGCAGGGCAATACAAGATGGGACTCAACAAGACAATACTTGGCATATCAAGACTCAACAAGTCAAGACTCAGCTAGTCAAAATTCAAGATGGCAAGTCTCGACAAGACACAACATGGCACAGACTGGACTTGACAAGATGCGACAAGTTAGGACTTATTAAGACTGGACACATTAACACTTGACAACTCAAGTCTCAGAAAGACATGTCTCAAAAAGACAAGACTCAACAAGACATCACTCAACACAACTAGACTCAGAAAGACAAGACTCAACTAGTTACAACAAGATAACACTTGACAAAATAAGACTTGAATAGAGTTGTTCCTATCCCTTTCACTGGGAAATTTAAGCATTACAACAGCTTACAAATACAATTTTAGCACAACATAGCAAGTAAAGGTCACTTAAGATATTTCATTTCATGCAAGGTCACCTGAATGACATTGCACCTGACCCTCTCCCTTCATCTTGCAGGTGTTGAGGCAACAAGATGACTTCACATAGCCATTTCGGTTACATGGGTGGCCTGATCACTAGCCACCACCCCCAGCACTCCAGAGGGTGGGTGCTGGTAATCCTAATTCAAGTTGAATGCCCCTTTCAAGTGGGCACGGAGGCCTTGCCCCTGGTGGAGCTGTTTTAGTATCTTGGGATCTTAGGGTTTCTCATGCTTACACATCTCTGTGATAGGTTGAGTGGCTCAAGAATATGGGAGAGGCTTGGAGTAGAGCCACTACTCCTCCAAATTGAGAAGAGCCAGTTGAGGTGGTTCATGCACCTTGCAAGGATGCCCCCTAGTTGGCTTCCACTAGAGCTGTATCAGGCATGTCCCACTAGATGGAGACACCAGGGCAGACCCAGGATGTTCTTGAGAGATTCTCATCAATATAATACAAGACAAGATTCAACAAAACAAGACTCAGCAAGTCAAGTTTTGGCACAACAATACAACACATGACAATACTCAGCAACTGGCTGATTCTTTTTTTCCAAAGCTACTTACAATTGTGACAGCCTACAGTGGAGCAGTTGTGGGTTCAACTGGCTCAAGGGCCCAATAGCAGCTTCAGATATGAATAGTGCAAAAATCCAGTAACGTAGTAGTCAGTTAAACCATAAACTATATGATGATTAATATTATTCATTCAACTGATATTCTTCCCCCTGCAATGGACTGACACCCCGTCCAGGGTATCCCCCGCCTGTGCCCCATGCTCCCTGGGATGGGCTCCAGGTTCCCCGCAACCAGGTCAAAGAAGGCAATGAATCATGTAAGCATAGATTCTTTCACTGATACGCACAACTCTTGCCCCTTTTCAGAATTTGGTCATCAGACATCTACTGTAATTTAAAGTTCTTTGGAGCATGGAGAATCTCTTACCAGCATGAAGCCTTGAAAAGGTCTCTCTCTCACACACTGTTACTTCCCCCTCCTCAAACCACGTAGCATGGGCTGCTGCTTTAGGACAATAGCTGGGCATGCAGCCAAAACCTTAACCTATTTCGCCAGCCTGTACAGTAAATTAGACTGATTTACAGTCTCTATTCAGGGAGGCTGGGAAAGGGATTTGTAAAGGCTTGCTGATTTATAGTGTGCACCACTTATTGGTGGTTTCTGGGTATTATGACCTGGTCTCACATCTCACAGTAAAGTCAGATTAATGTGTCACGAGGAGTATCATCTGTTATGATATGGAATTAGTGCAGAATTGACTGTTTTGTATCGTTTTAGTACTTTTGGCAAGGTTACATGTAGTATTGTTGCAGATTCTAGCTGTCTTCCAGCTGCTTGAGTAAACGCATCCCTCAAAGAAAGGTCAAAGGTTCTTTCATCAGTATTTTAATTTAAAAAAAAAGAGAAAGAAAGAAAACTTTTCAGACATTTTTGGGTCCTTCGGTGTCATTTAACAGCATAACATTTAGCAAATTACATTTGTGCTCGCTATGTACACAAGCTATGTAACTGATGCTACATTCAGGTGACATGGAAGTAACCCAAATTATGGGGGGGGGGGAAATAAATAATAATAATTAAACATAAAAAAAGCATATGATGACTGCTCATGATTTTTGGGAGGAAAAATTCAAAACCAGGAATTGACACAACTGGCTGCATGTTGTGTGTGCAAGAAAGGAAGATAGGAAGAGATGTGCTAATTAATGCTAGTTCAATGTTAGATTCAAACTACAGCCACAATTTATCTAGTAAACAGAGAAACAATTTTTTTTAAATAAATAATTTTATAGTAAGTGAATACTTATGTAAGGCACTATATTATTAGTGAGTCCCTCCAGGATTTCGCGATTTTTGCGATCGCAGAAATGAACGCAAACTCAAGCAAGAGGAGCTTGTAATTTTTCAAAATTACCGCAGATTTTCCACAGATTCCGTGTATTCAGCCAAAGCCCTCTTCGGTTCACACGTGTCGAACATGAGTACAGCTAAAAGGTCTCATTTACCAACAAATATCACTGTATAAGACCGTGCAAAACTATTTAGTGCAATCGCGATTTCGCCAATTCAAGTAGTTTTCCCACAAAAAAGCACAAGAAACTCCATAAGTTGCATCGCAAATGTTGAAAAAAAGCCGCAGCAAAATCAAGCATTTTTGGCTGCAACAACCACAAAAAAAACAAAAACAAAACTCTGTATGGACTAAATCCTGTATGGACTGATCAGTGAGGTGTGTGCTGCTTTAAACATGCAGTTTACACAGTGCTAAACTGACAGCTATAAACTACAATTACTTGCTAACTCCAGGATATAGTAACTAAGGAGACAAAAAGACACGAGACATATATTGGCTGCTTGGTGTAAATGGCACAATGTGTACTTTTTTTTTTTTTTTTTTTTACTTCTGACCAAAGTATCTCTATGTTACTGTTGCTCACATTTTGTTAAAGCACCTAAAATAAAGAAGCGCGAAGGTATTTTCAGATCTGTCCGTCGATTAGCACGGCTCCGTGGAGGTGTGCGTTACCATGGTGACCATCCAAAATAGCATGATAGCATGAAGCTGAGTTTTCCACTCTGACAGTTCAAGGCCAGCTAATTGAAAGATTTGCAGGATTGTGAGTGTGTGTATTTGAGGATGCACGTGTGTATTAGTTTGCAATATGTGCAACAGGTTAACGCAAAGATACAGTAATCAGTGCAGACCGGTTACATCCTGTTTTGTGATGTTTATTATGACAATTTGAATTATTAATCCGAAATCTGAAAATAATGAACTGAAACACACATCACTTCAGACAAACCCCTCACTGAGCAATGGGTCTATAAATAAACCGGAGTGCAGATGCTCTACTTTCCAGATTTGTTTCCTGTTCTCTCTACCTGTATCTTGTCTGGTAAGTAAGGAATAAAACACTTCAGAGTGTGCTGTTATATTTTCCTGGAGTCTTACCACAGTGTTTTTTTTTTCCCCCAACATTTTTTTTAATGCAACATTATACATTACTTCTGCATCCCTATTACAGAACGCAGCTTTATGATGTTCGACAGGATTACACAAGGTGAACATAAAGCTTCTATAATTTCATAATTTACCCAGGTAGAAAAAAAGCTGGAGAATACAAAGTTTAAAGGCTAGCATATAGTTCAAAATCTAGCAACACTCCGGTTCGGCATACGAAGTTCAAAGGTTAGCAAATAGCTGAAAATTGACAGAGGAAAAAGCTAGCATAGAGCTGGAGTTTACAAAGTATGAATGTTAGCATATACAGTAGCTGAAAATTGACAGAGTACAACCGCTAGCAAAAGCTGCAGCAAACAATGTACAGCGGCTAGCATAGACCTGCAGTGAACAAAGTACAACTACTAGCATAGAACTAAAAAATTGACAGAGTACAACAGCTTGTGTAGAGCTGAAGTAAAAAAATAAATAAATAAATAAATAAAAAAGCTCAAAGCTTGTGAGGGGAAGAAAACATGAGTGCTGATAACAGTAATGAAACATAAGGATGAATGCAGTCCTAAAAACAACAGTGTACAAAAGCTAGCAAAATGCTGGAGTGTACAAAGTTTAAAGGTTAGCATATAGCTGAAAATCAGTGGAATGCAAGAGCTAGCAAAATGCTGGAAAATACAAAGTTCAAAGGTTATCAAATTGCTGAAAATGGACAGAGTAAAAACCTAGCATTGAGTATGAAGGTTAGCAAAAACTGCAGTAAGAACAGTACAAGGGCTAGCATGGAGCTAAACATCGACAGAGTACAACAGCTTGGATAGAGCTGGAGTAAACAAAGCGTAAAGCGTGTGAGGGGAAGATGACATAGGAGTGCTGATAACAGTAATGAAACACAAGGCTAAATGCAGAGAGGGAATGAGACGGAAATGGCGACAGACTTACAGAACTGTACCTGATACACTCATGCTAATAATGCTAGTTCGAGAGCAGGACTGAGGAGGAACAGGATAGACTGTCCTGCCTTGGCATCCTGAAGCAACGGAAGCTACGTGGAATTGAAAGATTCGAACTGTGATAGTCAACATACACTAGATTTCCTCCAAAACCGGATTACCCAGCCTTCTCATGGCAATCATCCTTTATTTCTTTCAGTTACACACAAACCTAATTCAGCAAGACACTGAGCTGCTCTGTGATGTGAGAGAGTGTGCTGGCTGTCTTTCATTTTCTTTAAATCTGGTTAACCTCAGTCTGTTATTTTTCTCTCCATCAATGCTAATCCAATAGAGGACGCTTTATCGCTATGAGTTTGAGTGTATCCGTAATGAAGCTTCATAGAGAAAAACGTTTGAAAAAACTATTTGCAATAGTAGATTTGTGAATATAATATTGTGGATCGGTCAACATAGCAGGAGTGCTGCTGGCTGGATTTCAGTGCCGCGTGTTTTCCGGCTGATAATGCGTTTCAGCGGGTGTTTTTGGCGGATGTGACCCGGCTGAAGGCCTTTGATTGCGTGCACAGGAAGTGAGCTGGCTGACTTTTACCAGTCGCCAGTGGCAACTGAGTAAAGGCCATCCAGAATTCAGACTGCATTCAGTAACATGACGGGTGTCTAGTTTCCCTTTCGAGTTTCCACAAAGGAGACACTGTGATGGAGTTTTTTTGGGGAAAAATAACAACATTGTTTTCTCCGTTTATTCGCCCAAGGTTGTGTTTATCCCGTCTTCACGCCAACAGCTACATGAGACGACAACGCAGCCAGAAGTCATAAGTTTCAATGAGAGTCACCGATTTACAGCAACAAATAGCTGTTTGCAAAGCAAAGTGGGCGGAGCTACTGACCTTAAAGTGGTTGAGCGCATTGTATTCTTTTAAGCCAGACCTCCATCATTTGCTGTCTGTTTTTGTCTGTTTGTTTTTTTTTTTTTTTCGCATAACAGGGCCATGAACAACCATTGTACCAAAACTGCAATCAATCAAGGTTATTGCATTGATCATTATACACTGTATGATTTCAGAAGTCTTGTCACACCATATGAGATTCCAATAAAATCGTGTCGTGACTCCTTGTCAGATTATTTGAGGAAGATCCTCTAAAGACTGACCTGCGTTTAAAGAAAATGACTGCATCTGCTTGCGTCAACAATCCACGTGATCCGGTCTCGTGCAGAAAACTGGCTCGCATGAGCTTAAGGTTATGAGGATGATGACGAAATTTTTTTCTCTCCATTAGCAAGTTTTGTTTACGCTGTCCTCTGACTTTAGCATAATCCTATGCCATCCTCCAATCGGTGGTTTTTAGACGAGCGTTGGAACGGCACTCAGACTGAGATTTTATTAAAAACAATTCTGACACTTCAGCCATCATCGGTTGTCTTTGGTTGAAATGGCACTGAATCAGCCACCGGTGAGCAGCACTTTATGCATTCTAAGACCGTTGATCTCAACTTATGGCCAAAGAATTGTGTGTTTTTTGTCTGCGCGAAGAAAATCGAGCTGAAAATTGTGCAGTGTAAACTCGGTTTTAGTCAAACAGAACAAGACAGAATGCGATTGACTATTTAACTTCAGAGACAGTGTCTTGCTCTATGAGGCTCACAGAGTCACGGTGGTCAAATGTTTGTTTTCCATTGAGAATCCAGTGCACACGTATGGAAACAGCAGCTAATCAGATTGCAGTCTTAAAGATTCTGAAGCTTGTGGCCAGAAAAGTGTACAATTAGTATCAGTGACCTGTGGTGAGAGGGTTTAAGTCCAATGTAATAGTTGTAGCAATTAAATGTTGTCATATCATGATTGCCTGTCCATTAGCATGTCTCACATTTCTGAGTAGCCCTTTGGTTTGGTTGCTATATTGCTTCAAACAAATTAAAACGGGAAATTATAACATCCTTAACGTCGGAAAAGTCTTACATGCCTTAATGTATCAAAGCAATGACCAAATCTCTCACATACTTACCTTGTCATAGACACCAGCCACTAAACGATGAAACATTTAGGGTTCAGTGGTTAAGATGTTGAGCTACTGATCGGAAGGTCGTGAGTTCAAACCCCAGCACCGCCAAGCTGCCACTGTTGGGCCCTTGAGCAAGGCCCTTAACCCTCAACTGCTCAGATGTATAAATGAAACAAATGTAAGTCGCTCTGGATAAGGGTGTCTGCCAAAATGCGGTAAATGTAAACAGTAATCAGAAAACAACTCAATAAGTTTCACGTTCAGCATTTTCGGCTTCATGGTTTAATGTGTTAAAACAGCGACCTATAATCCCGTAAGCATTTCATCTTAAACTTCATCCGATTACAAATCGTTATAATAAAACTTTACCATATAAGTGATACAACATTTCAATGTTAAATACCAAGACATATATTTTAAAATGATGGAAAACTGATTTGAATCGACCAATCAGAATCCAGAATTCAACACCACTGATATTATACAACACTGCATGATATAACCTGTGAATATGAACGAACTCAGCTCTAAACGCTTCACAAATGAGGGTGTTGTGTATTATCAGTGCTGTGTTATTACACAGCGTGCAGAGCATTTGTAATCTCTCCAGTCAGAATCAATCACGCTGCGGCTCGGTCATCGTCATTCATGCCAGCGCTCGTCAGCTAACTGATTAGGGTTTTGGTCAAATTCAATTCGGGCCATTAAATGAGAAGAATGTTTAGGTACAGGGAGTGTGTGTGTGTGTGTGTGTGTGTGTGTGTGTGTGTGTGTGTGTGTGTGTGTGTGTGTGTGTGTGTATGAGAGAGTTAAATTGTGGTAATAGCCAAAACAATTAGGTCATTCCAGTATAACCACTATCTCAGATGAAGACATCTGGTCATGTGACTTCCTGTTTTCACACAATAACAATAAGCTTTTATTATTTCCCTTACTTTTACTGGCAGTTTACTTTTACATATTTTTTTATATATTTTTTTATATTTGTAATATTTGTATTGATTGTATTTTTGTAGTTATTTTTATGGTTTTACACTATTCTCATTATATATATTTTATATTTTTCCTTCGGTTATTCGTTGCATTCTTCTTCTTCTTATTATTATTATTTGACTGTTTTACTAGATATTTTACTATATTACCATTTTCTTCATTATTTATTTATTTATTTATTTTTACTACACAGCATAAACCACTTTGGGCTGAATTTTAAATGTATGAAATATTATTATTTATTATTATTATTATTATTATTATTATTATTATTATTATTATTTAGTTGGTGATGCAGTGTTTAATTAATTAATTAATTAATTAATTAATTGATTAATTGATTGATTATTTAATTGATTGATTAATTGATGCATTAATTTTCTTTTTTATGTATTTTATGTATTTATTAAGATTAAAGTATTGGCACCCTGGCTTCATTTGTGCCACACTTAATAGTTCACCCTGTATGAAAGACAAGTGAAAGTTAAACATAAAAATATCAATATGCCTTTTTTTTTGGTTTAAAGAAAATAATTTTGTGAATCTTACTTCTCGTGCCTGTACTTTTTTAGGTTCCAGTGAGAAATGTCAGTAAATATATATTTGGCTAGTACAAATTAAATAACGCACTAACCACTGTGAAAATCATTTGTTTGAATCACATTACATGCTCGGGTCCGTACTAGTTTTGTCTGCAAATCACCGGAGGCATCAATGATCTGCGCTAATTCCTGCCAAGCTTTATTTTTCTTTGTAATGTCTCTTTGTACAGTTAATATGACATGATAAGGTGAGTCCACTGTGATAAGCTTTTCTTCCATTTTTGCACAAACAGTAAATGGGATCTAATTACAGGTAAAAACTGTGAGCGGGGTATTGAAGAAAAGTCTGACGGCACGCGCCATGGGATTGGTCCGAGGAATCGTTTGAGACGTTCGATCGGCTTTGTCGCTTTAGTGAGAAAATCTCAATCGTGGATCTTTGTCACATACATACTTGGAAAATGAACCCTAGCCTGTTGTTTTATTTTCTCTTTAGTGGTGTGTGTTTCGAGATACACAGCTGCTCCGCTCAGGGGGTAGAGTTTGCATTGCCTTTTGTAGCTTGTAGTTTGCAGTTTGACATCAGTCTGTTATCCGTGTTGTAGATGAGGCTGGAACCTAAACATTATTTCCTAAAACAGCTCTGTGTATCAGTCCTGTTCTAAAGAGTTCAGGTCCACTAAATCACCAGCTTTAAGCTAGTCCTGGTGCCAGCACTGGGTGCGGACGTGAGCGCGGCCGTATGTCAGTGTGTATCGGAGCACGGCTCTGTGTGTGTGTGTGTGTGTGTGTGTGTGTGTGTGTGGAGCTAGGATTAATGATCCCTCTCTTCAGCATGGCAAAGGAAGCACTGGAGATATTAGCAGAGCTTTTCAGCTGTATCACTCCTAAGAGGGAAAGAAAGACAGAGAGACACACACACACACACACACACACACACACAGTACTGTCAAGTCTGAACCAAAGCAAAATTGATACTTTTGGTTTGTTCGCTGTTTGGTTTGTTTTGTTTTCACACTGCATGTAATTAATAACGCCATTTCACCACACCACCCTGTCTTGATTATTTCCCTATAACAGTGCAACCCGAAGTGTTTTATTCCTTACTTATTCATCCTCCTCACGGAGGTCTCGGCTACATCTTTGTAGTTTTTAGTCCACTGTACCTGTTATAGGTGTGAGTCTTGGGAATTGAGGTGATGTGAAGCACATTATCGGAAAAAGGTCTGTGGGGAACGGTAATGCTGGCAGTGTTTTAACACACACACACACACACACACACACACACACACACACACACACACACACACACACACACACAAACACACACACACACACTCATGTGCAGAGAGAATAAACAAGTGGAATCGATCGTTCAGTTGGAGATTTAGACAGAGAGGTTTGAGCATAGGGCTTTTAGCACACAGGTGGGAAGATACAGTGCCCTCCACTAATATTGGCCCCCCTGGTAAATATGAGCAATGAAGGCTGTGAAAAATTGTGTTTATTGTTTAACCTTTTGGTCTTTTCTTCAAAAAATTCACAAAAATACTCTGCTCTCATGGATATCAAACAATTGCACACACAACACAGGTTTATCCTATATATATATATATATATATATATATATGTATATATATATATATATATTATCAGATTCAGTATTGAATCAGTATCAGATCAGTATCGAATCTGCATTAGGTCAGTTCTGAATCAGTATTAGATCAATATTGAATCAATATTAGATCGGTATAGAATCAGTATTAGATCAGTATTGAATCTGTATTGAATCAGCATTGGATCAGTTTTAAATCAACATTATGTCAGTAATTAATGTTTTTATGTAGTTTTATGTAGTTTTTATGTGTCACTGTAATTATCTTTATGTTGTAGTTTTTTTTAATTTAGGTGAAAAATCAATGCTCTCTGTGTAAAACACTCTGTGCAAACTGAATCATCAGATCATAAAGATTTACTGAATGTGTGAATCAGCTTTACTGTCTGGACACTCTGAGTTAATCAGGATTAAAGGACACTTCTGTCTCACACACTTAAAACCTGGCAGAGATAATCATTACACTAATTACAAACAGCCTCGGATGGTTGACGTAAAATTAAAGTGTATTTCAAATGCAAAACAAAAGCAACACCGCGGCTTTTGGAATCGCAACAGTACCAAATAATAATAATAATAATCATTTGTTAAATTTATATAGCGCTTTTCTAGACACTCAAAGCACTTTACATAGTATAGGGGGAAATCTCCTCAACCACCACCAGTGTGTATCATCCACCTGGATGATGCGACGGCAGCCATAGTGCACCAGAACGCCCACCACACACCAGTTATTGGTGGAAAGGAGAGGAGGGTGATGTAGCCAATTCAAGGATTGAGATTATTAGGGGGCCATGATTGATAAGGGCCAATGGTGGAATTTCACCAGGGCACCAGGGTGATACCCCTACTCTTTATGAGAAGTGTCCTGGGATATTTTTTATTGACCACAGAGAGTCAGGACCTCGGTTTAATATCTCATCAGAAAGACGGTGCTCTTTTTTTACAGTATAGCTTCCTCGTCACTATACTGGTGCAATTAGGACCAACACAGATCACAGGGAGAGTATATGCAAGTATTTGCAGCAAAGATTCTTTAATAACTTCTATTTAGAAGGTCTCAAGATGATGTGAGCCAAATTTGGTGAGGATTGGACAAAATTTGGAGGAGGAGGAGCAAAAATGGCACTTAGATGGAAGCATTTTAGGCATGTTATTCTAACTTTTGACCATAAACCTTTGGTGCTTGGCCCCCTAATAATAATAATAATAATAATAATAATAATAATAATAATAATAATAATAATAATAATTATACTGTTGCTGTTGTTGTTGTTATTAGAGCTTGAGGAATCTTGAATTGATCCGCTATAAACGAACGAACGATCTAACATTGACCAGTCATTTTATCCGTTCATCTCTCTCCTCAATGTTGTTCCTAGGTGTTCAACCATGTTGCTGCCATGGTGACTGCAGTGCCATGGTTACGGTCTCTCAGGTGACCCTGATGCTGTTGGCCTTTTTTAATTATAAAATGAAGACCGATATGAATCCCCAAGAGAGCATCCATTCTTAAACTCAGGATGGGTTTGATCATTGAATCAAGCCAGTTAATGAATCAAGTGAAGTGGTTGGTGCTGGAGCTCTGGACGGCTCATTTTGTGTGTTAGACAGCCACGCCCCCAATATAGACTCACAGGTAGGAGGTGTTGAACAGTAGACAACACTGCAGATATCAGCTGGTTTAGGTACCGGAACAGCACAGGATAGTATAGGATCAGTATCATATTAGCAGTATTGAATCAGTATCAGATCAGTATAGAATCAGTATTAAGTCAGTACTGAGTCAGTATTCATTCAGTATCAGTTCAAGAAAGAATCAGTATCAGACCAGTATCAGATCAGTAACAAATCAGTAGCAGATCAGTTTTGAACCTGTTTTTGATCAATATTGATTCAGTACTGGATCAGTTTTGAATTAGTATCTGACTAGTATCAGATCAGTATCGAAGCAGTATTGGATTGGTATCAGAACAGTATTGGTCTGGTATTGGAACAGTATTGAATCAGTATTAGATAAGTAACAAATAAGTATTGGGTCAGTATTGAATTAGTATTAAATCAGTACTGGATCAGAATGATCAGATCAGTATTTAATCGGTATCAGATCAGTATTTAATCGGTACCAGATCAATATTGAATCAGTATTGAATCAGTATCAGATCAATATTGAATCAGTATTGAATCAGTATCAGATCAGTATTGAATCAGTATCAGATCAGTATTGAATCAGTATAGAATCAGTCTCAGATCAGTATTGAATCCGTATCAGATCAGTATTGAATCAGTATCAGATCAGTATTTAATCGGTATCAGATCAATATTGAATCAGTATTGAATCAGTATCAGATCAATATTTTATCAGTATTGAATCAGTATCAGATCAGTATTGAATCAGTATAGAATCAGTCTCAGATCAGTATTGCATCAGTATCTGATCAGTATCAGATCAGTATTGAATTAGTATTGAATCAGTTTTGAATCGGTATTACATCAGTATCAGATCAGTATTGAATCAGTATCAGATCAATATTGAATCAGTATTGAATCAGTATCAGATCAATATTGAAACAGTATTGAATCAGTATCAGATCAGTATTGAATCAGTATCAGATCAGTATTGAATCAGTATTGAATCAGTATCAGATCAGTATTGAATCAGTATTGAATCAGTATCAGATCAATATTGAAACAGTATTGAATCAGTATCAGATCAGTATTGAATCAGTATCAGATCAGTATTTAATCGGTATCAGATCAATATTGAATCAGTATTGAATCAGTATTGAATCAGTATCAGATCAATATTGAATCAGTATTGAATCAGTATCAGATCAGTATTGAATCAGTATCAGATCAGTATTGAATCAGTATCAGATCAGTATTTAATCGGTATCAGATTAATGTTGAATCAGTATTGAATCGGTATTGAATCAGTATCAGATCAATATTGAATCAGTATTGAATCAGTATCAGATCAGTATTGAACCAGTATTGAATCAGTATCAGATCAGTATTGAATCAGTATCAGATCAGTATTGAATCAGTATAGAATCAGTCTCAGATCAGTATCGCATCAGTATCTGATCAGTATCAGATCAGTATTGAATTAGTATTGAATCAGTATTGAATCGGTATTAAATCAGTATCAGATCAGTATTGAATCAGTATCAGATCAGTATTTAATCAGTATTGAATCAGTATCAGATCAGTATTGTATCGGTATTAAATCAGTATCAGATCAGTATTGAATCAGTATCAGATCAGTATTTAATCAGTATTGAATCAGTATCAGATCAGTATTGTATCGGTATTAAATCAGTATCAGATCAGTATTGAATTAGTATCAGATCAGTATTTAATCAGTATTGAATCAGTATCAGATCAGTATTGATTCAGTATCAGATCAGTATCAGATCAGTATTGAATTAGTATTGAATCAGTATTGAATTGGTATCAGATCAGAATTGGAACTGTATCTAATTGATGACTCTGTATCATAATGTGAATAGAAGCAGGATTAATGCCTCTCTGCTAGCTAACGTCTCTTCTATTCTTAGTGAAAAGTGGAGTGTGGAGGGATGTAGGACAAGAGGGGGCTCCAACGAGAGGATCGGGGTGTGTGCGTGTGCATGGGTGTGTGTGTGTGTGTGTGTGTGTGTCTCTAGGACCCGCCCCTCCATCTGTTCCAGTGTTAGACTGTATGTCTGTTCAGAGCATTGTGTGTCACTGCAACAGCACTACAACACTCCACTGGTTCTAAACACCTGCCCCATCCCTCCATCTCTTCATCCCTCCATCTCTTCATCCCTCCCTCTCTCTCTCTCTCTCTCTCTCTCTCTCTCTCTCTCTCTCTCTCTCTCTCTCTCACAGTCACTCACACACACAAACACACACTTTAACTCTCTCTCTGAACCCCCGTTGTGCAACCACAGAGAAGGATCCCTGGCACACGCCCTCCTCCTCCTCTTCCTCCTCCTCTCGTTGGTCTGCTTCTGCGGCGCGAGGGGTTTGCACGTCTGAACGGTTTCGAGCTTTCGTTCACAGACGAGTGTGTGTGTGAATCAGAGGTGAAAGGACTTTCCCAGAGCACCACTGGCCTCACACACTCTCTCTAGCACACACACACACAAACACACACGCGCTCACGCACATATAAAGAGTGTATAGAGTAGAGACCTCTACGCTCGACACTCGGAGAAGAAATCGTGTCAAGTGCAGAAGGGCCGCAATGGAGGAGAACATGGAAGAAGGACAGACACAGAAAGGTATGATGTGAAACGGGTTCTTTATTCCTTCATTCATTTATACATTTATCCCTCTGTTCAATCTGTTCATCATCTACATCATCATCCCCATTCATTACTGATCCAAGTCCCAGCCTGGGATTGATATTTACACATTATGTAGATGATGATGGTGCTGGAGCTGTGAGATGGTGTGTAACTGTGTGTGTGTGTGTGTGTGTGTGTGCACGCTCGCAGTGCAGGTGTGTATTTCTGTATTTCTGTGTTAATAGTGTGAGCGTGAACAAGAAGATGAATGACTGAGTTGCCTGTATTTAATTTCTCATTTTTGCACTGACTTCGAGGTCTCCCTCTTTCTTCTTTACATCACTCTGTCTTCACCTCCTTCTTTCTTTCCTTTCATCCTCTCATTCATTCTTGTGATCAAGATGCTGCAGGCGTTTCTCTCCTCTGCTCTCGTCTCTTTCTCTCTCTCTCTTTTCCGTTTCTCTCTAGTCCGGATTTGTTAATGTGTTTTGGCTCCTGTTTCTGTGATTTATCTCACACTCTTTTTTGTGTGTGTGTGTGTGTGTGTGTGTGTGTATGTGTGTGTGTGTGTGTGTGTGTGTGTGTGTGTGTGTGTGTGTGTGTGCACGTGTGTGTGTGTGTGTGTTCTGGGTCCATTGATGCGGCAGTGAAACGGAAAATCGAATCTTTTGTCCTCCTCTATCAGATACACGTTTCTGCAGCATTACTGAGAAGATGATGTACATGATGATACATGATAATGGGGTGCGAGTGTGGAAGGGGAGGGCGTGGCAGAGTGTGTGTGTGTGTGTGTGTGTGTGTGTGTGTGTGTGTGTGTGTGTGTGTTTGGGCAATTGTGTCAGTGATATTGGTTGAGATGAGAATGAAAATGGAGCCTCTGAATGTCCTCGCTGTCGTCTAAAGGGAGGAAGTTCCCTCTGTTAAAGACACGACCCAGTTCTCAGAGAGAGGGAGAGAGAGAGTGGTGGCACATGTGTGTGTGTGTGTGTGTGTGTGTGTGTGTGTGTGAGAGAGTGAGAGAGAGAGAGAGAGAGAGAGAGAATAAAGAATAAATAAGAATGAGAAAGGTAAAGAGATAGAATGAAAGAAAGAATCTGAACATGAGAAGAATGATAGAAATAAAGAGAGGAGTAGAAGGAGAAAGAGAAGGAAGGAAGAAAACCTCTCTCTCTCTCTCTCTCTCTCTCTGTGTGTGTGTGTGTGTGTGTGTGTGTGTGTGTGTGTGAAATACCTGATGAGTGCACGCCTGATTGAACCCGAATGCAGAGAGAACGTTGTGCAGACAGGAGGAGTACAGTAGGGTGATGCTGAAAAGAGATGGTCAGATACAGAGAGAGAGAGAAAGAGAGAGAGAGAGAGAGATGAAGAAAGAGGAAAACCAAGAGGAAAGAGAAATAGGAACAGAAATAGTGAGAGAATATATAAATAGTGAGAGAATATAGAGGGATAGAGGGAAAAGTAATAAAGAATAAAGAAGGGATACAGATGGGGGAAGGAATAGAAAGGGTGTGTGATAGGGAGAGAAAAAGAGAGAAGAACAGAAAGAGTGCAAGAGAGGAACTGAGGAGGAATTGAGGAGGTTGGTGATAAATGTAGGTAGCAGAAGTGAAAGTTCTGATTTATGAGGGGTCTCTGAAAAATCCCTCATCAGTTCACACACACGCACACGCACACACGCACACACACGCACACACACACGCACACACGCACACGCACACACACACACACACGCACAGAGGGATGTAGATAAATCATTCAACCTCGGCAGATGGTGGAAGGTTTCAGATTAAAGTTCGTACAGTAAGTGGATCAGCCATCATGTTAAAGGCGTGGCCTCCTCCTCATTACACAGGACCTTGATGTGTGTGTTTGTGTGTGTGTGTGTGTGTGTGTGTGTAATTGGTTATATAACATATCAACACAAGGGCTGAAAATGTGATCAAAAAACTCGTCAAAAAACAGACAAAAAAACGTCGCAACCCAAAAACACACCCCGTGTCTGATTCACTTCCTGCAGTCGAGTCGATTCAGAGTCGATTCGCTTTCTCAGTGAAGCTCACTTTGGAGCAAAGCGAGACTACTTCGACTTTCCGACTTCTTTAACTGTCCTAACGGCATAGCGTTCAATAAAATCTTATTTAAAACTCGATCTAAGAACAAATCACTCACTGAATTCGTGGCCTCAGGTTCAGCATGTGTTACAGATTATTTAACTGTATGTTTCATTGATTATACACTCAGGATGAGGCTGAAATTAAACACTTGTAAGGATCTCCTTTCCTCTCAGATGGCCATCAATCGCTCACCTTCCAACCACAGGGATGCTGATGGACTCGGAGTGGCCTGATCGATCTCTAGACTCTGAGCTGTTGAATTTGTATATGTGAGGTTTTTGCTAAGATAGTACATCCATCAATTTTTAAAAAATGATGGAGAGACCGACTGGACTGCCGGAACAGCCATTTTGGCTCAGAATATGGAAATTACCATAGATCCGTTGCGGATGAAAGAATAAGCTCAAGCTATTAAGTTGATCTGGATACTGCAATTATTTCATTTCCATGAACACTGAGCTTGTAATGATCCAAGTAACACATTAGTGGTAATGAAGTTGTGATGATAAAATATAACACGGCATTCTTAATTATGGTGTTTAACCCAGGAAACAGCCTTTAGAGCAGTTATCAGGGCTGAAATGTGGCCATGTGCCTGCACAGGAGGTCGTGAAGTATTGTTGTGCTTTTGTTTTCAGCCCTGAGTGATTTGGCCTTTCATTCTATTAAGGATGTTTTATCACTGTTCGGTCTGACAGAACAGCCAAGAACAATGGTCTGTGTCTCCAGGGGCTTTTTCTCACAACATCACCAATGAGCAGATATAAGAATTAAAGAGTGAGCATGTACACTGCTTTGTTACAGCTCTGATTAGCTTCTGTAGCAGTTGTGATCACCATGTGATGGAGTCTTGTTGATTTTGCTTTTGCTGACAGCTTTGTCTAATGTACAGAAAACAACTGAAAACAAGTGTTGGTCAATAACATCTCAGTCAAGTCCAAGACAAGACCAAGCTCCACACAAATAGAAACCAAAGTCCAAAAAACCTCCATACCAGTCAAGACCAAGATAAGACCATAATCCATGCCAACTAAGACTAATATAAAACCAAAACTCATACCAAGACCAAAAACCATACCAACAAGGACTAAGATGAGACTAAAACCCATACCTCCCTAGACCAAGGCCCATACCATTCAAGCTGGACTAAGCAAGACTAAGACCCATAACAACCAAGACAAGACCTAGACCTATACAAACTGAGACCAAGACAAGGCCAACACCCATATCATCTTAGACCAAGACTGACCAACACCAATGCTACCTGAGACTGAGACAAGATCAAGACCCATACCAGCCTAGCAAAGAGCCATCCCATTTGAGCCCAAGACAAATACAAAAACCCATACTAACCAAAACTAAGACAAGACCAAACCCCATACCGACCTAGAACAAGACAACACTAAAAAACTTACCATTTGAACCAAGGCAAGACAAAGACCCATATCAACCAAGACAAGACCTAGACCTATATAAACTGGATCAAGACAGAAGAAACACTCATAGCATCTGAGACCAAGACAAAATCAAACCTATACTATCTGAGCCCAAGACAAGACCAAGACCCATATCAACCAAGGCCAAGATCAAGACCCATACTAACCAAGACCATGGGAAGCCCAAGAGCCATACAACTTAAGACCAAGGCAAAACTAAAACCCATATCATCCAAAACCAAGATAATATTATGCTCCACACCATTCGAAACCATGAGAAGACCAAAACCCACACCCAGCAAAACCAAGACAAGACCACTGCCCATACCATGTGAGACCAAGACAAGGCTAAGACCCATAATCATGTTAGACCAAGACAAGATCTATGCCTATAGCATCTGAGAAGACAAGACAAAAACCCATACTATCCAAAACCAAAACAAAACTAAGACCCATACCATGTGAGACCTAGACAAGACCAAAACCCATACCAAACAAGAGAAGCCGAGAGAAGACCAAGTCCCACACCAGCCAAGACCGAGTCCCATACTAACCAAGACCAAGACAAGAATGAGACCCATACCATTTGAAACTAAGACCCATACAATCCAAGACCAAGACAAGATCAATCTCAGCTATATCTAAAGTTAAATAAGCTCATCAGGAAAAATTTGTTTTCAGGTTCAAATCAATCAAATCATCTTACTGATCACTAAAAATACCCCAGTCACTATAGATAAACAGAACAGTTTAGTGGAATCTGGAGAATCTATTTTTAAGAAAAGATCCTCAAAAAGTCTGGGCCTGTGGAAAGACTCACAAGCTTTTATTTATGGGAATGAGAATTTGAAGGCTGGAAGAATTGTGTTCTCTGCCTTGTATTGATTTTTTCCCATTTCTTTTCAGAGCTGCAGCCTTGCCAGCAATACAGAAGTGTTGTTTTTAAAAATGTTTGATATTTAATCAATACTCTGATTGAGGCCTGGGGATATTGAACAAGTCTGAGTGTGTTGAAGCTCTGGATTGAGGGGAATATACCAATACAGCAGTGTTCGGCATGGATCAGTCCACGTGTCATTTTATTGTATCTTCAGTTTAAGGTTGAGTGATATGATGATATGCCAATATTACTGTGATTCATACCGCAGTCAAATAATTATCGCCCTGGTGGTGGAAATGGGCATTTTCAATGCTTGTGCTATTTTCTTATAGCTACTTCCTATTTTATGATGCTCAACAACCTTTTGCTGCACATCACAGCTATATTCCTTGGTCTTACCCATTGTTATGAATGACTAAGGGAATTTGGCCTGTGTGTTACCTCATATTTATACCCCTGTGAAACAGGAAGTCATGGTTGAACAATTTCCTGTTCCTAGTCACCCAGGTGTACTAAAAAAATAATTGTCAAATATCAGTGGTAATATACTTCAAATATATTTTTCTCATATGAATTCATGGGGTGCCAATAATTGCTGCACACATAAACCTGTGTTTTGTTTGCAATTGTTTGTTGTCTGTGAGAGCAGAGTATTTTTGTGAAATGTTTGAACAAAAGATCAAAAGGTTAAACAATAAACACAATTTTCCACAGCCTTCTTTGCTCATATTTACCAAGGGTGCCAATATTAGTGGAGGGTACTGTATAAGCTCTGACCCAGAAATGCCTTTGAATTGGCAAACGCAGGCTGTGTAATTAAATATAACAATTATTTTTCAGATCATTGCCCATTTAAGTTCATTATCTCAGCGTCATCCAGATCATTTCTTTCTTTATTAGTATCTGAACTTTATCAGGTCTAAAGCAGTATCTTTATCATCCTAGAAGTTATTAAAAGCAGCACATGTGAATGAATATTCATTTTTATTAAGCAGCTAAGCCGAGATGACGCTGAGGCCTAATGTCGTTAGTCTTAGTTAATTAAGCACTGTTGTGGAATAAACCCTCTCTCATTTACACGCAGTGTCTGGCACCATCTCCCTTGTCTTCCGCTCATCGATTTGTTTAGAGCCTTATCACTTTTATGGACCACATAGGAGACATTGTGAAGATCTGATCAATTTTACAAACTGAATGTGTTCAACTAAGGACAGACACGTTTGTACAGTATATCAGTACTTAAAATAAATCAGAATGGGTGGTTTATATGATAAGCTCCATCCATTATTTTGTGCTTTGATTGGGAAATGCACATATACATTAATTTTTTTTGTTTGTTTGTTTGTTTTACAGTGGTTTTAAGAGCTCTTGAAATTCCCTGATTAGCTAGATTTGTCCTTGTATTCCTGCAGCGTCCCGAGTTTTCAATCCCGGTGGGACAGCGTCTACGTAATTGTCCTTTGACTATTGTGTGATGGTTTCTTTGTTATCTGAGGATTGATGGGCCAAGCTGAATCATCAGAGACACGTGGGTGTAATGTTGTGGCTGTGTTTCCAAGGGAAGTGCTTGACTTCTGAACCTAAAACCCCTCCTCTAAGGCTCTCTAGATAAGAAATAAAAATAAATAAATAAAAGCCAATAGTAAAATACTACTACTACTACTAATAATAATAATAATAATAATAATAAGAGATGTTTATTTAACATTTATGGAAGGAGTCTCCAGTGTCAACTCTGTACCAGTCAGAGTTAAAGCTGTAACTTTAAGTTTTTACACTTTGCTGTGTTTTTTTATTTTATTTTATTTATTTTTATCTTATTAAAGAAAAGCTGGTTAGGGAACGACTTCGGAAAAGGAACTAACTTGTTTCACAGACTTTCCACAACATTAAATTTAACTATAAATGGGAAAAAAAATATTTTAATTAAATCTAACTGTAAGTCTCGCATGCAGAGAAACACTTGAACCAAATGCAACATGCTGATTTATTATGTATTCAAGTCACTTTAGCAGCTTCAGTGTGTCATTTATGTTAAAAGCCTGTCAGGCTGCAGCTTGTCCGTGTGTGTGTGGGTTGTCTTTGACTCTAATTGGATGTGTGTATTGTTGTGAGAGTGTGTTATTAGTGTCGACAGCAGCTGAAGCTCGATGTCCACACAAACACACACGCACATGCACACACACACACACACACACACACACACACACACACACACACACACACACACACACACACACACACACACATTTGCTGTCAAACAACGCCTCCTGAAGACCCTAGTTAAGAGCCATGAAGTGCAGGGAACAGTACATACACTCTCAACACTGTGTGTGTGTGTGTGTGTGTGTGTGTGTGTGTGTGTGTGTGTGTGTGTGTGTGTGTGTGTGTGTTGTAAAGGCAATGAGAGTAAATATGGATTAAAGTCGACTGAGTTTGAGACCAAGAACCGCCTTTATTGCATCATAAAGTTCATTACAAGGTGTTAATTCATTTTCTATAACAGCAGCTCTGACAGTGGTGCAGCTGCAAATCACAGGTATATAATAATGCGTTCTTGTTTCTATAATAAACCTAGCAATTGCTGATATGGTAACATTTATGGAAGGAGTCTCCAGTGCCAGCGCTTTGTCAGAGGTGAAGCTGTAACTTTAGGTTTTCTAGCACCTTCATGACGGGGGAGTTTACACTTTGTGGTTTCTCAATAACATGTCGAGCTGTGTTTTTTTTTTCGTTTCGTGAGAACAGGAGCATTACAACATTACCCAACATTAGAACATCCACAACATTAAATGTAACTATAAACGGATAAAAAGTAATAATAATAAAAACAAAAAACGTAATCAACTGCTGTGGAATAAGAGAAATAAAACACAGAAAACAGTAACTCTGCTTCATCACACCAGTCCAATGATTATTTTCCTATAACAGTGTAATTCTAGCACATTCCTATCCATCAGAGAGACCTTTCTCTCTGTTTGTGGATTTAGACTCCTACACGTCCTGTGTTTCAGCTGCCCTCCAGTCGTTGATGAGATAAATACTGCTCTGGCCTCCATTACAGCAGTTTGACCATGCACCAAAAGCTCAACCCATGTGGAAAAAAAAAATAATAAAGTGTTCCTCCATCTTTGATCCCATTCCCATTGATTCCTTGTTGTGGTTTCACATACACTTTTGGCCATCTAGCTCTGAACCCACTCAGATTCCCAGCGGAAACGTAATGTAGCCTGCTCCTCTGTTTCAAATATCACTCTAAAATAATCACAACGACCTACAAAACTGTGCACAGAGACACATGCATGATAAATATCACCATGTACTCTTACACTAATGTCTCAGTCCTTGTCTTATGCCAATGTTACGACTCTTAACCTTTCAATCTTAACATTAAAGACGTAAAGAATCAAGCAGTCAGTCAGTGTCATGCTTTTATAGGAAATAAATCATCAGCGGGGTGGTGCGATGAAGCCGATTTACTGTTACCACCACAGAATTGTTTATTTTCCTATAATGGCATGCCCTGATGTGTTTTATGCCTTTGTGAATCATGTAAACCTGCACTACTGTGAGCTGCTGTTAGAGAAAATGAATCAACACCTTCTTAACCAATCAGAATCAAGAATTCAACAGGGCTGTGAGGTATAAAGGTCGTTAAAATGTATTTTATTATCGCCGTTACGGACTTGACAGTGATGCTGAACCTGAGAATTACAGTGACACTGACGGGGATCGAAAATGACTCTTCAATTATCACTAGAGTGAATCAGGGAGATGGAGGAAAGGTGTGTGTGTCTGTGTGTGTGTCTGTGTGTGTGTGTGTGTGTTTGTGGGTGGATGTGTGGATCTGTGCCAGACTCAGCTGTCAAGTCTGAGCTGTCACCCTGATTCATTAATACCCACTTTTTATTTTCATTAAAGCCCTTTAATTAACATCTAAAATCACACAGCACTCAGACGCCATCAGTGTAATAATTGAAAATAATAATTGACGGAATAATCTATTAAACGCGACTAGATACTGATTTATGCCGCACTGATGAGTCTTGGCCATGACTATAGATTTGGGTGTGTGTCTGCTATCTGTGGATCTGTGATAAAAGATACTAAGCTGTGTGTAAGAAGATTGGCACGGATTAATGAATTAAACCGATCAGGGATCAGTGAGTCTTACTCAATCACAACTAGCTCCTGCCTCCTGCATGTACATTCAGTCACTAAAGCTCAGGATCGAACCCTCAACCCTGGAGCCGTGAGGTGGCAATGCTACCTGCTGTACCACTGTGTATTACCTTGGGGTAATACATTGAATTGTTTATTCTCTGCAGAAGAAAAAAAAAAAAAAAAACACAACCTGTCCATGATCTCCAGCTGAAATACAGTACATTCATTGCTATTGATTTTAATTAAAACGAAGTATTGACAGCCAACAAGCACCAAAGCATGGCAGAATTACACCCCGATATTCGATTAAAATGTTTACCAGAGTTGATGAAACATATCCAGTCATTCACATTAAGGCTTCAGTTATTTATTCTAGAAAGAATCAATTCTTTCTAGATAATAAATTATCTACCAGTACATCCAAAAAAAAAAAAAAAAAAGCTTAAAATGAGTCTAGAAATAGGGTTAATGATTGTATGTTTATAATAATCAACTAAATATTAGATACATTATACACTCACCTGTATGCCTGCTCATTCACCCAATTATCTAATCAGCCAATCATGTGGCAGCAGCACAGAGTGCACAAGATCATACAGATACAGTACAGGTCTAGAGCTTCAGTTAATATTCTCAGGGATCTCCGTGACTTTGACGTGACGTGAATGTCGGTTTGAGATTACAGAAATTGCTGATCTTCTGGGATTCTCACACACAGAACGGTGCGAAGAACCAAAACGCATCCAGTGAGCGGCAGTTTTGTGAGCCTCGTGATCAGAGATATCAGAGCAGATGGGCCAGAGCTAACAGGAAGGCTGTGGTAACTCGGATAACCACTCTTTGCAACCGCGGTGAGCAGAAAAGCGTGTCAGAATGCACCGATCGGACGGATCGCGTGAATGAGCAGGTGTACAGGTGTCCCACGTAAAGTGGCTATTAGGTGTATTTTTTACTTGCTGAAATATCTTTTTGCCATAATGCTGTAAAGCATCCTGAATCACTTCTTATAGCTTGTATTACTCCCCCAGTCGTAACGTCTCTGAGGGGTGTGTGTGTGTGTGTGTGTGTGTGTGTGTGTATTTTACTGTGTGAGATATGAGATGTGTTTAGTGCACTCTAATGAGCTCGAGGTAACATCTTGTAAACACTTGGGCTTATTAGCACATTGCTCAGCGCTACACGCTACACTGTGTTTGGAGTGTTTGTGGGTGTGTGTGTGTGTGGGTGTGTGGGTGTGTGTGGGTGGGAGATATGATTGGGGCCCCTGGCTTTGTTATCCTTTTGTGTGGTGCTGCAGGAAGGAGGGAGGTGCATGCTGTTTCCTATACACACACACACACACGCACACACACACCTGTCTGTCTGGTCCAGACGGTTTGGCCAAGGACTTATTCAATTGCCGTAGCTCCTTTGGGAGAACAGGATAGGACGTGGCGAGCTGTTTTTATTTATTTTTTTATTTATTACAGTCCTCCTGAATGTGGAATATTAGTAAATAACCCATGTACCACAGCACTGTAAAATTCTGGATTCCGAATGTTACTGGTTATATATAGAACAGGAAGTGTTAAAGTTGTGTGTTTGCTTTATTTAGCTGTATTGTTTGCACTTTAACTGCGGATACAGTATAATGCATCTTTGAGGTCTGCTTTAGTCTTTCGGGTTTTGTAATATTTTCAATTCATCCTAAGGGATCAGGGGTTTGTCTTGAACTTCCACTCCCACGGCTTTGTCTGTTTTTTCCTTCTTGTTTCACGACATGTTTGTCCTTGTCCTCATGAAGGCTCTAAGGCTGGTGGGGTTGTTAATTGGTAAGGGATTTGCGGCATCATAAATAAACTTGTCACATGCGGGTTTTTTTTCACCCCCCTCTCTATCCAACACGGTTGTTTCGTCCAGTGTATAAGACCTACATTTACTGCGAATATGTCACCTGAATGAATCTACATCGTGTCACACTGCTCTGCTGAACCAAAGCCCAGGGCAAAGCGTGTTCACACCCTGAACACTCGACACTGGCGGGTTAAATCCGAGTGTTTTAACACAGCAGAACCTGAAGGGTCGATAACGTGATTCATACAGCAGCAGTCAAATTAAAATGTCTTTTATATGCAATAAAATGAATAAAAATATGTTAAAATGAAGGCCATTTACTCTTATCACCTCTGGACCACATCGCATATCAAAGACATCCCAAAACGAAGCTTCTCTTTTTATGTTTTTTCGACATCGGACTACGTTGTTACGAGTCAAAAATAGTCTCCTTTTTAATCCCAATAAAAAAATGGCAGCTCTGATGTCTTGAACTCTCCGATGTTTTGAACCGACCCCTCTGGAAGCCCCGCCCCTTCCCGCCATCTCACATGAGTGATGTTAAGTAATATTAATAAAATAAGGCGTGATACATGGGGAACAGTTTGAACCAATCTCAGAGAGGGGTGAGGGTTAATAAAATAAAAAGTAATGGCCAAATATAGTAATGCGGAAAATGAAAAGGGTCAGAATGGAAGGCAGATCATGAGAACATTATGGAAAAAGGGTCATAGCCAGTGCCTAAATTAGCTACTGTTAACCACATTCTTTAAACAAACAAATAAACAAACAAACAAAAAATAGAACCCCAAAGTGTTATTTGGTTGTCCCTCTGCGGAACACTTAAAGGTTCTCTGTAGAGCCCTGGAACTGAGTGGATTCCTCTCATAAATGGTTCCAACTAGAACCACATTTTTGAACCTAAGACCACTTATCTTTGTCTCAAAGAACCCTTAAAGAACAATTGAAGAACCTTGGTTATTGTATACGAATACAAATGATCAGTCATTAGTCTTTATTTTCTTCTTAACACCTAGAACCTGTCTAACCTAGCTAAACTGTCTTGGTACTGTCTTGGAGTTTAGTGGATAATTTCGGGCCCTTAAAGTCTGGTAAAGGGGTTCTACTTGGACAAGGAAACACTGTTGTAGGATCCTACTGTAAATAGAAACATTATAGGTTCCGCCCGAGGGTTCTAAATGTTGTAGCTGTACATGTGTATCAGTGGAACGAGTCAGAGGTGGACATGAACAACACAAAATAACTAAGATTGATCGGTTGAAAGCTGTTGATCCAGTGATCCAGTTGATCCAGTGGTAAATCACGCTCAGCTGTCTGGGTGTGTGATATAATTGTGCAACGTGTGTACTTCTCTCTGTATATAGGGTATGTGTGTTGGGCGATATGATGTAAGTGGGTCACTTCACCCAAGCACAGTTTTGCATTGTTGGGTTGTCATGGCGACGTTAGCGACTGAGTACACATATTCTGTGTGGAGGGATGAGCCGCTTGGGAAATCTTCAGCTGAAGAAAATAAATATTGCATTGGAGCACTAGAGATCACAGAAATGAGTTGATTTAGTCATTATGTCAATGTCATAAAAAAGAAGTACATGCTTTCATGCTTGATTTCATACATGAAGACACGCCACACCCACCTACTCATGCAATTAGCACTAATGCATTTACTAAACATTTACACACAAATTAATTAAAGTAATGATTGTGGCTAGCATTTCTGGTTGTTTTTCTGCACGTCGAAAAAGTATAATGATTGAATATCTGATTGAATTCTTGAATCTGATTGGTTAGAAGGTGTCGACTAATTTTCTAATACCTCATTGTTTCTATAGTAACAACATATAGAGGGACATGTATGGTCGATGTGCCACATATTTAAAAAAGAAAAAAAAAAAGGTGTGATTGTTGACATGGTGAAGTTTGCAGTTTATTTAACATTGATAGAAGGAGTCTCCAGTGTCAAAACAAAGTAGAGAAAAAAAAAGAGAGGCTGGTGACTGTTTATAGCTACTATAGAAACTACCTTGTTCTGCAGACGTTCCTCAACGTTAAATGTAACTATAAACAGATAAAAGGTATGACTTGTCGTTCTTTAATAGATAGAATATTGTACTCCTTAGCAAATTGCTGTGGTATAAGAAGAATAAAACACTACAGGATGTGCTTCAGGGTGGTAACTCTGCTTCATCACACTAACCTTTGTTGATTATTTTCCTAAAACAGCATGCCCTGAAGTGTTTGTGCATAATTTTTTTTTTTCTATAAAAAGTTTATTTTGTTCACTCTTTACATCTTGAGTCGTCACACTGTGATACATTTACAGTACAGCCTCCCTTATTACAGCCAAATGCAACGGATAAACAAATAACGACAGAAACACGCAAGTAAACAAAACACTTGTGAAACAATTAAGCAGATTAGCTCCCGAATGACGCAAACCACGACCGCGTGTATGTTAACGTGAACAGAAAAGGGCAGTTAGCGCTGTTGTTGTCCTTATGGCTAAGAGGAAACACGTGTTCACGCTGAGACTGGAAGCTTTTATTTGATCAGTGGGGAAAAAACAGATATTTATAATAATTTGTCGACAATATCGTGCGATTTAGCTAAAATCGTATATCATTGTCATAATTACAATCTATTAATCGAATATAGATATCATTCCTCAATATTCTAGGAGGAGGGTTTTTTGGGAGATTAAAAGCTTACACATTTAAACACTTTACAGTGGATATAAAAAGTCTGCACACCCCTGTTAAAATTGCAGGTTTTTGTGGGAAAAAAAAAAAAAAAGTCAGATATTTTTTTTATTCAAGTGAAAAACAAATAGAAAAAAAGATAAAGAAATAACCTGTTTTTCGTAAGTGTGCACACCCTTTCATAATGAGCCATGTGACTGTGCTCAGAATGAACCAATCACATTCCAACTCATGTTCAAAAGTAATCATCATTCACCTGTCATCAATCAAGTGATTCTGATTAACCTCTAATAAAGATCAGCTGTTTCTGTACAATGTTCTGGACACCTTCTTGGTTTTATCCGATCCCTAAAGCCATGGTCCACAAAGAGTTTACTAATCGTGTACGGGATCGTACTTTTGAAAGGCATCGATCAGGAGAGCTGTAAATTAAAAAAAAAAAAAAATTCAAAATATTAAATGTACCATGGAACACTCTGAAGGCCAACATCAACAAGTGGAGGAAATGGAGCACCACAGTGACATCACTAAGAGCAGGACGTCCCTCCAAAATAGACTAGAGGACAAGATGAAAGCTGCAAAGAGACCTACAGCAACATTAAAGAAGCTGCAGGAATATCTGACAAGTACTGCTCGCTCCCGGCATGTGACAAGAGTCTCTCGTGTTCTTCACATATCTGGGCTAAAAAAAAAACAACAACAACAAAAAAACAAAAAAAAAACACCCAAGTCCACTGTCAAAATGTGTTATAGTCTGATGAAAGCAATGTAGAATATTTTGGGTATCATTCTAATAGATATGCTTGGCACAAAAACAAGACAGCTTATTACCTAAAGAACACCATACCCACGGTGAAGCACGGTGGTGGCAGCATCATGCTATGGAGCTGCTTCTCTTCAGCTGGGGCTGGGGCTCTAGTCAAGATAAAGGGAATCATGGAGAGCTCCAAATACCAATTTTCACCTTCCAGCATGATAACAACCCAAAGCACAAATCCATGTCAAGAAAGGAACGGTTTGTAAGTCTTTTTTTTCTTTTTTCTTGTTTTCCCTGAAACGTTTCTATTTGTTTTTAACTCGAACGTTGCTGGTTGGTATACCACATCAACAGTAGGAGAAGATCTGACGCGATATATCTTGGTTTCTCTAATAGGGGTGTGTAGACATTTTATATCCATTGTAGAGTAAAACTATTTACAAATAAAATGACTAATGACTAATTCAAGGGAGGACTGGTGAATACTTATGCTGTATATTTTAATTTAAACTTTGCATTGCATTCAATTAAAAAATCATGGGGGGGGGGGCACAAACATTTTCACTAAACTGTACATGAACGATTATTTCACTATAAAATGGTTAACAGATGTGTTTTCATTTGTGTTAAAAATCTAATAACAAATGTTATCATCATCAACATTAGAAAAAAAAAAAAAAAAGTCTCGCAGTTCTATTGTGAGTTTTAATCCATCATTCATCGCTGTCTCTCTGGTCATGTGACCTGCTCTAACGGCTACAGTTTTAACTCGTCTTTTCTTCTCCTTCTGAGACCTAACCATTAGATAATTATGAACCCTGACCTTGTGCATTTGAGTGTGTGTGTGTGTGTGTGTGTGTGTGTGTCTGACAGATGGAGAGTGAACGAGGGAGCGAGGGATAGAAGGGCAGATGGATGATGGGAGGGGTCAGAGAGAGAGACGGGCGTCGCTTTGTTCAGTTGTTGTTTACAGTATCAGGATGGGTGAAGCTTCTAAAATCCAGCTGAGCCCCTGATTTATAGAAATGCGTCACTCTTAATTCCACTCGCTCTTTGCTCAGCGAGGCCGGGGATTTAGAAGACGTTAGTAAATGATTCATGTGTTTATTTATTTAGCAATTCGGTGATTTATTTAGATGTTAGGAGATGGCGAGGTGAAGTGGGAAGGCAAGCCCTGAAGTAGCTCTCATGTTGTTAATAGATACATTATATGAGCTGAATGGGGTTTTCATGTGGCTCAGGAGAACAATGGTACTGTGCGATTTCAGTGCGAATTGTATTTACAGATTTACGTTTACATTCATTTATTTATTTTTTTTGCCAAAGACTGTGTAATTTATGAATGGCAGCTAAGTATGGGTGACAGTTTCAGACAAAGGGCCGTATTCGGCGGGTGTGGTGAGGATTTAATGCTGAACACGCAAACGTTGGTATTCAGACCTCAGACACAACTACTTTCACTATTCTGTAGTTACGTGAGTTAAGTTACGCAAATCTGAGCTTGAACTTAAGCGCATTTTTACTATGTCCGGTGCCAACGCCTGACACAATATGTCACACTTTATTTATTTATAACTTGGCTGTAAAAAGCTAAAAAAAAAAAAAATCAATTACATCTTGTAAAAAAAAAAGGGTAAATATCTTGAATATCATCAAATCTATGTGGGATTTCCTACAACACCAATAATACAATAAACCAAATTTATGATTATTATATTATATATATATATCCTAGCAACATGACACTATAATCTGACTGAAGAATCTATTAGGAACTTTATTTACGAATCGGACTGATGAGCGCTGTTCGTGGTCTAAACCAGTGGTCACCAAGCCCGTTCCTGGAGATCTACCTTCCTGAAGACTTCGGCTCCAACTGTAATCGTGCCCACCTGACCATCTAATCATTGCCTTAAGAAGTTCTTGATCAACTAAAACAGGTGCGTTAGATTTCGGTTGGAGATGAAACCTGCAGGAAGGCAGATCTCAAGAAAGAAGGCTAAACTAACACTTTCCAATGATATGTATCTCTAGAAGGTTCTTATGGCTTTGGAGTCCTGTCTGTGGCTAAATGATGCAAAGCGATGGTCTAGCCTGCAACCGCCGGACGTGTATACACATCTCATAGAGGTTGCATTTATACTAGAGAGAAAGAGACAGAAAGTCTTGATGATTACAGCTTTGTTGTTCGTGAGCACGTTCAAGACGTGACGTTTTACAGTTACATTATACATAGGCAACATGGCCTAGCTGTCTAGTGTTAGCTAGATGTGGATTTTAGGTTTGTTAAAGCAATATACTGTAAATTAGGCATTTTAGCCAACGACATCTTCAGGACAGAGGAGTTTACGCTTTGCGGTTTCTCAGTAACGTGACAAGCTGCGATTTTTTTGTCTTAATAACTTCAAGAGAGAGAGAGAGAGAAAAATAGAGAGAGGCTGGTGAGAAAACGACTGTTTATAGCTGCTATGACGTAAGTGAGAACTTAAGCGCAAACTTGTTTTGCAGATGTTCCACGATATTAAATGGACAAAAAAAATAATAATAATACAATGTTTTTAAACGACATCATTTGTAAATTGGTGGTATTGAAGGAACAAAACACTACAGGACACGCTGTTGTCGGAAAGTAATCAACTTCAGGATGGTGACTCCACTTCATCATACTCGCCCGTCGTCGATTATTTTCCCGTAACAGCATGACACGGAACGTTTCACGCATGGACAGGATTCTTTTGTTACCTGTTAATATCAGAGCGTGGGGCTCGCTCAGCCGTGGTGTGAGCCACTTTATTACACAGCGATGAGATGGACGCAGAAAACGCGCGCCGAGAGCAAGAGCGGGGAAAGAAAGAAAGAAAAGATGAAAGCAGAGACGGAGACAGAGCGGAGGATGGAGGGGGCGGCACTGAGGGAGAGTCTGAATAATTGATAGTGATGGCAGACCCCCTTTCTGAGCCGCTGTTCAATAATGAATGAATCCTCCCCCGAACTGTCCAGCGTCTCGTCTCCGAGTCCTCACCGAGCCTCTGAGCCCCGACACTGAGCGACTCGCTTCGGCGTGTCGTGGAAGCCGAGACGCTTCAGGGAGTCCTGAACGGATAACAGCTTGAATACAACGACTCCCTGCTTTACGTAGTGCTCGTGACTTTGTGCAAGGCAATTAGCAATAAAGGTGAAAAGATGGCGGGGATTATGGGTGATTAACGCAGCGCAGAAGCGTTTGCTACGATCATAAAGCAGTGATTCATCAACCGGAGCAAGCATCCTGCTCAGGGGATGGAGGAAGAGACGAGATATTTTACAAAAATGTTGTCCTGCTTGTGAACCGATCCAAAATCAGCCATTTTATTGGTAAATGATGAGCATTTCACAAGTTCTCCCCGTGTCCGTGAGGGTTTCCTCTGGGTTCACCGGTTTCCTTCCACCTCCGAAAATCATGACGACAGGATGTAACTTGTTTCACGGACAACATTAAATGTAACTATAAACGGATAAGTATACAGTACGTAGTTATACTGTATAAGAGGAATAAAACACTATTATAGGAAAATAATCAACTTCAAAATGGAAACAGTGACTCTATAACTTCACACCACTCTGTCATTGATTATTTTCCCAAAACAGCACGACACTGAGTGTTTTATTCCTTACATGTGATGTTATTGCTGCTGTGTTTTTTTTTGTTTTGTTTTGTTTTTATGAGAAATTGAAGTAAAGCTCACATTTGAAAGATAAATAACGGCGGTAATTAGCTGAAACGCCTGTTCGGCGACGCTCAGGTGTAAATTCATAAAGACCTGTACCTTAAATTAAGCACACCACAAAGCATTGTCGTGTAAAAGTAAACGCGCCCCGCCTCTGTGTCTGACTGAGAAATGCACAAAGCGTTTCAACACAAAGCACGCTCCCTAATTCACAGTGTTTTAATGAGCGCCTGCCTCTTCTTCGGGCCTCACCCGTCACTCACAGGGGCATTATGGGACGGCTCTTACTCCACCCACCTGCCTCCTGCCTCGCTGACTCTCTGTGGAGCTCCTGCGAAAGGATCTGATAGGATAAAAATAACAAGAAGCCCAAATCCGTGGAGCGCCGGATCCAGCGCATGTCCACTGGAGCACCGAGGCTCTTTGTTTCAGACACAAAAGGGAAAATAAACAGTGATTTTTTTTTTTTTTTGAAGACATGGCACGCTTTTGATATGGAAATGGATTTTTTTTTTTTTTGATCAGTGATTATGCACTTGCACGGCCCTCGAGAGCTTGTTGTGTGTACCGTTTGCACAATCAGAGCCAGGCTAATGATTGAAACACATTATTTAAGAATGAGTCCTACACATGTAGACACTAGATTTCAGTTCATTTAATTTTCATTGAATTACATTTTAGATCAGAATCATCACTTTTTAAAAAAATAAAAAATAATATTACAAAAGCAGACACGGGAGTAAAAAATAAAACCAGCCATAAAACCAACCATGATGGTTTTTACATGTTGCTTCATTGTGTATATGCATTCTATCATCCCAAATCAAAATTATTATTACCTACATACATACAGCATAAAGATTTCTTCCTACGCATCGATGACGCAAGTAGAACGAAGAAACCTGAAAACCGAAACGTCACTAAAAAATAAATGAATAAATAAATAAATAAAACGTTTACTGAATGCCTTTTTAGTCTGGAGTTAAAAATACAAAGTGTTTGTGAAATTTCTGCATCTGTCTCTCGCTCTGTGCGCGTTTTTGCAGTTGCGTGCTGTCACTGAGTGAGAATTACGCAAATGTGTGTTATGTGTGTTACGAACGGCAGTTATTTCCATTACATGATGAAAAAAATCCACCATTCCTCTGGTGCGGTGTAAATCTGTCCCTCAGGTGCCTGTGCTGCGTTCAACTAATTGAAAATCCGTCACTCTGTCGTTTGGCGTTCATCAGCATCAGTCACGCCGGTCCTAACACATTAAACATGTCGGCATTAAAGGAGTGACTGGGCAAACTGGAGGTGGCAGACGATGCCGTCAGTCACACACACATACACATACACACACAAGACCACACACACACACACACACACACATTTCCACCTACTCACTTGTTAGTGCACGGCCGTGTCGTAATAAAAGTCTGACAGATGAATTATGAGCAGCCGAGATCGGATTCTTCAAAAAAAAAAAAAACACCATTAAACCATCAACATTATACAGGAGCCATATATTAAACTCATTACACCACAGCGCAGTTAAATTCTCGATTCTAATTGGTTAGAAGGTGTTGATTAATTTTCTATAACAGCAGACAGTAGTGCAGCTGCTAATCACAGCTTTATATACACGTACCTTGCTGTTTCTGTAGTGACGGATTAAAGATAACGGGTTTAAAGACTGTAATCGTTGATATGGTGAAGTTTTCTGTAAGTATATGTTTATTTAAAATTAATGGAAGGAGTCTCCAGTGTCAAATTAAATTTAGGTAAAAATATGAGCTTTCAACTTAGTAGTAGTAGTAGTAGTAGTAGTAGTAGTTTTAGTACAAGAAGATGAAGTAGTAGTAATAAATTCAAAGCTGTCATGAGTTTTTGGGTCCAATCTAGCTATGATATCATTTACCTACTTTTGAAACAGTAAGATGTTACCAAAAAAGTCCTTTTAAATAATTATTTTGGATTTACCCAAACCTTCATCAATGTGAAACTCGTTATCGTTACAGTCCAGATAAAGAGGCAGAAGTGACTGAAGAAAAGCTGAAAAGAGTTCATGAACCTTTTTACGAGTGAGTTATTCAGCAGTATATTCCCTGAGGGAACTGGTGGACTCTGGTGGTCCTTTCAGCTCGTTAGCACGCCGGCTAATATGAGTGAAAATGGCTGGTGTCTGGAGGTCAGGAGCAGGTCACAGGGAGATGAGGCACTAACTGGTACTCTAACACGGAGGTACGGGGGTCAAACCGATTACTGACCCCTCCGTCACACCCCAGGGAGGAGCACCGAAGAATGAGGACATGCACAGGGGGCACGAGGGTCAGTTTAAGATTCTGTCCCAGTGACCAGGAGAGTTACGATCACATGAGTTAAGATCTCTGAACCATCAGCTGCTCCAGATGTGGCTGATACCGCCATCTGCCCAAATTTCCCCGAGTTTACTCACACATAGAATTAAATAAAAATGAAAATAAAATAAATAATAAAAAATGTTCGATATGTGGACTGACTTCTGTGGACTGAAAAAAAATGGGTGGTGGGTTCTAACAACAGGAGGTATATATTATTTAAATACTTATTTAAATATTTTAATAAGTATTGTCTTACTACTTACCTTAGGACAAACCCTAATTAGCTTAACCGGAAACTCTAGCTAGCTTAACTGTTTTAAAAGTTTTTCCCTAAATGCATCTAAAACCCATTCATTTTATAATGGATCATAGCGAGCTTTCTGGCATTCGGCAGACGCCCTTATCCAGGGCGACTTACATTTATACATCTGAGCGGTTGAAGTTTAAGGGCCTTTACCCAAGGGCCCAGCAGTGGCAGCTTGGCAGCACTGGGATTTGAACTCACAACCTTCTGATCAGGAGTCCAACGTCTTAACCACTGAGCTACCACTGCCACGTTACCCTTTCTAAATGTTATTGAGACAGCAAGAAGCAATGCTAATGAAAGTGTAACAATTGTGGTACAAAAACAGTTGTGGTAACTGAATCAGTTGGGCGTCACTACTGCGATTGTGATGCTAATAATTGTGATTGGGTTTTCACTTTACTTGTGGGGGCATGAATAATAATAGGTAACATTAATGCATCAGTAATTAATGCTTAGTAAGGATAACACAGTGGTTCATAACTGCACAAGAAGTCAGTACGGTTTTGTCAGCATAGTCATTTAATAGTCGTCACTAAATCATTACACTTTAGTCAACATAGTGGTTTATTATAGTGTTTAATAACTATTGAGTAACTACTATAGTAACACTTGGTTACTTACTGCTATGTTAGTAAATAACTTAGGAACGGTATTCGAAAGTATTACCAAAAAAAGTCATTTTTTTGTCCAATGTACGTGTATGTCTCTTTCTGGATAGAAACTAACTCTGAATAATGAAAAATGGCAATATTTTATTACAAAAGTAGAGTTTGTGCTGAAAACAAAAATGTATATAAAGCATTGTGCACTGAGAATTTGAATTATTCATTTGAAGAAAAAGAAAATGCAGGATCAGTAGAAAACGCTAAGATTAAAGGCAAGTATTTCTTTTTGAAGTAGTGCTACAGTGAAATAGAAATATAAATTTCATAAGTTTGAACAGAACCAAAGACATTTTTTTTATTTTTATATTACTCAAATCTGTCAGTCTGCTGTACTGTATATTTGGATTTGCTCGCACAGACGGATTCTGACTGCTGAATTTGCAGCCGTTTAAAAGTGACGTGAAGTGGACGGACATTAAATGGTGTAACTCATCGGTGCAAAACTTAGAAGGTCGCTTACATGAGCCACTTTTTACAAGTAGTCATCAGGTAAAGTGTCGCTCAACACCTACGTCCTTCCACTCTGCTCTCAGTGTGTGTCATCATGCCGTAGGAGTTTGAGTTCGATCGGTTTGAGTTTAAATAAAACGTCTTTAAAAGAATGCCGTGATTTTTTGGGCCAATTGTATGTAGGTCTAGTCGTAGGGAAAGTATGGTTCTGTGTTTGTGACTACTAAATAAATAAATGTAATGTAGATGTAAACGTAGTCTACTATTCAGTTTTATACCACAGTACTACTGAATTCTGGATTCTGATTGGTTGGAACAGTAGAGCACAGGTACATTATGTTAATGGTGCGTTCAAGCCATGTCAGAAAGATCGTATTTACGAGTTGAACGCACATGAACACCACCACAAAGTCGTATTTGCGAGTGGGGAAACTCTTATTGCTTTAATAGTTCTAATTTATGAACATATATATACAGTATATATAAACCCAATTGTTGACATTTTCTGTAAAGAAATGTTTGTTTAACATTTATGGAAGGAGTCTCCAGTGTCAGTGGTTTGTAAAAGTCAGCGGTAAAGCTATAACTTTTTACTTTGTTACAAAAGAGGCTGGTGAGCGAACGACTGTTTCTAGCTGTTATAATGTAACTGAGAACTTGTTTTATGGACATTCCACAACATTACATGTACCTAGAAATGGATAAAAATGATGTTCTTTAATACATTTTGAGAAATGTAATCATTGGAATGATATACTGTACCTTTGGTTTAACAGGAACAAAACACCTCAGAACATCCTGTCTGAGGTGGAACCAGTAATAATAATCAGCCTGCCGTTGATTATTTTGCTTTGACAGCATGACACGATGTGTTTTATGGCCTCAAGCTTACACTGAGTTTACGTCCATCATTTCTAATAACTCACGACTGCATGGTCTGGTTCGCTTAACGTTCTTCATAATCACCACTGCGTCCATCTTCATCGGCCTTCACTCATCTTTGTGTAACGAAGAACAAATGCTGTGTATTGCATTTACACCATCATCACACACCGCACCCTCAGGTTCACACGCTGTCCTCTCGTCAGCAGTTTAAACTGGAAAGCTGATTTATACGATCGGGAAACATATCCGTCCTGAGGGTGTGCGAGGGAAGGATGAAGAGTGAGAAAGTGTAGCTTTAGTAGCACACACTGATATCAGCAATCCACAGCGATGGATTTGACTCAGAGCTTTACCAATATGCCTAGATTCATTTTATATTTATAAAAGTTGCCGTGTTTTTATCTGGCAGTAATGATTTCTTGCCAAGCCCCATCAACCACCACCAGCATGTTCATTAACGAGAAATACTGCATCGGGTTTTTGCTATTTTTAATCAGTGATGGCTGTTAGTAGTAAAAACTGGTGCATTTAGGAATATTCAGGTAAGTGAGTGAGTGATATAATAAAAATATCATAGCATAATACCTTAAGGCATTTCTGTATTGAATGACATGTATTACAATATATAGGCTAACAAACTGCCAGCAAAACAGAAAGAAAGTAAAAGTTTATGCGTTTATTTAATGCAAAATAAAAAAAGACTTAATGCTGACATTTTTTAAAATGTTAGTAGAAGATATCATGATACTATAATATGATAAATAATTAGACATTTTCTTTTCTGCTATCCATATCGATACTGAAACCTTGAGTATCCGCCGATACCAATATAATCTTAGCTTTATTTTTTTATGTATGTATTTATTTATTTTTTACTGAAGCACTTCACAGGTACACTCTATCACACAAAAATCACCCACAGTGTAAATATAATTAATATAATAAAGTATAAAATATTATTAAAAAATCAATCCTAACATAAGACGATTTCCAGTCCCAAAAATAATTTTCTTTTTCAAATCCAGTTTCAAATCTGGATGATTTGTTACAATATCTGATATGTTTTCTCCGATATCCCGATCCATTTTTTTGCTTGTATAGGCCCTTACTGGGTATCAAATCCATGCCATCTCTACAGTACATTACATTACTTAAAATAAAAGAATATAAAATTTGGGCTCACACCTCCAAGGTTGGGGGATCGAGTTTGCATGTTGTCCCCGTGCTTCGGGGGTTTCCTCCGGGTACTCCGGTTTCCTCCCCTAGTCCAAAGACATGGATTGTAGGCCGGTTGGAATTTCCAACTTGTACATAGTGTGTGAATGGGTGTGTGAGTGTGTGATTGTGCCCTGTGATGGGTTGGCACCCCGTCCAGGGTGTCCCCCGCCTTGTGCCCCAAGTCCTCTGGGATAGGCTCCAGGCTTCCTGTGACCCTGTACAGGATAAGCGGTATGGAAAATGGATGAATGGATGGATAAATGGATACAATTTGGGCATAAAACCTTGTACAAAGACTTTTTTCTACTCTTTCTGGTGGTAAAGATGCCCATCAGATCACTGTTTCCTATCCATCAAAAGCTAAGCTACTAAGGGACTCTGTCTAGATTTTCCACAAAGTTGCAGGCAGGATGTGTGAAAATATTGATAATCTGTACGGTGGGAAGTTGAAATCAGAACACAAACATTGGTATAACCCAATCTAGCGCTAATAACATCTCAATGGCGAGAAGTAAAAAATTAAACTAAACAATGCTCAGAGAAAAATACTTTAGGAATAAGGAAAACTTAAGGAACTACTTAAGGAAAACTGCGTAAGGAATGTTTTACAGATTATATTAGTGTAATAACCTGGGCCAGTATGGAATCCTGTATCACCCATCATGCTGTCTGAGGTCCTGTGATCATTGTGTCTCATGGATTGATAAGGTGAAACAGGTTCACACCTCAGGATATGGATCACAGAAAACACACACAGGCATCACTTTCCTCATTAATTTCCTCATTCAGATCACCTCCATTAGTCAGCTTTCCTGTCCAAACTCCACGGAGATGCCCCTCTAGCCCGCCTATGGTCCTTCCATTCCATGACCACACGTATCTAGAAAATAAACGTTCCTTTCCCTTTGATCAGCAGTAAAATTATGTTTTTGGCTGTTATAATGAAAGTCTCACTGAGAGGACAGCAGCTCTTCTAATTGGGATGCGGCGTTGCTTCGCTCGTCTCTGGAGTGTTATTTTCAGCGCTCATAGATCCTCTGCATTCGTAATGCGCTACTGAAGTAGCATGATCTTTTTTTCCTAACATCTGGAATACTGCATTTTACACAGAAGGTAGTGGAAAGGCGTAGCAGATTGTAATGCAGACACAATGCAGATGTGATTTCATAAGCAGCGATTGAAATGAAATATTCACGGTCATGCTACGTGAATGGATGAGCTAAAGACTAAAGAACCATGAATATTAGCTTATTTCCCGATGTTTAGTTTTTGCTTCAGGGCAAAAGATCATGTGCTTCATTCATGCAGGAATAAATGTGAATCATAGTCTCTGGATCAGCCTGTTTCCACAGTAAGAGGCATATTTTTCCTCCTAAGGGGAAGATGATTGACAACATCTGCTCTCTCAGTGTAATCTGTACATCGGTGCATGCTGCTATTGGCCAGTTGCCAGAGTATCGTTTTGTTGAGACAGCAGTATGGTTTACGATTTCTCATAAATCTCACCCGCAGAGGGACAACAACATGTAATTTGTGGTGTGTGCTGTTTACATGCAGGCGTGTTACAGCTGTAAATCTTTCAACAGGGCAGTCTGGATTGGTCACAATGCCATTTAGCATTCCCTTTCAAGACAGCAAACTGGAATAAATGGGCTCAGGGTTAGGAGCAGAGCTCTGTTGCCATGCAAAATGTCAAATTGGACTGCATATTCACCAGCTTGATGGCTCTACTTTATAGTGACCTGAAAAAGTGCTTCAGGATAGACATTGCTCATTTGTGCCCATCTATGAACATCTGATAACCTTCTGATCAGTAACCAAATGCCATAAACACTGGCCAAATGACTCTACCTTACATCAATATTCACCATCAAATCCAAATATTTCCCAAATTAATACCAATATTCACTATCATATTGAAATATTTCAAATCCAAATATTGACCCAACTAACAACAATAGTCAACATCAAATCCATTTTTTCCGTGCAGGCATGCCATTAATCTCCATTATATTCACCATTAGATCCCAATATTTTCAAGCTAATACAAATATTCACCATTAAATCTAAATATTTCCAAACTAACTCCACTATTCACCACGGAATCCCAATATTTCCAAATTGACACATATATAACTCATCAAATCCAAATATTTTCCCAAGTAACACCAATGTTCACCATCAAAACCAATTTCTGCAAGCATTAGATCAGCATTATGTTCACCATTAGATTTCAACATTCCAATAAAATACTATTATTTAATATCGAATCCAAATATTCACATCAACTGACACCAATATTCACATCAAATCCAAAATATTTTCATAGTGACACCAATATTTACCTTCAAAACCAAATATTTCTCCATCTAACACCAATGTTCACTATCAAAACCAAATATTTCTCCATCTAACACCAATATTCACCATCAAAACCAAATATTTCTCCATCTAACACCAATATTCACCATCAAAACCAAATATTTCCCTATCTAACACCAATGTTCACTATCAAAACCAAATATTTCTCCTTGTAACACCAATATTCACCTTCAAAACCAAATATTTCTCCATCTAACACCAATATTCACCATCAAAACCAAATATTTCTCCATCCAACACGAATATTCACCATCAAAACCAAATATTTCTCCATCTAACACCAATATTCACCATCAAAACCAAATATTTCCCTATCTAACACCAACGTTCACTATCAAAACCAAATATTTCCCTATCTAACACCAATATTCACCATCAAAACCAAATATTTCTCCATCTAACACCAATATTCACCATCAAAACCAAATATTTCCCTATCTAACACCAATATTCACCTTCAAAACTAAATATTTCCCCATCAAACAGCAATATTCACCATCAAAACCAAATATTTCTCCATCCAACACTAATATTCAACATCAAAACCAAGTATTTCTCCATCTAACACCAATATTCACCATCAAAACCAAATATTTCTCCATCTAACACCAATATTCACCACAAAATCAAATATTTCCCCTTGGAACACCAATATTCACCTTCAAAACTAAATATTTCCCCATCAAACAGCAATATTCACCATCAAATCCAGATTTTTCCCCAATTAACACTCATGTTCACCATCAAATTGAACAAATAATTAAACTAGTGGGGATTATATTCCAAAGACACACCAATCCCTGGTTTATTGCAATTTGCTCTGGACAGAGATGCTTTGGATGTTGATCTGCTCTGAACACTTATTATAGAGAGACAACCTGAAAGTGGTATATCAGTGTTAAGACAAAGATGCATGGATCTTCCATTGAACGAGGACTAACTGGAAAGTTAAGAGCACTGCACTGCTAAAAGTTAAAACATAGAGGGAAGGTACTTACTAGAGAATGCTGGGTTATTAATATGTAACTTTTGCTATATGTAATAGTTGCATCTCCATTAAGGATTATTGGACCGACTTGTTTTCTTGTCTCTCACGCTAGTTTTTCCTGGGATATGCTCCTGATCCAGCCTGATCCTGACCCGGAAAAAGCACTTACTGCTGAATGAATTATTAGACTTAATCCATTATGGGTTGTTATTCATTTGCCTGTGTCTGTTGGGGAATATTCATTATTGGCAAATAGTGGGTTGCTGTGGTCTAGATTCCACACTCTCAAATCCTAATCCAGGTATCTTACAACCCTGTTTTTGGTGATATGCCTTGAGATTAGTCAAAGTTTCAATTGGACTAGCATTATTTAGCTAACAAACATCTTTAGGAGGATATAAATGCTAATAAATGGTGTTTTAAACAGTGATTGGAATTAAACACTTTATGAGGGAAGTGCTGGTATTTGATTTTATTGTTATAAGAGAATTCATCGCCATCTTTCAAGAAAGTAGTCAACCATTAAACGCACAGAGGAGAAACTTTTCTCTTTGCTTGATCATTAGAAGTGCCTCAGAAATTTTTCTCAGCTCACAGAGATCAATGACAGTCCAAACGCTCCTTCTCCTGATAGTGATTTTAAGATGTATTCCTTTGTTTCGCTCCAGGGTGCTCTGAGTGCTGTATTAAATGCCTGAGCGGGATTCCCTACGCCTCACTCATCGCCACCATCCTGCTCTATGCCGGCGTGGCGCTCTTCTGCGGATGCGGGCATGAGGCTCTCTCTGGCACCGTCACCATCCTGCAGAACTATTTCGAAATTATCCGATCACCAGTTGAAACCCTGGACGTCTTTACCATGTGAGTACTGACTGCCATGAAAGCGTACACGCTTATGCAAAAACACGGTGGGAATTCAGCAGGTAATGCTTCTGTACTGAAGAAAGGTTTTGAGGTCAGATCCCAAGATTGTGACCACTGGGTGCTTAAACAAGATCTTAAGCTTGACCTGCTCAAGGTTTGAACTGCCTTCATGTTATTAAAGTAATGTTTTTGACATAAATGGAGAAAATATAATGAATATTCATTCATCATCAAAGCCCAACATTTCCAAATGGACACCAATGTTCACTATCAAATCCCACATCCCAAATAGACGTGGCATGATTGTATCATGGTCATACCATGGCCATGTCATAGTAATGTCACGGCATTATCGTGGCCGTATTTGTGGTCATGTCACGGCCGTATCATGGTTTTCTTCTTCTTCTTCTTCTTCTTCTTCTACTTCTTTTTCTTCTTCTTTTTCATATCTTGGTTGGTTCATAGCCATATAAATGCTGTATCACGGCAGTATCATGGCCATATCAGGACCGTATAATAATCATATCATAGCCATATAGTAGGTGTATCAGGGCCGTTTCTTTACCATATTGTGTTTGTATCGTGGCTGTATCATGGCCATGTCACGGTTATATCATAGCCATATAATAGTCATAGCCATATCATGGTCATAACGTGGCTGTATCATGGTTGTAACATGGTCGTGTTGTGACACACAGTAAAGCTGAAGACTGCAGATATGTGAATTTCGGGTAGTTTCCCCTGACACAGCACTGCAGAATCTCTCTACCCACCCACCCACACACATACACACACACACACACACACACACATACACACACACACACAGGAAAGATGAGACGAAAGATTGATCTTCCAGGCCTGAGTGTGAGGCTTTGGCTGTGGTCCCACTTAGGGAATTAAATTGTTCTGAAATCGCTCTGGGTTGCCGTAGTACACCTGCTCACTGTCTCTACCTTGAGAGAGAGAGAGAGAGAGAGAGAGAGAGAGAGAGAGAGAGAGAGAGAGAGAGAATATGAAAGCAGGAGAGTAGAAAATAGACAAAAAAATAGAAAATATTTTGTACTGTGCCGTGTGATGGATGGGATGGAGGGAGATATGGATGGAGGGAGATTTAGAGAAAGAGAAGCAGAGGTATATAAAAAAAATGAGGCAGAGGAGGAGAGGATGGAAAGAACGAGAGCAGTAGACGATGGTAGCAGCAGATTGCATTAGTCACCGGCTCCTTCTCTGCTCCGTACAACACGCCCACTGACCATCACACACTGAAATGCAGTAATGTGAGACTTAAACATTTTCACCTCTATATTAATGCGCAATTGAAAAGAGGATATAATACAGCACTCACGTGCTTTGTTATAAACACATTTACTTGCATTTACTCAAACCATTAAATAATAATCATGGTCATATTATTTGAAATAATATTGATGTGATTTGCCATGATATTCAATCTTCCACCGCAAACCAGGCACGTGAAGAGCCTTTTCACTCCACTGGTAACCACAAATTCTCCCTTCTGAAAAAGTAGTCTCATCTCTAAAAAGGAATTAGAGCTTTATTTATCAACACTTTTGACTGAAATATCAATAAAAATATCAAGCACACACTCTCATAGATTTTGAAGTGCTACAGAAATGAATGGATTTGCATCTTATGGGCTTTATGCACTCAGGTATATGACGCATTTCTGTTTTGACATAGTGCGTTTCTCACGTTTCCGGGTATCCCTGTTTCCATTCATCAGTACGCATGTGCATAAACCGTGCATACGCATGTTTCTATGCATAGAACATTTTTCCTTGCCCGTGTTCACGCAAACTCCTGGCCATGCATATGCAGGAACCCCTAGTGGTAGAAAAGTGCAATCGCACGTAAACTGATTATGATTCCATGCCATGCTTCATATTGTCTGTGACAAGCAGTGTCATGAGCAGGCTACTGGGCTTTTTAAAAGGAAGCTGTTTACCATATATGGCAATTTGTTGGCGTTTCTTTATGCAAATGTTTGTGGATGTGCCCAAGCACATCAATTTAGAACACGTGAGATTTATTCATCCCCCCTGCATACAGCTGTCTGATGAATGCCAATGGTTCTGATGGTTCCTACGCACAAACTTAGAACTTGTTCTATGCGCGCTTTGATAAATCAGACCCCAGATCAGCTAGCTGAACCAAAACCACAAAGGATCGGAGAAGTCCGGCAAAAAATGCAGTGCCATTGCTCTTTAAAAGGAACATAGTTGTATGTTACATATCCGATAAATGTCAATGAGATTGATCTTTGGGGGCTCTTGCAGACACCGATTGGAAAATACTGCAATCATGACTGTAGCGAATGAACCAGAAATGCAGTAACCTTGGTAAATATCATGCGGAACTGGGTCTGTAGGTAGATAGCAAGAAACATAACTTATATAAATATAACTGTGAAATACAACTGTTATGACTTCTCATACTGTATTTATCAGGGAAACTGAGCCAGTCACAAAAGGTTTCATTGTTTTGCATGGGCTTGGCTGAATGTAAGATCAGGATAACGGGTTTGACGTGTTCACTGTGTACTTTTGCAGGATTGATATCTTGAAGTACGTGATCTACGGTGTGGCTGCAGCGTTTTTCGTCTACGGGATCCTGCTGATGGTCGAGGGCTTTTTCACCACTGGGGCAATCCGCGACCTCTATGGAGATTTCAAGATCACGACCTGTGGCCGCTGCGTGAGCGCCTGGGTAAGATACACGGCTATGTTATATAGGGGATGTAACAAAATGCTACTATACCACTAAACCACTTGGAAACCCTGGAAAACACTGGGGAAAAGAAAAAAAAAAAAAAAACAGATGTAGAAATGTCAGCAGTGTCAGCATGGTGTGTGAATTCTGGCTCTGGCAGTTCCTCAACCTCTCCTACATCATTTCATAATTGGCCTTAACTAGAGACGTGTGCATGACAGTTTTACTATTTTCGTTTGTTCTTGCCTGTGATATTTTCTAACAAATTTACTTGGCCCTGTGTCCTAAAATATAAACAAACTAGTAGCCTAATTTAAATCACTGTGACCGTGACCAGGCAGTTACTAAGGATGAATCAACAAATGCTGTAAATGTATTACACTGCACCTCATGATCATGTTATAATAAATGTGGTTATTGTTTATCCTGAGAACTTCATATCTGATCACGCACTCACACATGCCTGAAAAACCTCCTGCTTAAATGTATAGCCTACAGACAACTTGTACGTCACTGTTGTTTAAAATATATTTAGGTTTGATTTACATATTACGTGCTAGACTATATACTAGCTTCGTTGGCAGATTAGTAAGGCATGCTAACAGTACTAGCTATGTACCATCACCTTAGGCAGCAACAACCTCTGCTACATCCTTCTAAGCTTTATTTTGTCTATACTTAATGAGAGGTTATCTATGACATGATAAGGTGAAACCAGAGTTATAAGTTTTGCTTCTGTTTTTGTAGGTTAAATTACAGTTCTGAGTGGGGAATTGAAGATTGTTGGAACTGGATCTGAGGGATCATGCCACACAATCGTTTGGATTTGTTGCTTAGAACTGCATAGAATGTGGCTTGTTGCTAAAACACACGCACGTAGGAAGTTTTACGTTGCTAATGGGAATGTAGAGTAATAATTTGAATATGACCATTAAACCCTCCTTGCGCTTGATTGACAGCTCTGCGTCTGAGCTCTGATTATAATGGGCCGATGCTGTTTATAGACACTCAGGCAGAACTGTATCATTAATTAAAAAGTGTCACTTTATTAATTACACCTCAAGTCATCAGCGGTTTATTTCTTGTGTCCTTCTCTCTCAGTTCATCATGCTGACCTACGTCTTCATGCTGGCCTGGCTGGGCGTGACGGCCTTCACCGCTCTGCCAGTCTTCATGTACTTCAACATCTGGAACATCTGCCAGAACATCACAGACGCCAACTTAGAGACCAACCTGTGCTTCGATCTGCGCCAGTTTGGTATGTGGTGACTGGAAGGGTCTCTTTGGTCTGGTTAAACAATTTTATACCACAGCACTGTTGAATTCTGGATTCTGATTGGTCAGAAGTTGCTGATTAAGTTGTGCGGCTGCAAATCACAGGTTTATATTAATGTGTTGGTATGTAACAAATAAAAAAAACATACTGTATATTCATGCATATGGTGACATTTTTTTGTGAGAAGGCATTTATTTGACATTTATGGAAGGAGTCTCCAGTGTCAGTGATTTGTAACGTCTTCAGGTCAGAGGAGTTTACACTTTCTGGTTTCTCGGTAACATGACAAGGTGCTTGGACCCCACAGATTGCTCCTATATTTTACTTTGTTAATAATGTACTTTTTGGACTATGGTTAATTTTATGACATATACAGTATATCCCTCCAGTATATTTTATATAGAGGCGTTTAGAATCTATACCAAGGTGCAATAATAATGTTCTGGTGGATCATAGTGGCACGAAACCTCACTAGCACACTTTACGTTTGTTTTTCCTTTCATTTGTCAGCCATTTGCACTGTATTTAAGGCGTAAAACACTTGAGACCATGCTGTTATAGGGAAATAAAAGTGTAAAAACCTCTGTCCTGAAGATGTCAGAAAGCTTTACCTCAGACTGTTAGCTCGGATAGTCCTGACACTGGAGACTCCTTCCATAAACGTTAAAAAACACTATAGAAGTATGAACCTGTGATTTGCAGCCGCACTACTGTCAGAGCTGCTGTTACAGAAAATGAATCAACACCTTCGAACCAATCCGAATCCAGAATTCAACAGCGCCGTGAAATAAAGTGATATACTGTAGTGCTCGTCGCACTTGACTGACAGCTCTGGTTATGAGTTGTGATTTTAATTGAGCGAGGCTTTTTATAGACATTCAGGTCTCGTTTCTCATTAATGGAAAGCAATGCCCCAAATTTTTTGAGCCTCACAAATCAACCCCGCCTTCTGGGATTTTTTTTTTTTCCCCTGTGGATTTTCTTTCAGGAATTGTAGCCGCTACTGAAGACAAGAAAATCTGCACCGACACAGCGGTGTTCAGAAAAATGTGTGCTTCTGACGAGGTCAGTATCATCCATAGCAGATATAATAATGATGAAAAAAAATGAATAAATGAATGGGAAAAAAAAACAGGGTAGAATTACTAATCAGATACTTTACAATTTAATTACAGTTTAAATGCAAATTAATCATACCCGAAAATGTCAGTATCTGGTTTCTTGCAGTAGACATATGGTGATGCGATGATGTGTTACCTAAATTTCCTACCTAGCTAAGGATACAATTTCCACTCATACCAAATATATTCAATCAGCCGATTCAATCATGTTTGGCATCCAGAGTTTCTTTCTGTAGCTACGATCGGTGTAGCTAACGGTAGTTTATCTCACCCAAAAATCTTTCGCGTCACTATTCACCTCAAACCCGAAAGTCAGTTCTTCTGTGATGTCACACTGTGTAGTCTATATATACTCCGTAAACACGTGTAAACGAAACTTCTCAGTGCAGCTGAACGCTACATTATGGAGGAGGCGGCCATTTTGGACAACCGGAATCACTTCCTTTTCTTTCGCTCACTCTGAAAGTTTAATGCAGTTTCACGATTTAGTTCGATGCAAGAATATGAGGATTTGGACTAAAGAGATTAGGATTAAAGAAACAAACACCGAACACTGAACATGTCATCGGCTGAGCAGCTACGTTTAGTCAAATTGTAAGGTTATGATCAGGTACGTATGATTTTTTTGGTTATGTAAGTAATAAAACACTTGGGGATGTGCTGTTATAGGAAAATAATCAGCTTTGTGGTGGTGACAGTAACTCTGCTTCATCACACTACACCAACATTAATTATTTTTCTTACAACAGTGTGACAGAGTGATGTATTCCTTTTATACAACAGCAATTTACCAATGATTACAATTTTTAATTCGTTAAAGAATGACATGATGTGCTTTTTTATCCGTTTATAGTTACGTTTGATGATGTGCAATGTCTGTGAAACCGGTTAGTTCCTGTTCTTAGTCCTGCGACTATAAACAATTTAATTCATGTTCTGTTCATGCAGACCATCTCCTGTATACATCCATGTGAATGAGCTGTTACTATAGAAACGATAGCATATTAGAACGCGCGTTCTGCTGTTATGGAAAATGAACCGGCACCTTCTGACCAATCAGAACCAAGAATTCAGCTCGAGATCATTTTTCCGAACAGATAAAGATTTTGACTTTTTTTTTTGTTTTTTTTTGGTCTCGGTTCTTTCTGAGCGTCTGAGTTTGTCTCCTTGACGTTTCTTTATTTGTCTCTCTCTTTTTCTCGTCTTGTCCTCCAGCTGGATCTGACGTTCCACTTGTTCGTCTGTGCTCTGGCGGGGGCAGGAGCGGCCGTCATCGCCATGGTGAGCCAGCTTATTCCTCAAGCTCTCTCGCTCGCTCTATAACTCTCTGTCTCTCTCTCTCTCTCTCTCTCTCTCTCTCTCTATCTCATTCTCTCCCTCTTTATCACACTTCATCACTCTCTCTACTGTTCTATCTCCCTCTCCGTACAGTAGATCACTGTGAGTCTCATTACAGCTCTCTCTGTCTCTCTCATACCATCCATCTCATTGTTTCTCGCCTAATCACTTCCTATCTCACTGTGTTAATCTCTCTATCGTTCCGTCTTCACGGCTCTTCACTTCTCTCCTTATACAGGGCCGAGCAAGTCATAAGATCATTAGCCAGCCCATGGGGACGTGAAAACTTCAGCGCTCTTTCTCCTGTTTTTGGTTGCGTGGAAATCAGATTAAAAAGGCTAAACAATGGCGATGTGGAAAGTCATTAAGAAAAGGCAAAAATCAATAAATAAATCAATAAATAAACGAAATGAAAAAGGTGCTAGTTAGGAATCGTGTCTGTTGCGTTCATTAATTTTTCAAGCAAAGAGGAGATATGAGAATTTTATACAGACTCCAGCAGGTTTGTAGTTTAGCAGGTGGTGGGATTTCAGAACAAGCAATAAATATACGAACCGACTGGAGCGTGTTACGTTTAAACATAAATGTAAAATGATTTTTGGAGGGAAAAAAAAACCCTATTCAGTATTTTTTTATTTTTAGAAGTTAATAGGTAGAAGGATGTTTTGTCTTTCTCTGGTTAATGAATTGATGAAGCTCTGTGTAATAAAAATCTGAGGCTAATGTCCAGTAGTTTATCCGCTCCTCCTACATCTCTCTATCTGTTTTCATCTTTATGTACTGTTTTCTTCCCATCTTCCTCCATCTCTGCCTGCGTTTCTGTCTTATTAACCTCTTTCTTTCTTTTATAATCCTCTACTGTATACTACCTCTCTCACCTTGTCAGTGTCACTCTGTTTCTCTCTCTTTCTGTTTCTCTCTCTTTCTATACATATCTGCTCTCTCTCTCTCTCTCTCAGTCTCTCTCTCTCTCTCTCTCTCTGTCTTTGTCTCTCCATCTCTGTCTCTCCCATTCTCAATTCAATTCAATTTCAATTCAAAGTATTTTATTGGCCTGATTGTTTACATACAATATTGCCAAAGTATCAATATAGATAAGAAAGGAGAATTTAATAATAATAATAATAATAATAATAATAATAATAATAATAATAATAATAATAATAAAATGATAAAAGAAATAATAGTAAAAATAGAATAAAAAGAAAATAGTTACAAAAATAAGTGCATAAAAAATACACACACACACACACACACACACACACATATATATATATATTTATATGAAAAATCAAGTGACAAAATGCAAGGTTCCAGTGTTCTGAAAGTATAAAGGTCCGAAAGTAAAAGTAAAAGGAATAATAATAAAAAATAGAATAAAAAGAAAATAGTAATAATTACAAAAATAAGTACATAAAAAATACAAATATATAGTGACAAAATGCAAGGTTCCAGTGTTCTGAAAGTATAAATGTTACAATAATTATGTACATTAACACCATAAAATAAAACAAAATACAATACGGTAAATGAGAGATAGAGTAAATAAACAGCATGAGTGTTTGTACGATTGTCCAGTGAGATGTGATCAGAGCAGTAGTTGGTTTCTGAGCATGTGCAGCTCAGAGATGAATTTTGCTGCAGCAGGTGCGTGACTCCGCCCCCAGTAGCACCTGCATTCGGTTTGTTTCTGATAGGTTGGAAAGCTGTGGTAAGAGCTTAGAGAAATTTCTCCAGGTATTTTTCTCTTGTGTCACGGAAGGTATTACAGTGAAGGAGGAAGTGAGCCTCTGTCTCAACCTCACCAGTCTTACTCTTTCTTCCTTTGGAAGCCATGTTTGTTTGTGTCTGCCTTTCTCTACGGCGAGGCCGTGATCACCGAGCCTGGAGTGTGTAAGGATCTGACTCTGTGTTGTATCTCTGACGCCGAAGAGGTTTTCTGCCAGCTCGTATTCTCTGTTTAGGCCCCGATAACATTCTAGTTTACTTTGGTTTTTACGTTCACTTTCCCAGTGGTCCAGATATACATTATTTCCTCGTTTTTATGATTTGTTTATGATTTGTTTGATGTTAGTTAGAAATAAGGGATATCTGCCTACTTCAGCTCTGCATGCGTTCAGTTGGTTCTTCTCTTCTCCGAACTCTCAGAGCGTCTCGACAGAACTCTATGGGATTCTATTCCCATTCTCTCTCTCTGTCTTTCTCTGTGTCTCTCTGTCCTTGTCTCTGTCCCTCTCTCTCTGTCTTCCACCTTCCTCTCTGTCTCTCTCTCTCTCTCTTTCCCGCCTCTTTTATGCTGTCTTGCTCTCTTTCTCTCTGACTTTCTTTCTCTCAACATCTGCCTCTTTCTCAGGCTTTATCTTTATGACAGAGCGGGACAGCTCTCTCTGGCATCTATCTTTTTTGTCTCTTCTGTATAGTACATGTAGTGTATAGTGTGTACAGTGTGTGTAATGTGTGTGTATAGCATGTGTATGGCGTGAGATGGTCAGGGGTGATGATTATTGCCCTGTGATAACGCCTGAGCTCTTGGTCTGTCCACACTGATAGCAGAGAAAGAGAGAGAGAGAGAGACAGAGAGAGAGACAGAGAGAGAGAGAGAGCTAACACAGTGTGACATGCCAGTGTTTAATGGAGGCTTTAGGGAACTTTAAAACCTACAACATTTATATCGTTCATGTTATTAGAGTTATAACTCATAAAAATGGGCGTGTGCGTGTGCAACATGTGAGTAGGAGGCAGATTTGCGAACACTTGTGGTGTATTGAGAGAGTGAAAAATGAGAAATAGAAACAGAAAGGAAAAGGAGAACACGCAAGAGACAAAAACAATTTTGAAGCAAAAACCGTTGCTTCAAAAATTCCTCTATCTCACTGAAGCGCCGTATATGCAGTCAGGTCCATAAGTATTTGGACAGTGACACAATTTTCATCGTTTCGCCTCTGTCCACCACTGTAATTTTACAGAGGCAAAATGACGAAAATTGTGTCAGAGAGAGAGAGAGAGAGAGAGAGAGAGAGAGAGAGAGAGTCATAATAAGTGAGGGGGATAGAGGGAAAACAGAGATAGGGAGAAAGAACAGAGAGAGAGAGAGAGAGAAAGAGTAAGAGGAATGCTCTGCATTGAAAATGCATGGGGCGCTGTTGCCATGGAAACAGAGGAGAGGAGAAGGGAAGAGAAGAGAGGAAGAGAGGAAAGTAAAAAAAAAGAAAAGTGTGTGTGTGTGTGTGTGTGTGTGTGTGTGTGTGTGTGTGTGTGTGTGAGGAAGCATCTTGTTAAAAAAAAAAAACAGCCACTCCCCTGCACCGCCAAAAAAAGACAAATACAGAAATATATAAATGGTGTGTGTGTGTGTGTGTGTGTGTGTGTGTGTGTGTGTGTGTATCTAGCATCCACACATATGTACACACACACGCACACACACACACACACACACACACACACACACACACACACACACACACACAGTGTGTGTAACTTTACAGTCATGCTCTTGTTAGGTTTATTATATAATTACATCATCACCTCAGCACTGCGTCCTTCTCTGAGCTGGAGCAGTTACAGTGAAAACACGCCACCTAGTGGCTGTACATCTCTTATTGGTTTGGATTTTCAGAGCTGAAATGTCTCGGCATGAAAAGTTTGTTTTTCATTATTATTTAAGGGGGAAAAAAGTTTCCTAATTAAAGTGTAAAACAGTGTGTTCTTATAGCCTGAAAGCAAAGGAGACTATAATCATTAAGAGACAGGAATTAGCGGTGTGTGTTAGGCGTAACGTGTTACTGTGACAAAACAAACAAACAAACAACAACAACAACAACAAAACATGACATTTAGATATATTTCAGTTCACAGATCCATTCCTCAAACTCTAAATATGTAAGTGTGTATAAAGAACAATATATAATATATAATACAGTTCCAGATTTTTGATCAAATCACAGATTAATAAAATGATTGATAAAAAAAGATAAAATGTTTACTATGCTTTATTTTTCTTTTATTACTACTATTTTTTAAAACTAAAAATAAACTAGTAAAAAGTAGTTAAAATATTTTTTTAAAATATTATTGTATAATATTTTGTAATAATATAACAATTATTATAATTATTATAATTATTATAATAATAATAATAATAATTATTATTATTATTATTATAATACAAATAAACATAAAATAGCAAAAGCTTAAATACACTATTAGAGTAAAATAAAATAATAAATAATATATATATATATATATATATATATATAAATATATATATATATATATATATATATATAAATATAAATATATATATATATATATATATATATATATATATATATATATATATATATATATATATACAGTAGTGTGCAAAAGTTTTAGCCACCCTAACAAGCAAACAAACAAATAAATAGATGACATTTTGCATCTGAATGATTTTTTCCTCACACCCGTCCTCTCTCTCTCTCTGTCCTGTGTCTGTGATGTCATTGGTCATGTGACAGATGGTGTCCAGCTCTGTCCTCGTGCGTAATTACGTCACACTGGTCACTCAGAGCCTGGGGAGATACTGCACACGATTCTGAAGCCCCGCCCACTCCACCGTCCCACACCTCACACACACTCGGTCTGGGATGTTGACTCCGTCGGCCATGACATGCAGACACGGAAACGACCCCCAGTCCTAATGACGTCCCCTTAATTACCTTAATTTAAAAAAAAAAAATTCCCAGGCTTCTATGTGTTCCTATTTCCACTTCCTGTATCCGGTGTAGTGACGTGGTGGTCCACCTGCCGAGCCGGTTCCACTGGAGAACCCAGTTCAATATCTTATCATACCATATTGGGTTCAGTAGTATCATCAAATATCGAATTGTTGCCTTGAAAATCAAAATCAAGACTGTATCGTATATTAGATATCATATCATAGCAGAGTCAGTGGTGTTGTCAAATATTGAATCGAAATATAAGAATAAAAATTTAAATTGTATCATATCGTATCATATCATAGTGGATTCAATGATATCAAATATTAGATGGTTGCGTTATGAGCTGAAATTGTGTCATATCATAGCAGATTCAGTAGCATCATCAAATATCGTATATACTGCAGCAGATTCAGTAGTATTGTCAAGTATCGTAGCATACTGCAGCAGATTCAGTAGTATTGTCAAGTATCGTATCATACTGCAGCAGATTCAGTAGTTTCGTCAAGTATCGTATCATACTGCAGCAGATTCAGGAGTATCGTCAAGTATCGTATCATACTGCAGCAGATTCAGTAGTATCGTCAAGTATCGTATCATACTGCAGCAGATTCAGGAGTATCGTCAAGTATCGTATCATACTGCAGCAGATTCAGGAGTATCGTCAAGTATCGTATCATACTGCAGCAGATTCAGGAGTATCGTCAAGTATCGTATCATACTGCAGCAGATTCAGGAGTATCGTCAAGTATCATACTGCAGCAGATTCAGGAGTATCGTCAAGTATCATACTGCAGCAGATTCAGGAGTATCGTCAAGTATCGTATCATACTGCAGCAGATTCAGTAGTATCGTCAAGTATCGTATCATACTGCAGCAGATTCAGGAGTATCGTCAAGTATCGTATCATACTGCAGCAGATTCAGGAGTATCCTCAAGTATCATATCATACTGCAGCAGATTCAGGAGTCTCGTCAAGTGTCGTATCATACTACAGCAGATTCAGGAGTATCGTCAAGTATCGTATCATACTGCAGCAGATTCAGTAGTATCATCAAATATCGTATCATACTGCAGCAGATTCAGTAGTATCATCAAATATCGTATCATACTGCAGTAGATTCAGTAGTATCATCAAATATCGTATCATAATATACCAAATTCAGTAGTATCATCAATAATCGTATCATACTGCAGCAGATTCAGTAGTACCGTCAAATATCGTAGCATACTGCAGCAGATTCCGTAGTATCGTCAAGTATCGTATCATACTGCAGCAGATTCAGTAGTATCGTCAAATATCGTATCATACTGCAGCAGATTCAGGAGTATCGTCAAGTATCGTATCATAACATACCAAATTCAGTAGTATCATCAATAATCGTGTCATACTGCAGCAGATTCAGTAGTATCGTCAAGTATCGTATCATACTGCAGCAGATTCAGTAGTATCGTCAAGTATCGTATTATACTGCAGCAGATTCAGTAGTATCGTCAAGTATCATATCATACTGCAGCAGATTCAGTAGTATCGTCATATATCGTATCATACTGCAGCAGATTCAGTAGTATCGTCAAGTATCGTATCATACTGCAGCAGATTCAGTAGTATCGTCAAGTATCGTATCATACTGCAGCAGATTCAGGAGTATCGTCAAGTATCGTATCATACTGCAGCAGATTCAGGAGTATCCTCAAGTATCATATCATACTGCAGCAGATTCAGGAGTCTCGTCAAGTGTCGTATCATACTACAGCAGATTCAGGAGTATCGTCAAGTATCGTATCATACTGCAGCAGATTCAGTAGTATCGTCAAATATCTTATCATACTGCAGCAGATTCAGGAGTATCGTCAAGTATCGTATCATAACATACCAAATTCAGTAGTATCATCAATAATCGTGTCATACTGCAGCAGATTCAGTAGTATCGTCAAGTATCGTATCATACTGCAGCAGATTCAGTAGTATCGTCAAGTATCGTATCATACTGCAGCAGATTCAGTAGTATCGTCAAGTATCGTATCATACTGCAGCAGATTCAGTAGTATCGTCAAGTATCATATCATACTGCAGCAGATTCAGTAGTATCGTCATATATCGTATCATACTGCAGCAGATTCAGTAGTATCGTCATATATCGTATCATACTGCAGCAAATTCAGTAGTATCGTCAAATATCGTATCATAACATACCAAATTCAGTAGTATCATCAATAATCGTGTCATACTGCAGCAGATTCAGTAGTATCGTCAAGTATCGTATCATACTGCAGCAGATTCAGTAGTATCGTCAAGTATCGTATCATACTGCAGCAGATTCAGGAGTATCGTCAAGTATCGTATCATACTGCAGAGATTCAGTAGTATCATCAAGTATCATATCATACTGCAGCAGATTCAGTAGTATCATCAAATGGCACATCATTGCTGTAAGAATTGTAATCTTATCATATGATATTGGGTTCAGTAGTATCGTCAAATATCAAATAATTTCCTTAAGAATCAAAATCAAAATTGTATTGTATCGTATTGTAGCAGATTCAGTAGCATTACAAAATATCAAAGCATTGCCTTGTAAGCAACATGACTGACATCAGTATCTATAACGTCATGGTGGACCAGCTGGGCGAGGGGAACCACCACGTTCTCCAGTAAAAAGTAAGCGAGGAATCCTTCAAAACTTAACCTCCTGAACTTACACTCCGATCGGAGATACATCTAATCAGTAACTCGATTGTTGTTTTGATGGTGGTTTAAACGCGCTAAACACTTCCCATCCCGTGTCCTTCCTCCGTCACGTTCCCTCTGAGACCATGATGCGTATTAACTCTCCTGGTTCATGACCTGCATCCTGAAGTGTTTATGTTTATTATAACAATCTAAACTTTTGACATTTTTGAGTGCAGTAACTTCCCTGCGTCGCGTACTAACCCCGTGTCCGTGGCCGGCGCGGCTCTGTTGACGCAGGTGCACTACCTGATGGTCCTGGCGGCGAACTGGGCCTACGTGAAGGACGCGTGCCGCATGCAGAAGTATGAAGACATCAAGAGCAAGGAGGAGCAGGAGCTACACGATATCCACTCCACTCGCTCCAAAGAGCGCCTCAACGCCTACACATAAACCGCACACACACACACACACACATATACACACACATATACACACATACAAACAATCCCAAGCATGCTCTTTCCCTTCCCTGAACAACACACACACACACACACACACACACACATATATAAGCACACTTGTATGTAAACACATGTAATGATTTGATTGGTTAGAGGATCAGCGCCAGGATGGACTTACACACACTTGTTTTTTTTTTGTAGTATTTTTATTGTTTGTTTTTTTTTTTTTTTTTTGCTTTTGAATGTTTCCATGACGTTGTCTGTTATTTTGTTGGCTCTTCTCCATCAACGTTGCGTCAAAATATGAACAAATCCGCATCCGATTCGTGAAGCTATCATACGGCATCAAAATCGGCTTGAATCGGCTTCAGATGTGTGAGCGCAGACTCCACCCACTAGCCCCTTATTTGCATGTCATATGCATATGACACGCCCCGATTTACCCTCATATACATCTAATTTACATGAAACACACCCCATTTTACGCAGGTGTTGCACTAGCTTTCTAAAATGGTAATGTTCTGCTGGATAATATAGTATGTATAAGAAATATATTATTTCGGTTAATTCCATCATGTACATTTACGGCATTTGGCAGACGCCCTTATCCAGAGCGACTTATATCTTTATTTCATTTATACATCTGAGCAGTTGAGGGTTAAGGGCCTTGCTCAAGGGCCCAACAATGGCAGCTTGGCAGTGCTGGGGTTTGAACTCACTACCTTTCAATCAGTAGCCCAATGTCTTAACCACTGAGCTACCACTTAAGCATAAGCTTTTTCTTTTACGATCAGTTTTGATCATTAGCAACTTTGATGAATAAGAGCCATCCGTCTTTAAAGACACGGATATCACACGCCAACAACATGTCAAACTATGTTTTTTTTTAATATACATGTGGAGCTTTTAATTATCCAGCTCCGTTTTCAGAGGAAAGAGGATTATGATATGTCATGTCTGACAAGATCGGCAAATCAGCCGCATTGCTAGCTACACTATTGTTTATACTTCTCCGGGCATAAATAATACATGTGTAACATTTTTAACCTCAGTATTAAAACATTAAACTTACTGGAAAAATAAAAATGTGATAAATAGATTAAGAAAGCTAGCTGGCTAAGAATCTAGCTACTTAACGTCATGTTAGCGCTGTTACTTTGACTTTAACGTGTTATTGTTTTCTCAACAAACTGCTCGATATTTCTCAGAAAGGGTTTTATAATCGAAACACGTAAGCGCATCGTATTTGTGTGAGTTTAGGTTTTTCAGAGGACTAGCATAGCTAGCACTGCGGCTAGTTTAGCGATACGACTCCTGGGCATAATCGCAATCCTTTTACTCCTGAAAACGAAGTTTACGTTACGTTAAACAAACTCTGATGTATTTCGATGACGTTAACTTTATTTAAGTGTTGCTTTACTCACGTTGACATAAACTGGGCCTCGTGTTGTTGTTGTTATTGTTTTGTTTTTTCGGGTTTTTTTTAACATCCAAAGCTAAAACGTGACCAAACTTGTATGATTTCACAGATTCTTTTCCAGCAAATTGTCGGTTTTGAGATCCGAATAAACCTTAAAATGACTTTTTTTAAAATTATTATTATTTTTTTTTTTTACAAAAACGATTAAGTCTCAGAAACGTACGCTAAGAATACGAAGAAGCTGTGACACTGGTGCTTCATCTCAAATCGTTTTTAAAAGCTATAAAGTGCGTACTGTATTTGTTCTAAAAATAATTTCTAAAAAAATTCTAAAGATTCTGGATTAAAGAAACAAAATGGCGGGAAAAACGTCTTTTCGTTAAAATGGGCACCTTTCTGATTGGAGAATTGTACAGATTATATTCCAGCATGTTCTCTAAAGATCGCAAGAGCCAGAAAGACCTTAAAGTTACTTTTTAATCGCTTCAGTGTAGCTTTTTATCGTACGTCAAGTATATCATGATGTTATTTGACACTGGTGCTTCGTCTCAGGCTGTTCGTAAAGCTGTAAAGTGAGCAGCACTTTTCTAAGTAAGCTAGAAAGTCACCACATGAGCTGCAAAGACATCCAGAGAGGATATTCTTTATTATTATTATTATTATTATTATTATTATTATTATTGCCAAGTTGTTACATTGAGACAAAAAGTGATTCAATTTAGGTTCAAATGATGACACTGAAGAGTTTTGGAAACAGCAACATGACATTACAGCAAATATCTTAATGAATCCATCTTACAGAAATATTTATTATGAATAATATTACAATATTCATTTTGGACTAATTTGAGCTAGCTAAAAATGATGAAGGTTAATGGAGCAAAAAGAGAAAGACATAGAAAATAAGTGACCTGAAAATCATGAGGTACTAATAAGGTATGAGGTTAAAAAAAAATGTAATAATAATAATAATAATAATAATGACAATGATGATGATGATGATGATGATGATGATGATGATGAATAGCCTCTCTGAGCTTCCATAGAACTTTGTGAGTAAAACGAAATAAGAAGGAAAGCGAGATGTCCTTGCCGATCGAGCGCCTGGTTCAGATTTGCCTTGGAGAGATTCTGTAGATTCTTCTCTCATCCATCACAAGCCATAATCTCACTAACATCCTCCGGTTTTCCTTTCGGCTTATTTTTTTAAGCTTTAACTTTTTAAAATCCTTCAATGCGAGATTAAAAAGAAATCGAACATCACTCCTCTGCACTGTATATATACATATATCTATATCTATATCTACAGTATATAAATGTATACTTATATTTCCAGTCTTGTGATGATTTGGTGTGATGTTTGGGTGATACCCTGAAGATCACTGTCCATATCAGGGACAAAAATAACATGTAAGAAATAGATCATTAAATAATCATTATTAATAAAAATGTTTTTTTTTTTTTTTTTTGGGGGGGGGGGGGGGATTGTAATTGAAGATTAAATTCGAACGTTGCTGCCAACATGAAAAAAAAAAAAAAGGAAAAAGAAAATTTTCCTAAAAATAATAGGGCACTATAATTTCATTATTAGTATTATTTTTTATTTTATTTAAAAAAAATAAATAAATGATTTTTTACTACTCCGTTTTATTTGTTTTATTACAGAATTAGTGAATGGTTGCAACAATTTTGAACCACTGCAAAGGCTTTTCACAAAATTGAAAATAATCAGTTACAACCTCAATGAAAACATATATATATATATATATATAAAATGTAAAACAAATACAAGTTAAATATGTTTATTTAGATTTTTATCTCATTTCTTTTTTTTCTTCTTAATAAATGGTCAATTTTGTGCCCTGTTACTTTTGGGACATCTTATTTATATATAATACCTTTGATTTTATTTGATTATTTGACATTTTATGATCTGGACCAAGCTCTTTTGACTGGATTTTATCTTTTCGCCCATCGTGAGCTTTTTTTTTGTTTGTTTCTTCTCATTGTAAGTGCATTTGGATCCAGTGCCGAGTCGCTGTACTGCTAAATCTCCAGCATTGGTTTTTACACCAAACTGAACAAAAATAAATAAATAAACAAATAAATAAACAAATCATTGTATTAGCTAAAGACAGTGAAGCTAGTCGTTGTGTGTGGCATGGTTCTAAAATAGTTTTTAACTGATTACAAAATAAAAAATTAAAAATAAATAAAAAAATAAATAAGACAAAGGATTATTTTCATTTTGACACTGACTGTCTTGCAGATATTTTCCTCTTCTTCTTCCTCTTCTTCTCTAGTGTGCAGTATTTGAATAGCTAATGGAGCAGTGTTAAAGGATAAATATCTTACTCGGTTCTAGTGTTTGAGTTTCGTCTTAGTTTGAAACAGAAGAAAACTGTTCTGATGTTGCATATACAGTATTCATCTCTCTCTCTCTCTCTCTCTCTCTCTCTCTCTCTCTCTCTCTCGTATCAGTCTTTTGTACTTTCACTAAGAATGCTTTGTAGCTGGCTGTAAAATTAATCAGTTTTTGTACATAAATGTGCCAACAGCTTGACAGTGGCTTTTTTCTTTCTTTCTTTTTTTTCTCTCTCTCTCTCTCTCTTTTTTTTTTTCCATTTTTGAACTGTAGAATTAAACTTGCTTGCAGAAATAAAGACACTTGTGTACTTGTTAATAAAGGATTCTTTGTCCGCTTTGTTGTTTCATTTGAATCTTCATGGGCCGCTACAGAGAGCTTCAGCTTTAGTGTCATAGTCAGATCACAGATGCACATCATTATTCAGTCTAATGCTACACGTTTAGTACATTAGAGCTAAAAAAAAAATGAAGGAGAAATGAAACCATTAGAGATCTAGAAATAATGAGGACGAAGGACTGGAGACGAGAAAAGTGAGAAAAACCACGAGAAAGAGTGAGATCTGGAAATAACAATGGGGGGAAATGAGATTTTGAGATAATGGCCTGCCAAATAATAATAATAATAATAATAATAATAATAATAATAATAATAATAATAATAATAATAATAGTCAATATCCAAAGTGAGGGTCAGACCAGAAGCGAACATAATCATCATTACATCTAAAAAAGGTTTAGTTTTAGTGCATTAGACATTTTAAAAAAAAATAAAATAGAGAACATTAGTGAGATCTGCAATATTATGAGGAAAAATAATAGAAGTCAGTAACCAGAGCGAGAGTCAGATCACAGGAGAATCCACAAAACATCAATAAGAGCTATGATGGAAAGAACAAAGGCTAGGAAACGGAAATTATAAACAAAGAGTACATATTATAAAAGTCAACAACCGCACAGTTCCATCTAGTGGAGAAAATGAAAATGAAACGAAAAAACAAACAAACAAACAACTCTCACCCTAACACACTACACTACACTGATGCTTCTGCTGACCTCTTCACCTGGATCAGGTGGGTTAAATATTAATGATAATTCATCATAATGAATCATTGTTGATCATTTTACCTTTTAATCTATTAAAAAGTAGCTCAAGGTGCTTTATGAGCAAGATTTAAATATATATATATATATATATATATATATATATATATATATATATATATATATATATATATATATATATATATATATATATATATATATATATATATATATATATATATAGTATGGCAAAGTGTAGCTCAAAAAAGAATGAAATGAAACAAATAGAAGTAAATAAGCAGTAACTGTGTACATTAGAGTAAAAACATTAATGAAGTAAATTGTGTAATAATTACAGTACATGGTGCTAAGATAAAGAGTTTGTGTTTTTACCTCACAGCCCTTTTCCCTGCTTCAACACTGTGGCTTTGCTTCTTTTAGTCAGTTTTATTGGTCTATTAAAATGATTATGAACGTGAAGAGCTGATAATAGAGTTCTAGTGTTTACTGTAGTAGTGAGAGTCTAGGGAAAAAAGGGAGAAAAAAAAAACGTTTTATAACAAATCAATGGAAAATGCAAACACATAAATGAATTGAATTTATTTGTTTATTTATTTGTGTTTGCTTACTTAGTTATTTCCTTCCTTCCTTATATTCTTTTCTTTTTTCCTTCCTTCCTTTGTTTGTTCATTTGTTCATTCTTTTGTTCGTTCCTTCCTTCTTTCCTTCCTTCCTTACATTTACATTTTACCTCTATTCATTTAGCAGATGCTTCTATCCAAAGCGACTTACAAATCAGGAAACACAAGCAAAGCGATATATCAAGCGGAGGACAACACAAGTAGTGCTACCACACAAGACTTTTAACCGGGTTCTAGAGAAGCAAAGTGTGCAGAGTAGATGCGTAAGAGCCAGTGTACAGAGCCCTCCACTTATATTGGCACCCTTGGTAAATATGAGCAAAGAAGGCTTGAAAAATTGTCTTTATTGTTTAACCTTGTGATCTTTCATTTTAAATAAAAATTCACAACCTGAAGAACTTTGGACGTTTCTATGCTACACTGTTTTGACTGAAATCCTGCACACTCTCTTAACAGCTGCCATTATATCATTTGATAGAAAAATACAAGCAACGTGAAAAAAATAAATAAATAAAATAAAAATTCTGCACTCTTTGTATTCTGCACTATGGATAAACGATGTGTAAAAAAGTTGAGCTGTGCTACACGTTCAGACCAGAGTGTGGCAGTGGAGAACTATAAAAGATTCCCCAGTCTCCCACCTGAAGCTCAGGAGAGTCGCTGATGGAACGTCAGCAGGTCTGTTACTCGTCACTGACATCTCCTTTTATTTGTATTTATACGTGGTTCAACAGAAATCTTCTATTCTTTCAAAGCCTTTTAGATTTTTTGACAACATTTTTCTTTTCTAACAGCAGTCTCAGAAACTGTATAACGAACTTTCAGTCATACAAAGAATAAATTATGTAAGGAATAAAAGATTTAGGGTTGTGCTGTTGTAGTAAAATAATCAACGACATTGTGGTGGTGTGATACCACCCTGAAGTTGATTATTTTCCTCAGCGGTTAAGACATTGGGCTACTGATCGGAAGGTCATGAGTTCAAATCCCAGCACCACCAGGCTGCCACTGTTGGGTCCTTGAGCAGAGGCCGTTAACCCTCAACTGCTCCCCGGGTACCGCAGCAAAAATGGCTGCCCACTGCTCCGGGTGTGTTCACGGTTTGTAGTGTGTGTGTTCACTACTCACAACTTCTAATGTGTGTGCACTAATGTGGATGGGTTAAATGCAGAGGACAAATTCCAAATATGGGTTGCCATACATTGGCCTTCACATGTCACTTTCATATTGATTTGCCAACTATTACAATCTCTTATTTATTGAAGAATGACACGTCATACTTTTTATCCATTTACAGTTACATCTAACGTTCCGTAAACATGTTAATTCCTATTTTCACTTACGACAAAGTAGCTACACAGCAAAATCCCCAGTGTTGATAGAACACCCAGAGTGTTGATTTGACACCCTACAGTGTTTATATGTGTCCAATTGGTTCAATCAACACTGGGGATTTTGCTGTGTACGGTATAAACAATTGTTCCCTCACCAGCCTCTCTCTCTCTCTCTCTCTCTCTCTCTCTCTTTGTCTTTATCGTCTTTTGTTCCCGAGAAACAGCAAAGCATAAACCCCTCTGTCCTGAAGATTTTCCCATGTCTTCAGCTTTACCTCTGTCTGTTACAAAGCGCTGACACTGGAGACTCCTTCCACAACATTTTAAATAAACGTCTCCGTATTAACAATCGCGCAGTTTAGCAGCGTCTCAAAGGTAGTCTATTATTAAATGTCTTTCTTTAATGACAAAGAAAAATGATGTGGATCAGCTAATATTTTTTGTACAATAAATTTAGCTATTTTCAAATGACACGCTAAAGCAGAACAAATAAAGCACGAACATTTATAACAACAATTCTCAAAGAGTTTATGGAGACCTAAAAGTTTTGCACAGTACTATGCTATACTGTATATATATATATATATATATATATATATATATATATATATATATATATATATATATATATATATATATATATATATATATATACATACATAAATTTATTCAGCACATTCTATTCAGATTTTCTTTCTTTTCAGGAATCAGCAAAGTGAATATAAAGCATGTAGACAAGTATAGTATAGTATATTGCACAGATAGAACAAAACTAAATACTGTACATGTATTGTTTCAGAGATGAAACAATATGATGATCTGATATCCAAAGTGACTTGTGAAGCAGAATCCAATCCAGTGATTATTCAGATGAGTTGTTTTGTTTTTCTTCTTCTTTTTTCAGGGAAATAGAAAGATATCAGTTGATTTCCTCAGATGACCTTGAGAGCAGATGAAGGATAACGTATCTAATAAAACACACACGGTAATATATCTGAGGAGGGGGGAAAAAAAGGCAAGGAAACTAATAAATTATTCAGTTAAATTCCATTTCAATTCACTAAGCTTTACTAGCGAGTTTCACCACAGCATTGTGAAAATGACAAGAAGCTGTTTAATGTGAAATGCATGAAGTGCTGCAGGTATTGACCGAAACCATAGTGTGTCAGAAACCAGAGAGGGATATGACAATCACGTTCTAATTTAATCTCTCTCCCTCTCGCCGTCTGTTTCTGTTTCTTCTGGATGAGGATTTAACACACGACTGATCCATTAGCAAACACACACACACACACACACACACACACACACACACACACACACACACACACACACACACACACACACGGGTGGCCAGGAGATAACAGAACCGATGGACCATTCGGGAATGTCAGCACTCGTAAGACTCTAAGCCAAATAACGAACCCTTTAAATCCGCAGAGTGGACTGATCCAGGATCAGCCTCATCAGCACAAAGACACCTGAATCTGTACTCAGAGACTGAAAGAGTAGAAGAGCAGTCACGTTTCACACGCACTCAGGACTCGGTGGTGATGACATGTGCCGTATCTTTTCTCCTGAGATCTGAGACAGGTACAGGATGGAGACAGATGAGGAGGTATTTATGGTAGAAGTTACCACTTTTCTTACATACAAATGTGGCCCAACACAATACAATACAACACAATACAATACAATACAATACAATACAATACAATACCATACGATACAATACATAACAATACAGTACAATACAATATAATGCAATACAGTACAACACAATACATTATATTACAGTACAATACAATACAATACAATATAATATGAGTACAATACAATACAATACAATGCAATACAATACAATACAATGCAATACAACAGAACAATTGAACACACAAGTGGCAAGTGTTACTGTGTCATAAAATTTAAGAGCCAATCACATTCCAGTATGCCAATGTGACCATGCAACACCAGTTTACCAGGTGAAGGGCATGTGTGTGTGTGTGTGTGTGTGTGTGTGTGTGTGTGTGTGTGTGTGTGTGTGTGTGTGTGTGTGCGTGTGTGTGTACAGTTGTGGGTGTTTCCAATACATATACAGTATATTATTAGAGGCTGGATTTTATACTGAGGAAAAAGTGTGACCATTTTCAGTTCTCTAAAGACTTTTGAGTAAATCAGAGCCCTGAACTTTCTGTTACAAATCCTTACCACTGAGAATTATACTCATTTTTAAAGGCAGGTAAACTTCAGAGGCTCACATAATCATCTGTCTTCAGTGCAGTTAAAGAAATGTAACATTCCCAAGTGTGCACAAGTGCCTTGAATGACTTCACCTCTCGCCACCTTTGAGAATTTAAAATCAGTGGCGATGGATTTGGAATCAGTTTCATGGGAACCCATCGACCCATGGCGGAAATGTCACTGTTTACATCAAGGAAGCAGAAACAAAGCAATCTACTGCCTATATAAATAAGTGTGCACTACATACTAGTGTATAAAATAGTAGCTCCTAAACCATACATTTCATGTAACATCACACTGTATAATTGATGCCATTTTGAGGTCAGAATATAATAACGGCTGCGCTAAAGACATGCATTTCATTTGCTATGCTGTTATTCGAAATAACCGTATAGGAAGCAAGGGATTAACATTTTATTTTACCATCAAAATACGTGGGTTGCCACCATCAGAAAGGACTATGCATACCAGAAATGGAACCGTGTATACTGCTGATGTCTTTTTATCTTTTAAAGACAGGAGGTGTTACCAGGTTCAAACATAACAACATAATCCTAACATTGCTAAAACAAAATTATATAAAAAGCATCGGCTGTATGTACTTCCTGCCCTCTAGCAGAGAGATGCTAAAACAATCTGTGTGTGGTGTGAGGGATGTACAAGCCCGGAACAGGGGAATAAAATCAAAACAGCAAGATCGATTAGCCTCCAACTGAAACCCAGCCATGAACATAATGAGACCTCACACTCAGTCGCTAATGAAATTGCTGGTCATAAACACTGGTCATGTGCATAACGCATAAACATGATGAAAAAGGGTGCAGTGGTGTGTAGAATTAACACAAATATTAATATTAATTAACATTAATACTAATGTTAACATAATATTAGTATATAGTAAAACACAGTAATGCAATCACATCAGCAGCTTCCTTCTACATTAAGAGTTACACAAAACACACATTAAACGCATTAAATTTTGCATGAAACTCTATATAGCCAGGTCATAGCCTCACAGACATTTTGGCCCTGTGCAGCTTCCATAGTGTGACCAAAACAAACATGGTGGACAACAGAGACAAGACTGTTTAAAGTAAACTATACTAGATAACAGACAAAACAAATCTCGACAGCATGTAACAACACAACAGGTAAGTCCAGTAAACGTCCTTGCTGGTGAATGTGTGTTTGATATGCAGTTTATATGGCAGGTTGGAGGTGATCAATATCGTGTTAGCTACATGAGAATGCTACATGCTAATTCCACGTGTGCACCAAAATATTTTCCAGTGGACATTATTATATAGTACTGGACATGTTTGTGTAAATGTATTGCTGTTCATCTGAAATGCCGAGTTCAGTGTTACACACCTGGGCAGCCATTTTCCTTTCATTTGTTGTCTTTTTACTGATATCAGAACAGAAGTGAATAGAAGACATGCAGAGAAAATACCACACCAATATAATGGACGGCTAATGAAATAGGGCAGAGTACTGAGCCTTGAGGTACCCCAATGCAGAATCTGCATGAAGCTTCGTCAACTTTAAAAGTCTTTATTTAAATGCAGTCTTCCATTTTTCTTCTCCACTACACTACATCTTGTCCTAGACTCAATACCTCAATAACATACACAATCACACTCACTGTGCTCCAATCAGTACAATAAGTAAGCAGCATGTTTGGACACCCTGGTAAAGTCTCATGTCCAATTTCAGGCAGCTGCCACCTTAGCTACTTATTTTGACCAAATTTAAGGCCAACCTTGAATACGTCCTTCTTCGTATAGGCTATCCCATAATTCAATTCGCAGGATTCCATGAAGGTTTCTACAATCTTGGTGGCTCAAACCTTCGCACCAACGTAGAAGTGTTTTGTATTTGTTTTTTTGTTTTTTTCAAACAAGTCATATACTAGACTGCCAGAAGTGGTTTTGTGGCTAAAATAAACCAACTAGCATAACACAACCCCATTGCTTATGCTGCAAGTTTGTGCAGCCAACTTGCTAGCTGATATGAATAGTTTGCTATTATATTTAGCAGTCAGTAGACACCTGTTTATCAATCTTATCTCTTTTTTTTAATTTTTATTTTTCTATAACTTTGTGAAGACCTTCCATTTATATAATCATCACTGAAGCTAATTTATTTTTATGTCTACACCTAACTCTAACCCTAATGCTAACTGTTACCTCACTAACCAAAGCAAATATTTTGGCTGTTTAAGTTTTTTCAAATTTAAAAAAAAAAAAAAAAACCTAATGAAGACCGGGTGATTGTGATGGCACTATCCTATCGTTGTGACAACATTTGTTTCTCACAAAGGGCTAGTCCTGGATTAAATTATAGGGACTGAAGATTGAATGACATTGTTTATGGAGTGTCATGTGGTGCTTGTGGTAGGCAATGTAATTATAATACAATGTGATTATAATACATCACAAATATAATTGCTATTGAGGACAAAGTGAGGTGGACTGAGTACTGAGCCTTGAGATACACCAGTGCAGAGTCTGAATTAATATGACTAAAAATAAAATAATGTGTTTTGATTATTATGATATATCATCTAAACAACTATAATCAGATGCCGGCTCTCTGCACAGACGCTAATGCCTGGGTTTTATCTGATGTACTAACTGTATTTGAATCCTATCCTTACCCGCTCTTACGGATGCATAATGTAGTGTGAGTCACTATGTTTGATGCGACCTCTTGTTCTCTGTCATTGTCCTTCACTTGCTCATGCACTCGACTCGGAACTCGAGTGGAAGTTGAAGTAATTGACAAATCCAGAAGGATCACACATTACTGCATGCGAAAGAACCTCAAGTAATAAATTAAAATCCTATCAGTGAAACTACTGCTGATGTTTTATTAATGAGAGCATTATTACTACAAAAAAAACACCACCAATATAAGAAACTGAAAACAGAGAGAGAAAAGAATCAGGCAGTAGAGGCTTGTGGGATAAATCAGCTTAGAAATAAATATTTTTAATAAAAAACCATGTGTGATTTTAATAATTGTATTCATGAACACTTGCTGCTTTGTTTCCTGGTTGTCTCACTTCAGCTCCAGCTCTTGTTGATAATCACTCACAGCTGCTCATGAATAAAGTCCTTCGTATCTATAATCCTGCTTCTTCTATGTTTTATGTGTTCCATAGTTTAGTTAATTAGATGTATTCTTCCTTGTTTCTGTTCATTTCTTTGTTAAATTCCTTTTTTTATTTCTTTAGATTTTAGCTTCTGTTTCTTTTCTAGTTACACTCCAGACTTTTATGTGTCTGGTTCATTTATTTGTCCCGTTCGGTCCCTCACATGGTCAGTTCTTTCTGTTCTTGTTACTGTGGTGCTCGTTAATTATTCTACTCTGTTGCATGTTACCATTAGGGGTGTAATGATCAGACGATTTGGATTGATGAATCGATTTAAGGCAATGATTGAAACGAATCCAGGCAACAATCAGAAACGGATTATTATTGATTATAAATCAGTTAGTCAAAAAAGGTCCATCACTCTGATACTTAAAATAGTCCTTCTCTACACCATCATCATTCACAGATTAATGGAAGACCTACCCCAGATTCTGAACAAAGTTGGTAACATGGCGATCTCAGGCTACTAAATGGAATCATATCATATCGCATCGCATCGCATCGTATCATATCGTAGCAGATTCAATGGTATCGTCAAATATTGAATCGTTGCCATAAAGGTCTAAATTATGTATCATGTGGAAGCCTGAGTTTTACATCCCAGTTACAACTGACCAGCAATGATCACTCTAAATCATTCAAGCAAAGCAGCTGACAGAAGTAACTGGAAAATAACTTAAAAAAAACAACAACAAAACTTTGATATTTAAATCAGTTTTGTACTAAAAAAAAATGGAAGGCTCATTGTTCTACAAACACAAACAACAGTAAATAAACAACTGAAACTGAGCCACTGAGTTGACATGGTGATTATTTTCTTTAATGTCATTACAAATGAATATTTTGTAAATGGTCTGCACTTATATAGCGCCTTTCAACCTTTGCGGTTCACAAAGCGCTTTACACTGTGTCTCATTCACCCATTCATGCACACACTCCAATGGCAGCAGAGCTACCATGCAAGGCACCTGCCTGCCATCGGGAGCAACTTGGGGTTCAGTGTCTTGCCCGAGGACACTTCGGCACATGGAGTCATGTGGGCCGGGAATGTCCGACCTGAGCCACAGCCACCCCAATATTTTGTGGGCGCAAGTTATCTTGAGATACCAAAATCATGGCCACAAATTGTATAACTTGAGCCCATGACTCAATACGTTGTGGAACGTTAATGGATATGTGGCCTCCAGTTAATTATTTTGCTTCCCGAAGCATCCTTGAGAATTTTGTAGGTAGATTTTTTCAGACTATATTTAGCATCTTTGAAGCTGGCCACGTTGTCTCTAGAAACAAAATCATTTTCCAAAAAAACTAAAACGACCTAGTGCAAATGTGATCAAAAGTGTCAGGGGGCCGAACACTGAAAGTAGTTAGTCACCATGTTGTAGCTGTATGTTTTTATTATTATTAAAATACTTTGATATGGGAGTTTATGGCAGCCCCTAGAATTCTTCGTAAACTTATGAAATTTGGCACAGTGATGGAGGACAGTCTTGGATACCTACATAACAATTTTGGTGTATAATCCTCAAACGGTGTGGCCCCAACAACAGGGCAAATTTGGACATACGTTTGCAATAATAACTCCACAACACAATGTCGTAGATTTCTCTTTGTCTGATTCTTTGGGCCACGCTGAGTTCAACATTACCATGATGTTAATTTCCAACCATCCAATTTTGTCCAACCATCACAAAAATTTAGATTCCATCATCATGTGGGGCATTTAATCCATAACATCCAAACAAATTGAACCATGAAATCAACAAACTAAATATACTAATATACTAAAACAAAAATTTTGTATATTTCCCTGGGAATAATGCCTTCTAATGTTCCCAATGGCTTCTGGTCTTTCTATCTCACTAAGGCTTGGGACCAGTATGTGCTTGGTCCCTTAATTAATTGGTTGCTTGCTTGCAGCTACTGTATATTTGAGTTTTGCTTTTATAAGTTAGATGTGGGTTGATTTTTGAATATTTATTAGTCATTCAGCAACTGCTGCTGAATTTTCACCCTAAAAATATAACCTCATACCTCAACCTCAGTTCAGCACTGTGTGATCTACACAGGAATAAAACTGAGTTTTTTTTTTTTTTCGAAAGCAGCAGAAGCAGATACATGTAATTCTAGTTTTACCAAATGTTCACCATCAAATCGATCTAATCCGTGACATAAGGAAATAGATGGTTTTAGAACTACAGCATTGGAGACTCTCACTTGTTTCCATCATCACTAGTTTTGTATCATCACTAGCTTCTAGCTCTCTGTATTTCCGTCCACCCGTGTTCTAACCCCTGATATGGACTAATATGTCCCATAATTTTACAAGCTGTAATTCATGTCATGTGTATCTCCCAATATAACACAATGCTCTTACATTAACATTAACATTCCTTTTTCTTCGTTTTACTCTTGTCATTTGTTCCTTTCAGTAAAGCAAATGAAAAGTAACATGTATTACTGTTATCACCACCGATTTCTGTCTGAGTATCGCCGTCCCTCATTAGCACCTCCGATGAGCTGCGTCCCTGTTTGCTTCCGACAGCTCCTGCTGATTAGCGAACGCGCTGTAATGCGATCTGAACCGCCTCCGGTCGTTTTTTTTTTTTTTTTCCAAGGCAATTGGTGTTGAATGTTGCCTGGCTTAATATGCAGAACTCGTGGGATCTGCAAACTGCCACTGTGAGCGATTTGTCTCAAGCTTCCATGGGAAATTAAAGTGAATCTTAAAGGGCTTCGAGAAAGACTGGCATTGTGTAAAAAGATAAGAGATGAGACATGGTTTGCTCTTAATAAATCTGAGTGCAGTGAAAAGCCATGTTTGCTTGCGATGGTCTTCAATTACATTGATTTATCAAATATGTAAGGAATTAAACACTCTGGTTTAGAGTTAGTTAGTTCCTGTCACTATGTACATCACAGCAGCTATACACAGTCGTTCCATCAACAGCCTTTCATTTTTCTCATTCGAAGTTACACTGACACTGGAGACTCCTTCCATAAACATTAAATAAATGACTCTAAAATAGATCTTCATCATAGCACTGACCATTTGCGTTTTTTTTTTTTTTTTGTCCATCAGTTCTTCAGATTTTGTAGAGCATCCACAATACAAGTCCCTGTGTAAGGTGTTACTATAGAACAAAGGAAACTATGGCAACCCATAGAACACTTTTTATGCTTTTTTTAACAATCAAATTTGGCATAGTTATAGAGGACAGTCTCAGCTACCTTCACAACAATTTTGGAGTATGCCACTCAAGCCCTCTAGCACCACCAGTAGGACGAATTTGGTCAAATATGTATATGATTCCACTTTCCTCTGATTCTTTGGGTCAAGCCAAGTTCAACAGACACCATGATGCTGATTTCCACCATAATGGATTTTCCCAAAATAGATTCTTAGTTTCTTCTCCGACAAACTTGACCAAATTTTGGATCACAGCATTGTGAGACCAATCCTAAATGCAACTAGCCAAAATCTGTATCGCCCCAATAGGCACTTTAGACACACCATATCTGTAATATTTTATAGTTAATACTAGTGCTGTGTATGAGTCTTTTATCTTTAGGCTTAATGGCTTTAACCTCCATGTGCTCTTTTCTTTAATTAGGTACTCATTTAAAGTCTCATTAGGATCTGAGAGTGAGCAGTTGATACGTTCTACAGTGACTTCGCTTTCCTTATCAGACAAAGATCTCCAGGGGTTCAAAAACTTTTCTCTGGCAGTTTTATGTGCCATAAGAAGAAAAACATTATGCAATTTTGTCATCCTGTAAAACACACTTAGTTATAGTGCACTAGTCTCGGGTTAATCATGCATGAATCTGGGATTTTTAATGTAGTAAAATCCTTTTTTCGAGGTACGAAGCCATTTCCTGATGCACTCCTTGACACGCTCAGCAGCTTCCTGACACCAACTTCCTGTCTAATTGAGGCTTAATGTTGCTTCATCTGAAACCTTTTTGGCTGATTTTAAAGCTAGTGGATTTAATGAGCTTTAATATAAGAGCGCTTGTCAGTGAGTGTGTTAATAAGCAGACCTGAACACAGGGTTCCGCATGAACCGAGGTGTCGCTAATGAAGAAAGAGCAGACGAGCGAACGCTAATCAATGCAGAAAGAGCGTGAGAAAAACGAGAGAGAGAGACAAAGACAGTAAATTCCTTTCAGCTACTTCAGCTTTTAATATATTTTTCTGCAAAGTTCATGTTAGGGAAGTAAAGAGCCAGTGTAGATAAAAACAAATGTAGGCTAGGGATGTAACCGGATATGAATGTTATTCGGAGTGAACAGGGAATATGTTCTAAATGGATACAAATACTGATACAAATTGGAGGCACAATTTGGAAAGCTTGCCAGAAAGGTTTATAGGGTACCTGGTTGAAATACACAGATGATACACAGTTGAAATACCAGTTATTAAATGGAGTTATGTAGCTGAGGTTGAGGAGCTGTCAGAGCCAGAATTCACATACCATGCTGGAGCCCCTCCAAAAAACCCTACCCTACCATCTCACTAGTAGGAAATGTGAAAATTTTACCATATGAAGCGTTTATCCAGGCTGCAAAGTAATTTCTCTGAAATAATTTCTGGGGGGAAAAACAATGGTTACAATTTTAGAGACGTTTAATAATTAATGTCTGCTTTTTTATTTTTATATCTGTTAGGTGAAATATATGAGGAAACAGAACTAGTTTATGGTTTAGTGTTTTCATTAAAATGCTTTCGCAGTATTTTTTCAGGTTTATAGTTTTGAAAAAGAAAACGTATCACTATCTCGAGGGTCAACAGCCAGGGAAAGAGCTTTTAGAGCTCCAGTACCATCAATACTGATAAAATTGCTAATCACTGAGATGACTGAGATGACTATAGCGAGATATGGTCATGTCCGTTAGATGTTCGATGATGATATTGTGCACAGTGATGGCAGTCAGCGAATAGTTACTATGTACATTAGTGTTTTGCCGCATTATTCTGGCTGTGTGGTTCCGCCCCCGGCTGTGAATAGTCATGAGGAGGAAATGAATATGCGAATAAGAGAAGAAACGAGGACGAGGAGAGCCAGAGTTCAGTTCACATTGATTAATAATATTTATTACAGTCTTGTTTTCTTCCCTTCCCTTTAATTACATTTGTGTGTGTGTGTGTGTGTTTGTGTGTGTGTGTGTGTGTGTGTGTGTGTGTGTGTGTAATCACATCATTCAGCTCTCAATAAGAGGAAATGAAAAAAGCGCTAGAGGTCAGACACACACACACTTTGCATTTATTTAATAACTATACAGAGCAGAGAGAAATTACAATAAGCAAGGAATAAAACACTTGGGAAATAATCAACATTGGAGTGTTGGGGTGAAGCGAAGTTACTTTTACCACCATGAAGTTGATTATTTTCCTACAGCAGCACATCCCTGAGTGTTTTATTCCTCTTCTACCACAGTAATTTGACAACAGTTGCAATTGTTATTCATTAAACAATGATGTCATACTTTTCACATACTTACAATGGGTATAGAAAAGAATCACACCCCCCCCCCTTTAAAATAATCACATTTTGTTGCTTTTCAGCCTGAAATGAAGACGGACACAGTTTTTGTTTTATCCAGCTGTATTTACTCAGTGCAACTTATAACATCCAAGTGAAAGATATAACACCAACATGTCAGAAAAAAAATTAATACATAAATAAACAGAATCACTGAGTTGGAAAAAGGATCCCCCCCCCCCCCCCCCCCCAAAAATGTTATCAGCGTCAGGTTCAAAAGCCAGTGTCTGTTATGGTATGGGGGGGGGGGGGGGTGTCAGTGCCCATGACATGGGTAACTTGCACATCTGTGAGGGCACCATTAATGCAGAAAGATACGCACACATTTTGGAGCAACATATGGTTGCGCAAGCAGAGAGTGCGGGGCCGAGCGTGACCTGCCTGCAGTCCTGACCTGTCTCCGATTGAGAATGTGTGGCGCATTGTGAAGCGCAAAATAAGGCAAGGAGGGCTCTGTACAGTCGCGCAGTTGAAGAAATGCATAATGGATGAATGGGGGAAAATTCCTCTTGCTAAACTTAACCACCTGGTGTCTTCAGCGCCCAAACACTTAATAAGCATTATTAAAAGAAAAGGTGATGTTACACAGCGGTAAACAGCGGACTGTCCCAACATTTTTGGAGTGTCTTGCAGTCATCAGATTTTAAACGAAGTGTATATTTTTCAAAATTAAATGAAATGCACAAAGTAAAACATCAAATAATGTGTTAATAATGTGTTTTCAATATAGTACAGGGTGAATTGAATTTTCAAATGACTCCTTTTGTTTGTTTGTTTTTTTTTTTTTTTGCATTTTCCATACTGCCCCAACTCTTTCGGAATTGAAGCCGTAGAAGCCGTGCGTCAATATAGTTATTTCCGAGCTGTGTCGAGGGCTTTTCACACACCGAGAACAGTCTGTGTTTAAATGAACAAGCAGCTTGTTATTGTGGTGAGATATCTGCTCATTGGATTGATTAAAATGTTGAAGTTTATAAGAAGTGATCAATAATAAAGAATCATTTCTGCATTTAACATAGAAACATTTCATTGAAATTTTACAGGAAGTCGGGCTCCACATGTACACACGGACTACACACCCACACACACCCACACATACACAGCGTATCTGACTGACAGACACACTGACCCTTATGTTGTATCACGTTTATCATTTGCAGGCATAAAATGCCAAGGACAATCCCATCAGTGAGAAACCAGCGAGAGATGTTTGGCAGGAAGTCATATTCCCACAGGCTGAGCACACAGGAAAATGTCAACACACACTGCAGATTAAAGGTTCAGTTCGCTAAATGTTAGTCGCACATCTTCCCAAAACGAGGTTTGAGCATGTTAGTTCCAGTCACAACATAATAGCGCTGATATAACATACAGTACATTCCTCTCTGTCAGTAGGAAA